>WNWK01001451.1:0-90000 GCA_009830355.1 Cherax destructor | reverse complement strand
GGTGGTGGTGGTTGGGTTGATGGTGGTGGTGGTGGTGGTTGGGTTGATGGTGGTGGTGGTGGTGGTTGGGTTGATGGTGGTGGTGGTGGTGGTTGGGTTGATGGTGGTGGTGGTGGTGGTTGGGTTGATGGTGGTGGTGGTGGTTGAGGTGGTGGTGGTGGTGGTTGTGTTGATGGTGGTGGTGGTGGTGGTGGTGGTTGGGTTGATGGTGGTGGTTGGGTTGATGGTGGTGGTTGGGTTGATGGTGGTGGTTGGGTTGATGGTGGTGGTGGTGGTGGTTGGGTTGATGGTGGTGGTGGTTGGGTTGATGGTGGTGGTGGTTGGGTTGATGGTGGTGGTGGTGATGGTGATCGTGGTGGTGGTGTAGGTGGTGGTGGTTGGAAATAAAGTTGTTCTCTGAAGATCAATTGGTGAAATTCGTGTGAAATTTTAGCATTTTTTTAATTTAATTTTTTTATGAGGAATAGTGATATAAACTATAATGAAGACTATTACTATAATGAAGACTATTACTATAATGAAGACTATTACTATAATGAAGACTAATACTATAATGAAGACTAGTACTATAATGAAGACTAGTACTATAATGAAGACTAGTACTATAATGAAGACTAGTACTATAATGAAGACTAGTACTATAATGAAGACTAGTACTATGATGAAGACTAGTACTATGATGAAGACTAGTACTATGATGACTAGTACTATGATGACTAGTACTATGATGACTAGTACTATGATGACTAGTACTATGATGAAGACTAGTACTATGATGAAGACTAGTACTATGATGAAGACTATTATTATGATGAAGACTATTACTATGAGGAAGACTAGTACTGTCATTAAGACTAGTACTATGAAGACTAGTACTGTCATTGAGACTAGTACTAAGAAGACTAGTACTGTCATTAAGACTAGTACTATGAAGACTAGTACTGTCATTAAGACTAGTACTATGACAAACTAGTTCTATTCTTCGTTATAATATTATGAGGAAGAACAATACTACAGTGAAGAAAAAATACAGATGAAGAAAAAATAAACCATGGAACAGGTGGGGTTTAAACCCATGGTAAGAGAGGCGTTAAACTCTAGGCCAGTGCTTAAGCCAGTGGTTTACGCACTGGCCTGGAGTTTACCACCCATTCGCCATGGGTTCAGACCCCATCCGTACCGTGGTTTGTTTGCAATCGCGTCATTACGATTTTGAGAGTCTTGCAAGAAAATGCTTTCGTGACTGCCAGTGAGAGCCTTGTTTAGTCACGACCTGATAAGAGCTCTACACAGAGCGACAGGTCGTCACACTATATACCTGTTCAACACCAGTGCCATTATTAATGTGGGTACTAAGCTGCTCTGTCGTAGGGCTCCAATAGTGTTCGCAATTTTGACTATTATTATTATTATTTTAATCACAACTAAGAGTAAACCCATAAGGGTCACAGGGCTCGACTCTGTATAGTTACTAAAAGATTCGAATCTGAAATAACTGTTCTCTAATTAGGGCGTTCAGTTTCGAAGGAAACTTAAAATACTGTGTTCTTGCTCAGAATTGGTTGGGTTATATTCCCTTTGGTTAGGTTAAGGTATATTATACTTACGTGCAATTAGGCGATTTTTAATTAAGTTGATTAAGCGGTTGGTTTATGTGTGGCAGCGCGGGGCGTATGGTAATATGTTAGAACGAGTGTTTGCTGCAGAACACTATGAAAATTGGAGGGTAGCTGGGCAGCAAGACAAGAACATTTGTGTTTGACCAGTGATGTAAAAAGTAAACGAGACTCTTAAATACTTATGTCTGCATATGTGAATGTAGCATCTACATATTGAAACAAGTGCATACATCCCCATACACACTCTAAAAGAACACGGGTATATAGAGAGCGAGGATTATAGCAAGAGAAAGCCGATGGAAAACTGTAGCAAAATTGCCACGAGGGAGAAGAGACGCTCAACGACGGCTTCAAAATGACAGCAGCGAAAGTCACATCTGAACCAAAACTGCTACACAGTCACATGTGAAGGAAGATGGTACAAGACCAGGTAATAAGACTCAAGAGGGTAAGAAAACTGCTTACAACGAGCAATGAAAACTTGTACCGCTGTTCATGAAAACATGCACAATATAAGAGTCCAAGAAAAAGGTACGTAAGTGGATATTGAACACACAGCAGGTAAGAGGTGAAGAACCTACTGAGCTAGACATCTTAAAGGTGACGAGACCAGATAATTCATCACCATGGGTTCTCCGTTAGGGAGCAGAACTATAAGAGTCACTAGCTACAATATACACATCAACTAAAATGAGTAATCATACAGTCCCAATATTTAAGGAAGTTGTAAGACAGATAACATTGAAATATATACTGTACAAGGTAATGGAAAGACGTGGTTTAGCATCTTAAAGTACGTGCTTTGAGATGCTAAATCATGGCTAACAAACCTAATGGAGCTCCTTGATAAGGTGACAGATGCTAAGCAGGAGTGAGAGAATAAGTAAACACCATTGTCTTGGACTATTAAAAATCACTGAACTTTGTGTAATACAAGTGACTGAGGGATAAAGTTGAGGAGCAGACAGAAATAACAAGGAAGACAGTGTATCAAAATATACCCTACGGGAAGGAGCCCAAGAGACGATGCCTAGATGATGTTCCACAAGGATAGGTACTGGGGTCGGTACTGTTTCTAGGTCATGAGAACGACATGCTGGATGAGGTAGTCTCTTGTATCTCTGTTCGCAAATGAGGTCAAATTAATGAAAAGAATAAACAGTTTAGATGACCCAAAAAAAAAAAAAAATCACAACTGAACTATGACAAACTGTAAGATTGGTCAGAAAAATAGTAACATTCTAACCCAGCACATACAATGCAGTGAAAATCGGACAAGGAGACAGAAGACTGGAAACTGAGTACAATCTCGGGGGACAGTGGTTGCAAACCTCACTCAGAGATATTTAGGGTTCAGCACATTACCATGCGCATAGAGGTGCACATCAAGCGATTATCCTCTGCAGGAATGTCAACAGAGGATCATTCACGACATGTGACTGATTCTCTCAACAGAGGATCATACACGATATGCCAACCCATCATAAGGTATGCAGCACCAGAATTAAACCCACATCTGATAGAGTAGGGTTTCCCAAGGTGGTCAATATCAATCCCTAAGGGTCGAAGGGGCTATCAAAGGAGGTCGATAAATGGGGTCAGTACATGTCTGGGGACCTGCTTTGCGTTGTGTATCTGTGACCTTCCACACTGTCTCAAACAATTCCAGTAGACTTCTAAGTCAAAATAGGCCTACTTAAAGCTTCACTGCCACGAAGAGATTTTCAGTATTTTTTTTTAATTTACGGCAGTTGAAAGAAAGTGGAAACATTTCAGATGGTGACCAGGAGATATACACCTTGACAGATTAAGGGAAGACTTTAAAGCAGAGGAAAAGAATAAACCTGGAAGAGAGTTAAGATTTGCGGCTAAGTCTCATCAATCTCCATCTAAATATCAGTGACATTGTTGACGCTCGTCAGATGGATCCTTTCCATTATTGATGTCAACAATTTCAGTAATAAAAGGGTATTTTAAATCTTATATTTTTCATAATTTAAAAATTACCTATATTTTATGAAGTCATTATTATTATTATTCGTAGTACTATTAGAAAAAAATCCATTCAACTATTTTCATATAATAAAGGTTTGGGTGTGGATAAATAATCTGAAACTTCATGAAGGTGAAGAGAGACTAAAGGAACTGAACCTTACCACAGTAGAAGATTAAAAGGCAAGGAAATATATAAGGACTTGATAGGGTAGTCAGGTGTATATCATCTGTGAGGCAAAAAACGGGTACACGAGGACACAATTGGAATTTGAAGACAATTATTAGACACAGGGATGTAGGTTTTCAGTGTAAGGGTGGCCAGGGAGTGTAAGGATGGCCAGGGAGTGTAAGGGTGGTCAGGGAGTGGAATGACCTGGACGAAGTGGTAGTGGGGGCAGCAGTCATACAAAATTTTAATGAGTATGACAAGACCCACGAGGCTAGGAGGAAGCCAGGCAACTCCAGAACCTGGAGGCCACACTTGATCCCGTAACCACATCTAGGTGAGCAGGTGTTCACACACACACACACACACACACACACACACACACACACACACACACACACACATGAGCTGAGTCTCGACCCCTGCAACCACAATTAGGTGAGTACAATTAGGTGAGTACACAAGCACAAACACCCGCACACACACACACGCACACGCTTTTTAACGAATTACAGTGTTATCGAAAAGTTGAAGGTCAACAAATAATATTCTGGAGACATTCACAAGAAAAACTGAAGTACGAAAGACAGAGACGGAGCGTGTGACGTCACATGAAAAGTAGAGCTTAAAATAATTAAAAAAAAAAGAAAAAGAGGATAGCAGAGAAGAGAAAAAGTGAACCGAGTTAGCAGAAGCGAATACGCTAGAGTGAGAAGAGAAGCAGAGAAACAATATGAGAAGACCATAATAGACTAAATGATATAATTAAAGAAGGGGGGGGGGAGCGATTTCTGAGGTCTTCAAGGCAACTTTCTCGCCTCACACACTGAGTGTCCGTGGTTCAATCCCCGGCCGAGTAGAAATGTTGGGCATGTTTCCTTACACCTGCTATCCCTGTTCACCTAGCTGCCTAGCGGTAAGTAGGTACCTGGGGGTTAGTCGACTGGTGCGGGTCGCATCCTGGGGGACAAGAGTGAAGGACTTCCAATGGAAATAAGACAGACAGTCCTAGATGACGCACTGTCTTTCTTGGGTTATCCTGGGTGGTTAACCCTCCTGGTTAAAAATCCCGACAAATCTCATCTTATGATCGTGTGAATCCCTGATGAAGTAATTATGTACTGGCACAGAGACTAGGAAACATTCACATAATGGAAAGAGGTGAAGAAACTAATAACTCAAATACATAAAAAGCAATGGAACGTGATAACTTGTCTCCATGGATACAGAAGCAAGAAGCAGCAGCACTGTGAGAACCAATGGCTAAAATCTATACGAAGACAGTAGCAACGTGCAGCCATGAAATAGATAGAAAACAGTGGGTATAATAGATGGAAGGCAGTGGTATAGTAGATGGAAGGCAGTGGGTATAATAGATGGAAGGCAGTGGGTATAATAGATGGAAGGCAGTGGGTATAATAGATGGAAGGCAGTGGGTATAATAGATGGAAGGCAGTGGGTATAATAGATGGAAGGCAGTGGGTATAATTGATGGAAGGCAGTGGGTATAATAGATGGAAGGCAGTGGGTATAATAGATGGAAGGCAGTGGGTATAATAGATGGAAGGCAGTGGGTATAATAGATGGAAAGCAGTGGGTATAACAGATGGAAGGCAGTGGGTATAATAGATGGAAAGCAGTGAGTATAACAGATGGAAGGCAGTGGGTATAACAGTACAACAGAAGAAAAGCGAGTACAACAGAAGGTAAGTGAGTACAACAGAGGGTAAGTGAGTACAACAGAGGGTAAGTGAGTACAACAGAGGGTAAGTGAGTACAACAGAGGGTAAGTGAGTACAACAGAGGGTAAGTGAGTACAAAAGAGGGTAAGTGAGTACAACAGAGGGTAAGTGAGTACAACAGAGGGTAAGTGAGTACAACAGAGGGTAAGTGAGTACAACAGAGGGTAAGTGAGTACAACAGAGGGATAGAAAAGTGAGTACAACAGAGGGTAAGTGAGTACAACAGAGGGTAAGTGAGTACACAGAGGGTAAGTGAGTACAACAGAGGGTAAGTGAGTACAACAGAGGGTGAGTACAACAGAGGGTAAGTGAGTACAACAGAGGGTAAGTGAGTACAACAGAGGGTAAGTGAGTACAACAGAGGGTAAGTGAGTACAACAGAGGGTGAGTACAACAGAGGGTAAGTGAGTACACAGAGGATGAGTGTGGTGAATATTTTGAACAGTGTCAGTGAGAGTGAACACAGATGACTATGACACTCTTGAACCTGTTGTTAGTGAGGAAGAGATCCTTCAAGGGATGGGCTCTTGATGCAAGGAAACAGAGCTACCCTCCTACTCTGATTAAACCTAATTTCTTCCCCTTTCCAAAGGCGCTATATGACCCATACAGATTTAACACTTTTCCTTCAAAGCAACAAAAACAAAACAAGAAATCGAAACTAAACAGAAACAAAAACGGATAAGAAAGCTTTATAAACAAAACAAAACAAAAACAAATGCAATAAAAAAAACAGCAACAAAAGCGATGAATATAAGATTTAGGAGCTGTGCCTCGACCCTAGGAGCCACACCTAGGCAAGTACATTAAGGGGGAGGGGGGACACGAACACTGGCTCAATAAAACAGGTTGATTGTAGCAATGACTGTCTTTATTCCCTGGTGATAATTACACTCAACTACTCTCATGACTATCACACAACCATTGTCAACATGTAATTGCACTGGGAGGGGAACTGGTGATGGAGGCGACCCACGATGATGGGAGGGAGGGAGCGCTGGGAGGCAGGGATGGAGGAATGGATGCTGAGGGGTAAAAGTGGGAAGGATGGTGGGAAAGATGAAGGCAGAGTTTCAGTGAAGGAGTAAGGGTAGGTTTAATGAAATAAGGAGTGATGACAGGTATAATGAAGGAAGGAATAAGAGGAGCATTCAAGAAATGTAGGAATAATGTAGTGGTGAGGATAGGAACAATAAAACAGTCAGTGTAGGTATAATGATGGAGGGACTGAGTACAAGTATAAGGAGAGAGTAATGGTAAGAATAATGAAGGAGGGAGTGAAAGTAGATGTAAAGAAGGAGAGAGTGAAGGCAGGAATAATGAAGGAGTGATAATGAAGGTGGGAGTGAGATAAGCTAAGGCAGGCTAATTTCAACTGGTAATTCCTGTCAGTGAGAGCTTTTGAATAATGGCTAAGACTGTCTCTAGCCATTTGAATTAAGTAATTCAGCTGACTCGCTCAGTCAGGCAGAGCGGCGCTATTATGCTGCTGACGTCTGACTAACTCACAGACCACTGATATAAAGCATTTTATTTTCCGTAATGTGCTTTTAAGTATAGCACATAAATGTATTTCTGTGCTATACCAGGTTGTCTTAGTATTGGGGAACTTTACGTTCATCTCTTAAATGATTAATATAAACAATTAAGAAAATCATTTATGATAATTACGCAAACTAACTCACTGGCGTAGCCCCTGAAAATCCCTTGGCATACCACAAGGGAAACCAGTACCCCATTACGTAACTAATGGTTTTGAAGTTACAGTTAACATGTCCTAAGAATCTATGCCCCCCCAAAATACCCACGTTTGAGTTGAATCTTTTACCTCGAAGTTTCATTCCATTGTCTTGGGTTATTGACTCTTTGAACTTCACACAGTTCGTATCTGAGTGTGTCAAATACAGTGTCTTCAAGGTATCAAACAGTGAGCTTACTGTTACCGTTTCCTAAGATGGAACAAGTTAACTGCTTTGAATTTTTCTTCATGAATCCTCATGGTGATATCAGCTTTGGTGAACAGCATATTTAAAGTGATGTTATCGAAGTGCATTACAGAACATCAGTACTGACTTTGGTGTATTGTTCTTGAAATTTCTGTGAAACTCAGCATTCTGTTGGCTCTGGCGGTCGTGGACAGACATTGTTTAGTATAGTTAATTCCGGTCGTTACTTACGAGTAACACTCCAAGGCCCTTCTCCTTTAATGTCTTAGATTTTTCCAGAACATTTTATAATTTTTTAGTTTTCTAATTCATTTACATAATGCTTGTCGGTTTTTCTGAACCATTTATGAAATTTAATACTTATGCTTGAAACTACTGTGCATCTGTCATCAGTTGTGAAGTTTATCTTCCACTGTGCCAACCAAGTCAAGTAACAGAGAGAGAGAGAGAGAGAGAGAGAGAGAGAGAGAGAGAGAGAGAGAGAGAGAGAGCCGGCGAGTTTCAGGATAGATACAAAGTACGTTAATTAAATACACAATGCAACAATAGTTATATATCCAGCAATATTTCTTCTCACAATTTCACCTGGTAATATTCAATAAGATTTAGCAGTTTACTCGCTGGTTAGTAAACACACAGGCTGGACCCCTGAGCTCCTCTATTAAATTATTGCCGTAAAGTGTAAACCAATCAGTTTTAGTGTTTCGGCTGAATTATTTAAGTGTTTTATAAATGGTGAGGGTATTAAGCATGCGCCACGCACACTTAGGCACGCACGGTCACACGGGAGTCTCACGGGCGTCACACACACAGGTAAGCACGCACTACTACCAGCACCTTTGCACCAGGAACCATCTCGAGCTTCTGCCTTGCTTATATTCCAAGCTGTAGTAATCAAACATTGATACCCATCAATACCACATATCCATCCTCGCCATAACAACCCCTACCTTCCCTCCCCACACACTCAAAACAACAGAAAACTAAAAGAATGTGATGATATAGCTAGTTTTTGAGTATAATCATCAGGTTCTCTCTCCTACGTGCGGGTTATATATGTATTATCCCCGACATATTTCGTGTGAGTACCGCACGCTGGTGTAGCGGAGGAGGGGCGAGTGCTGTACCACAACTATGAAAGCATTTACACAGATTTTAAGAGGCTCTTAATGCGCCATTAAGTGGATCCTCTCTTGTTTAAGATCTGCTCCAGTTGAATTTACTTGACAAATAAACAACAACAGTATACACTATGAACAGAGTAAACCAGGGAACTACGTAGTTTTAGCATGATATAAATGGTGAACTGAATGCCTCTGCATTCATTTGTGAGGGTAAAACAGTGAAAAGGCAATTACAGCCATTGGTAAGGCAATAAAAGTAATTGACCATAGAAAATGTGAGAGAATGAGAAAGAATGTGTGAAAGAGAGAGAGAAAGAAGGGGGATGGCGGATTGGGGCAGTGTGATCCAGATGGTGATTGGTCCCGGCTGACATTATGAAAGATTGTATAGAAGCCTAATAGTATGTTACAACCTTGTGAGGCCTGAGGGAAGAACCAGTACCACCGCTGCTGCCTGTAGAAAGATTTTATTTTGTTGAATCAAATACATAAAAAGCTAGAGATTACAGAGAATAAACCAGGTGGTAGGTTGGTAAACAACAACTGCAAGGGCAGATACTGTATTCTGTCATGTGAATGAGAGAATGAAACTTGTTAAACACTACGCATTTTGGTAAGAATGTTGGCCTTTTTTTTTTCTTTCTCATAAACACACACATGGTGACAGGTAGAGCTTGTTACTACTAGTTGTATGAGTATACACCACACATGTACATGTATACGTGTGTACATATCTAAGTTTCTTTCTGTTGCGCCCCCTGAAAGGTACACAATGTATATAATATATATTTGATGTATATTATCTTCCATAATTTTATATTACTGATATTTTTATTAATAGCTAAAATGAAAATATCTTGCTATAAACTATTTGACTTAGCTACGTCATTAGGTAGGATGTAACATTTACACCTCACTGTGCTCGCTTGTTTACCTGCCGGCGTCTCTGCAGTACCACGGGCGAGTCACGTGATATCACCTGATGTGAGGCCTGTAGTCGAGAAATCGCTCTCTCCATAGCTGGTCATTGCTCGACAAGCACCTCTCTCTCCATCTGCTCCTGGTCCGGGGAGCATGGCTCTCACCATCTGCTCCTGGTCCGGGGAGCATGGCTCTCACCATCTGCTCCTGGTCCGGGGAGCATGGCTCTCACCATCTGCTCCTGGTCCGGGGAGCATGGCTCTCACCATCTGCTCCTGGTCCGGGGAGCATGGCTCTCACCATCTGCTCCTGGTCCGGGGAGCATGGCTCTCACCATCTGCTCCTGGTCCGGGGAGCATGGCTCTCACCATCTGCTCCTGGTCCGGGGAGCATGGCTCTCACCATCTGCTCCTGGTCCGGGGAGCATGGCTCTCACCATCTGCTCCTGGTCCGGGGAGCATGGCTCTCACCATCTGCTCATAGTCCTGGAAGCATCCTTCTCATCTCTGTTTGTTCATTATTTAGACTCTATCAAAAACAGAGTATAATTTCATTGGTGATTCGAAACATACATCTTGTAACTTTGTTCACAGAACATTGTTCATACTTAGTGATTTTTGACGTTTTGCTGAGGTTGTGTGTCGTACCGACACTAAGTCAACCCAGGTCCCAAGCTAAAGCTTCTGGCCTATTTTTGTGTGGCATCTACGCACCATCGTAGTCGGGAATTTGGTTAAGCTGAACGATTTATGACTTTCATGGAGGATCTGCTGATGGTCCCAAGGTAGGGTCATTATTTTGTCTCCTTGTTCCTGACTCTGTGCTGCTGCTGCTGCTGCTGCTGCTGCTGCTGCTGCTGCTGCTTGTTACATTATTGTTTGGCGAATGGTTCGTCACATTGTTTTGATTGCCTTGATGGTCAAGAAGATAGAATATTTGAGGACGTTTAGTCAGTCACTGTTCAAGTCGAGTCTAGTCTTAGTGAGACATAACGAACAACTTTGAGCCCTTACACACATTCTCACACACACACTTGTATATGCTAGTATTATTTTTATACTTGATAACAACGTACCAGATGGTACTTAAGAGTCGTACTGATATGAAATGTGCCTTCAGCACTTTACTACTATATGTACAATTTAACTTTGCGCTACAAGAGAAGTGTAGGAGCTTATATCCTAAATTTTATCAAATTAATTTACTTTGATTTTGTCCACCTAGACAACTTTGTTATTAAACATCTCAAATTTTATTTCGTTAGTTAGCATCCCATCATTTGCAATTCTAAAGAACTATTAAAATTTATCATAATTTTAAAGAATAACTGGACCAGAATACTTTGACAAACTGTTAAAAACCAGAAACAGGCTAGATGATAGAGGGGGATCAATAAGTTGACTTTCTAGTATTCTCTGGAGATGTCTATACTTTATAGATATCGCATTTTGCAACACCTTCTAATGTTCTAAGCTCTTCTTGCCCTTGTGAAATTGCCTCACTTTCATGGGCAAGTTGGTTATAAACATCGAACCATTCTTTCGTAAGAAAGGGGCATAGTAACCACTTTCGTATCAAGCACTAAAAAGACAAGGAAGGAAATTTTATAGTTGGGTTGTAAGAATGTGAGTTACTGTAGTACTTAAAAAAATGTTTTTAATTTTATGAATGAAAAAAAGTTTGATGTGTGAGTACTAAGCGAAGCAAATTTAAAAGCTGTGGGAGAATTTCAAGGGCAAGGATTAAATGGGGTTACATCGCGTATTTCTGAGAGAACTAGAGCTAGAGTTGCAACAATATAAAACGATCTATGGTAAGTAGAGAGGTCGTGCAAATGTTTAAATTCAAGAATCATGCGGATCAGAATAAAGTTTGACAATGAGAAGTGGGTTATACGAAGTGTTGAGGCACCTTGGGGTAAGAGATGTGTAGAGGAGAGTTAAGCAAATGTTTAGGGAGTTTTGAACCAGGTCCTAAATGTGTAGGAGAATGTTACTGAGGTCAAAGTAGGTACCAGGAGTGATAATACGGGGTCTTCTAGCTGAATTACGTACAAAAATAAATCTAGTAACTCAGTTACGAGGGAATGCTATAGGATATAAAGTGAGAGAATGAGACCATCAGCAAATTTGCCGAGAATAAGAAACGTTTTTGGAGGGAGATTAATAGGATAAGAAAGACTAGGGAACAAATAACCTTGGCAGTTAAAAACGAGAGAGAGAAAGAGAGAGAGAGATGTAAGATAGGGAGGTGGAGATACTGGGAATCGGGAGAAAATATTTTTAGCTGTTAAATGTTGAGGAAAGGAAATCAGTGATTTATCTACATTGTACAGCAACATACATTGTGCAGGAAGGTACATTATACAACATACATTGTGAAAATTTAGACACATGCAACATCTGGGTATCTTTATTGTAGACGTTTCGCCATCCCGTGGCTTTATCAATACAAATTCAAGGACATGATTTGAGAGACAGAAGAATTATATACAAAAGATGAGGTAATCAGTCCCTCAGTCTTGGAGTTGGTGTGAAGATCACCGTGGTCGTGAAGATTCTGAAGCACAGACAAGAAGGCTGGCGCTTATATACTGGCGTCAGGTGGAAAGGGACGGGTAGCAGACGAGGACAGTTACTAGTAATATAATAATAATAATAATAATACTTTATTTAGACATTGTACAATTATACATGGTAGATATAGTTATACATAGTAATTACATAGTTATTACTTAGTTATTAATGAGATGTACATGCCAATATAATAATATCAAATTAGGTCAGTTTTTTTCCCAGGATGCGACCCACACCTGTCGACTAATACCCAGGTACCCATTCTATACTGATGGGTGAACATGGACAGAAGATGTCTTATGGAAACACGTCCTAATATTTTCCAGCCGTGCTGGAGATTCGAACTCCGGACCTCAGTGTGTGAGCTGAGTGCGCTAGCGATCGAGCAGGATTCCCCAGTGGAAGTAGGTCGTACCCAAAGGATGGGTCAGAGGTAGTGGTGGTAGTAATAGTAGCCGTGAAGGAGGTTATGTAGATGTCCTCTGAACCAAGATTCCATGATGTTGCGTGGTATTGTCGGTGTTGTATACCATTCAAGTACAACGTGTCAGACACTGCAACATCATGGAATCTTGGTTCAGAGGACATCTACACAACCTTCTTCACGGCTGCTACTACCACTACCTCTGACCCATCCCTTGGGTATGACCTACTTCCACTGCTACCCATCCCTTTCCACCTGTCGCCAGTATATAAGGGCCAGCCTTCTTGCCTGTGCTCCAGAATCTTCACGACTACGGTGATCTTCACACCAACTCCAAGACTGAGGGACCCATTACCTCATCTTTTGTATATAGTTCTTCTGTCTTTCAAATTATGTCCTAGAATTTGTATTGATAAAGCCACTGGATGGCGAAACGTCTACAATAAAAATACCCAGATGTTGCACATGTGCCTAAATTTTCATCTTGGTATTGTGTACCATTCAAGTACATCACACATTGTGCAGGAAGGTACATTGTGCAGGAAGGTATATTGTGCAAGAAGCTACAGTATATGGCAAGGTACTTTGTATAGGAACGTACATTGTATGGGATGGTACATTGTACAGCAAGGTACATTGTACAACAAGGTACATTGTGCAGGAAGCTACATTGTACAGGAAAGTACATTGTACAGCAAAATACATTGTACAGGAAGCTTCATTATACAGCAAGGTACATTGTGCAGGAAAGTACATTGTACAGGATGGTATATTCTGCAGGATGATACATTGTACATCAAGGTGCATTGTACTGTAAGGTACGTTGTACAGTAAGTTACATTGTACAGTAAGTTACATTATACAGTAAGGTACATTGTACAGTAAGGTACATTGTACAGTAAGGTACATTGTACAGTAATGTACATTGTACAGTAAGGTACATTGTACACTAAGGTACCTAAGGATTACCAAAGAACATGTTTAGCTCTTGTGTATAATGTAGGTAAATGGTTCAGAGAACAGACAAGTTGATAAATTAGACACATGGAAACTTTTAGCCACACAGTGGCTTCCTCAGTCCAACACAACGAAAAATGGTAAAGATCAGGAAGTTGAGGTAATCAGTCCCTCAACCTGGAGTTGAGGGACTGATTACCTCAAGACTGATGGACTGATTACATCGACTCCAGGCTGAGAGACGAGGGCTGGTCAGGGACCTCGCCGCAGGAGCGTTGACCCCCGAAACCAGGTATACCTCAAACTCCTTCTGATCTTCACCATTCTTATTTGTATTGGACTGATGAAGCCACTGTGGGGCGAAACGTTTCCACAGTGAAGATACCCAAGTGTTGTACATGTGTCTAATTTATCCTGTGTATGAAGAAAAAGGAAACAAGAGCGAGTAAGAATTAAAGTCCAATAACTAGTAGAATATAATTGGTAAAACGTGTGGTATAATTATTACTGATTGTGCTATTAATAAAACAAGTTTGTGGAGGATCAAGAAGGATTTAAGAGGGGGAGAGGATGTGTATACCAAGTGTTAAGATTGAAGCATATATGTGAACCATACTTAGATAAAGGTAAGGAACTGTTCTAGCACATTTATATACGTATTTAGAAAAGGCAAGTGAGAGGATTGATAGGGAACCAATGTAACAGCTGTTGCATATGTATGGAATAGGTAGTATGAATAGGTAGAGAGTTGTTATGCTGGGGAGATGTATGGGATGGAACAATAGTGGGAGTGCATCAGTTACTCTTTGTTGATCATAGTTTTACTTTTTCTTTCTTTATAGAGAGAGATTCTGAAGAATAAATGCAGAATAAAGAAATGAAAAGTGAATATAAAAAAAGCAAGGTGATGAGAGTAACAAAAGATTGTATATTAGATTCAAGAGAGGGAAATGTATTCAGATATGTGGGAGTGGATGTGTCGGCAGACGGGTCTAGGAAAAACGAGGTAACCCATAAAACAGTCGAGAGAAAAGTCTGTGACATTATGGAAAAGAGTTATGTACCAGAGTATGTACCAGAGTATGGTGGTACCCAGAGTATGGTGGTACCCAGAGTATGGTGGTACCAACACTTTTGTATAGATGTGATACATGGACTTTAAATGGCGCATCAAGGAGACGGCTCGAGGCAGTGGAGATGTTATTTTGAGACCAATGTGTTGTGTAATTTTTATTTTACAGAAAATTAGGAGAGTAGAAATTAGAAGATGGTGTGAGGTTACCAAAGGTTTAAATTAGATGGCCGAGGAGGGATTGTTAAGGCGGTTTGAGCACTGGGAGAGAATGGAACAGGAAAGGGTCACTAAGGTGGTTTACTAATCTGGGTAAAGGGAAGGAGAGGATTGGTCTTCCCAAAAAAGGGTGGGTGGGATGAGTTAAAGAAGAGTTTGAACATCAAGCAAGTTTGTGTGTTAGAGTGGAGCGGTGACAAGCAGTTTTTATGGCTTGACGTGTTGAATTGCAACTGGTTAGCCAGACTCGAGAGCTGGAGGTGATAAATGGAGTGCCTGCACTCTGAAGGAAGAGTGAAGATATTACAGTTCGAAGGGTCATCTGAATTAAGATGTCTTCACAGCTACTGAATGAATATTGGTGAATATTTTTCCTCTTTTGGTTCACCCTACTTTGGGGAAAGACTGCGGGTGCGATAAAAAATAAAATCTTATGCAAACCAGAGGCATGTGTTAAATCTATATACTGAAGCAGCGTAAAAAAAATATCTCGGAGAAGCGAACAGCGGTAGCGACAACCTGGCAGTTAGAAGGACTGCGTTAATATTACTGTTCTTATATGTACATGAAGCGTATATAGGCCATTCATCGTAAGGCGTAAGGAAAGTCCCATCCACCATCACTAATAGTCAAGCAAAACAACCCCTTCCACACTCCAGCTTCCCACAGAGCACCCCCGTGTTCACTAATGGTGTGTAGTGAGGCAAAGTATTTAATACACACTCACGCCTCCCCTGTATTGATAATTAACTGTGAATAAGGTTTCCAAAGATGGCTGGGAGGGAAAATAAAGAGGAAAGTGAACTAAGGTGGAACGAAGGAGAAGTAGGAGAAACAAGATAAGCGAGGCAAATTTGATGATCACGCGTAGGATATAAAATAAAACTTGAAGCGACGACTCGACGTGGGGAAGTTGGAGGGCAAGTGGAACCTTGTGGAACCTTGTGGAACCTTGCGGAACCTTGTGGAACCTTGCGGAACGTTGCGGTACCTTGCGGAACCTTGTGGAACCTTGACTAGATGGGTTGGAAACCAGGATGAACAAAGTTTCAAGAGAAATGAGCAATTATGCAGGAGAAAGTGGCAAATATTTTCAGAGTAACTGAAGATGGATAAGCCCGTGATGAAAATCATGCAAAAAAAATAGGCTCTTGAAGCTGTTGCAAATGAATGAGAGAAAAACCTATGGCTTTGTTTGACCTTTCTGAAGACCAAAAATGAATAAGAAATGAATGAAATGAAAAACTTCATAGGTGTTGATGATCAGAAAAAAAGACTTGATACAATCTGACAGAGTTACAGGATACGAAAACAATGAAGAAATTTACTAAAGGTGGAATTACAAGAGTAGATAAATGAGAGTAAATAAATGAACCTCGTAGAGTTTCCAAGGTACAAGATGTTTCTACACAGGAAAAGGATTAATACGGAGAGAAAATTATCACAACAAAAAGACTGGAAATACAGATAATACAGAAGAGATTAATCCCAGTGGATAACAAGAAGTGAGGAATAATCACACAACAGCCAAGTGACAATAACATATACCGGCCAGTAACGTCTCGCATATTCTTACCCCCAAAACACTTTATGTCCTCCTACGACACCCTCCCTACGACCTTCGCGTGTCTTACTCCCTCGGCGGTCTCTTCCTTGCTGCTTTCTTCCTCAACCATACCAATTCCTACAATTTGTTCATACTTTACACATTTTAAATCTTCCTGCTTTTTTTTTCTTCTCTTTTTTCCTTCCTCCTCCCCCCGAATTACGTTTTTCAATTATTTTTACACTCCTCCACGTTTTATTAAATCTAACTCAATATGCTTATCCTAGCCTCCCCTTTCTAATTCTATAAAATTTTCTCCTTCATTTCACATTCGCTTTCTGCTCACCCTACTTTCTCTAAATCTCCAATCTCTACTCATCCAACCTCTTCTCTTTCTCTAACCCTCCAAACCTTGCCACTCCATCCCTAATTCTGTCTACACATCCACTATCATCCTTTCATGCACATCCTCATTCCTTACTACTGCCTTTGCCATATACTATCTCCATTGCCTCCATCTCCCTCTAATCTCACTTATCTCATTGCCCAAACTCACTCTGCTAAGGTATACTCATCCCAAAAGTGGACACCCAGGCAAACTCAGAAGTCACTACACACAACCTATTAAAGGAGTAAAATGTTGTATGGGAATACATGTTGAATCACAAACGTAAACAGAAAACTAAAGGCAGAGCAGTAGAGGAGAATCCAGACATTATATTGGTCACAGAAACAAAGCTTTCCGGAATAATAAACGACACAAAGAAAGACCTGGAAGTAAAACTAATTTTATGGAATCACTGGAACATTGAGATCTGAAAAACCTATACATAGGCTAGTTTCCTAATTACGATGCGAGGAAACTAATAACAGGAGACGCCAGAATAATAGTGGTGATAAACAACCCCTCAACCCCATAAACAGAAGACTGAATAAAGTACGATGATTACCACAAATTCCTGGAAAATTATTCTGAAGCAAATAACACAGAATATAAGAAGGATTAATGCAGAGGGGCCACAGGCAATTATGTTAAGGAGATAGACTGGAACAAAGTAGAATCCACATGGAGGTATGACAACACAGACTAAAGAAGACTGCAAAGGAAAACTTCATGAACGAAAACATTTAGAAAACCACAAGAATATGTACAGACAGTGAACGAGCATGAGTTGAGCATAAGAGAAATCAATTATGAAAACCAATTTAGAAGTGGTGACCACACTGTATTCAATACCTGGTACAAGTAGAACTAGTGAAGAAAAGGGAAGGAAGAATAGAAACCTAGATAACAGGAGAGTGAGCTCTGATGGCAGCTCACTCTTCTAATGGTACTGGTATTAAGGTCTTCCTGGCTGCCGCGACACAGGATGGAGCTTCTTGCAGCTCACCAAGTGCCGTAAACTTCCCATTTCAGGCCGATCCTGCAAAAGTGATCACACTTTTCACAGTATACGTGAGTGTTGCTCTCGTTGCAACATCACTGGGGGATGCCACACAACGGGTATAATGCCGTAACTAGCACTATATATATATATATATATATATATATATATATATATATATATATATATATATATATATATACACGCATGTTTTCAAAGAACATAAGACAAACAGAATAAATCAGTCAAGTGAAAATTAAAAAGCCGGTCCAGTAACTGAAGGGAGGTGGGGCAGGTGGTGTGGAGGGGCTGCACAGATGGTTTGACCGTCAGGAAACCAATTACTTCATCAATAACTATCATCAAGAGAGAGACAGAGACAGACATGCAGACAGACAGAGACAGACATGCAGACAGACACATACAGACTAACAAAAGGATGAAAATACAGCGTTACAAATGGAAATAAAAACAACTAATTCAGTCAATATAGCGGACGACTAGAAGCAAAAAATAAAACCTTAAAAGGAAAAATTAAGCCTGAAAACAAAGAGAGACAAGCAAACATATTAGCAAACATATACAAGAAACAGGTAAAAATTATATTTTAGCGTTGGTGGGTTGAGGTAATTTAGCTAATGATAACCTGTCAAATTACCTGAGTAATTAGAACGTAAGATAGCTAATTAGATTGGTGAAGCCTGACTAGGTAATGACTAGCGAGTGATTGTATTGACCTGCTCCCCGTATTAAAGGTCATGTTGGTAATGATATGTTTGATCATAGATAATTGATGTTGTTACATCGTCTGGAGGTTACTTGACAAGAATGGCTGTAGATCAGTCTTGTTTGAGTATGTGTAGTTGTTACCAGTGATGATGGTGGTGATAGGAGTGGTTTGGAGGAGGTTTGGAGGTCGTGGTTGTCGTAGGAGTGGTGGTGGTGTTAGTGACTATCGTTGTGCTGGTGGTTGTGGTAGTTACCATCGCTATAATGGTTATTGTAGTGCTAGTGACCATCGTGGTGGTGGTGGTAGAGATGGTAGTAGTGGTTATAGTGCTAATTGTGATTGCAGAGCTGGTAGTGATGGTGGTGGTGATAATGGTGATGGTAATGATTATATTTCTAGTCGTGGTGAAGATGTTGGAGGTGTTGAAAATTGCAGTAGTTGTCACAGTAGTGGTGGTTGTGGAAATAGTGGTAGCTAGCGGAGTAGAAATAGTTGTGTAGATGAATGGTTCAGAGAACCGACAAGTTGATAAATTAGACACATATGCAACACTTGGGTATCTTTATTGAGGAAACGTTTCGCCACACAGTGGCTTCCTACGACTGCTGCACCTCTCCTGCCTACGGTATATAAGCTTCTCCTTCTCACATATTCTGTATTTTTTCAATATTGATGGACTGACTACATCGACTCAAGGCCGACTGATGAAGCCACTGTGTGGAGAAACGTTTCCTCAATAAAGATACCCAAGTGTTGCATATGTGTCTAATTTATCTGAAATAGTTGTGATGCTGATTGTGATAATGGTGGCGCTGGTGGGTGGTGTTGATGGTTGTCGTATGGTGATGGTAGGTGGTGATGGTGATAATGGTGTAGGTAGTCTGTTACGTTTACAAGGTACTAGAACCAAAAACACGAACACATCACGGTACTTTATCTTCCTGAACTTGCTGAATCATGAACATTTCAATGTACTATTACAGAAATCATAATCAAAGAGCAAGTAAAACTGTTTTAGGTCTTTTTTTTCATATCCATAATTTCTGAAGTGTCATCCCTAAGTATCACGAACACAAGTGTAGTCAGGTGGCCTGCACACCTGGTTGTAACACCATAACTATGGTAGAAATGAGGAACGAGCGAAAGACAGTGGAGAGTAAATACTTGTATATTTTCTTCACCAGAACAGGATGCAAATATATGTATAATATTTACAAAGTATATGTACAGAAAGGCAGTTTTAAAGAGACACGGTGAGAACCGACTTCGAACAGACTCAGAGGTAAATCTGCCAATGTTTATTCACGAGGATCCAACATCGTTTCACAACTTTGGCGAGCTTCCTTGTGATTGGTTGAGTTGAACCAAGGTGCAACTATAACAAGGGGGTTCTTTTCGTTATACTCTTAGCATCCAGTTCACTGGTCGGGAGGGCATGTCTATATGGGTGTGACATACGCCGAATAAAAGGTAAAATATTCATAGCATGCCACAGCAAGTATCAGCAAATTTGAGGAAAAATGAAGATATCCTCCCAAGCAACCTGTAGGTAAAGTGACATTCCTCCCTGAGATGAGAACCCCTTGACCTCTAGGCATAAGGTAAAGGGGTGGACCCCTTGACCTCTAGGTATAAGGTAAAGGGGTGTAAGTGGTGTTGGTAGGGCACATGCATGCTGTCATACCTGCCACAACATACGTCAGAATGGACTGTAGGGAAGTTTAGAAAATTAAAATATACGCAGTTGCCAGGCGGCAGAACATACTTTTTACCATATTCAGTTAAGAATATCTTGCTTCTGCCATATCATAAAAACTTTCTTTATATTTTCCCTCTACTTACGAACTTCAAAAATATAAGTTGTATTTAAAAACATTCATATAATAACCCATCTGATGAAGAATTCCTCCAGAAACGGGGATGGCTTTATCAACAAGATTCTCTGTTTAAGACGCAATAGATTTTAATTTGGGAATATAATAAAAGTCTTCGACTAAAGATTACAGTAATAAAGATTCAACATTAAAACTGGGCAAGTCTAACGCCTGGTTTACCCGTGCAAGAGATTTTTAATTACTCCATTAGCTTTCAAGAGACTGAGAAAGTTGTAGCAAGCAAACAAACAGTTAAAAGAAATATAATAGAATCCGACTTTATAAAAAAAAAGTTATTCTTTTACCTAATATAACTCAGTGAGGAGGTTGGAGAAAAAAGTTTCGCAACTCTCTTCTGGGCAGAAATATCTGGCAACTCAGACGTAGTAAATAGAGGAGTAAAGTCTACTTTCATGAATGAATTTACGATGTGTATCTATTTATAGGCAGATTTATGTTCTCATACATATATAATAAGTGGTTTAGATAAAGATGGGTGTATTGTAACACGAGTTTATTTTCCTGGTTTTGATTAATCATTTATGTTTACAAACATTGTTGACGTTGCCGTTTCTTTGGGATACAGCTGTATACAGTGTGTAAATCAGATTTAGAGGTGAATATGCATTCTAATTCTTTGAACAACCATTCACTAGCGAATCATATTTAGACCTTTTTAAACATTTAGTAATAAAACGTCATTTTACCTCAGACCTGTTTACATATTCTGTGGCAAAGTAATTAGGAATAATTACACATGCTTGCCTACCATGGAGTGTAAAAATTAATTGTTAAGTAGATTCAAATGACAATATTTATGGGAGTGATGTCAGACCATTAATAAAGACTGTAGGCAAGCCAAAATTGGCCAGGGTGGCCGTATTATCTGGAGGAGGGATAATGGCCTCTTACAGACATCACTCCTTATCTAAGAATATCACTGGACACCACGTATACATGATCACATAACTCATAAATCACAGCTGCAAGGTGACATAACTCATAAATCACAGCTGCAAGGTGACATAAATAATTACTGCAAGGCGACATAACTCATTGCTGCAAGGCGACATAACTCATTGCTGCAAGGCGACATAACTCATTGCTGCAAGGCGACATAACTCATTGCTGCAAGGCGACATAACTCATTGCTGCAAGGCGACATAACTCATTGCTGCAAGGCGACATAACTCATTGCTGCAAGGCGACATAACTCATTGCTGCAAGGCGACATAACTCATTGCTGCAAGGCGACATAACTCATTGCTGCAAGGCGACATAACTCATTGCTGCAAGGCGACATAACTCATTGCTGCAAGGCGACATAACTCATTGCTGCAAGGCGACATAACTCATTGCGCAAGGCGACATAACTCATTGCTGCAAGGCGACATAACTCATTGCTGCAAGGCGACATAACTCATTGCTGCAAGGCGACATAACTCATTGCTGCAAGGCGACATAACTCATTGCTGCAAGGCGATATAACTCATGGCTGCAAGACGACATAACTCATGGCTGCAAGGCGACATAACTCATGGCTGCAAGGCGACATAACTCATTGCTGCAAGGCGATATAACTCATGGCTGCAAGGCGACATAACTCATGGCTGCAAGGCGACATAACTATTTTATAACACAACGGTCGTCTCCCATTGAGACAGGCGACCCGAAAGAGCAGAAACCCTTTCACCATTACTCACTCCATCACTGTCTCGCCAGAGGCTCGCCAATACTACAGTTCAGATGTCACTCCAAACTGCAAATATCCCTACACCTCCTTCAGAGGGTATATATAGGTAACAGCGTGAGGTGAGACAACAACAAGCATTACAGTAGTCCAACTGGCGCATGCTGTAGGTAGCAATAATAGTAATAATAATAGCAGCAGAAGTGGAGGCAATTCTGGGTTATGTGACGGTGGGGGTTTGTTTTGGTAATACTTTAGAGATGATGAAACTGACTTTATTCTCTTTAATATTGTTTGAAATGGCATATGCTTTATCACCCTCAAGTTGTTACCTATGTATCATGTGTCGCTGTATTGTTTTAACGGCTCGGCAAAGCCGTTACAAACAATACGTTGTTACAATAATATGTGACATTAGCTGTACATGTGTTCTTTTACCTAACATATTGTCTGTAATTGAACCAATATTATTACGCAATTCCCTTGCATAAAGGAAAAGGCAAACTTCGACTGTTATTCACCTCTCTCACTTTTAATATTCGATATTTCATCAGAAAACCGAGGGAAATGGACCTTAAATGGTATCATAAAAAGAACTTACAAGTCTAGACAAGAAATTAGTCGATCTGATGCCTGGTGGTGTTTGTTTAGGCGTAAACAAATTTCTGATTTGAATAGTGATAGAACCTAATCAATGGTCAATGAATATTACATATTTCTTCCAAGAGTACACACGTACTATGTCAGTGTTCGTTTAGTCTGCAGAGGTTTTTTTTTTACTTAAAATCGTCAACTGCCCTTTTCAGCAGTGACCTTTCTGGCATGTGTCATGTGGAGAGTCCAGGCCTGTGTGAGTACCTATTTGTACTCTCCTATTTGTGGTTGCAGGGGTCGATTCATAGCTCCTGGCCCCGCCTCTTCACTGATTGCTACTAGGTCCTCTCTCTCCCTGCTCCATGAGCTTTATCAAACCTCGTCTTAAAACTATGTATGGTTCCTGCCTCCACTACGTCACTTTCTAGGCTATTCCACTTCCTGACAACTCTATGACTGAAGAAATACTTCCTAACATTCCTTTGACTTGTCTGAGTCTTCAACTTCCAACTGTGACCCCTTGTTTCTGTGTCCCATCTCTGGAACATCCTGTCTCTGTCCACCTTATCTATTCCTCGCAGTATTTTATGTCGTTATCATGTGTGTGTGTGTGTGTTGTTGCAGGGGTCGATTCACAGCTCCTGGCCCCGCCTCTTCACTGGTCACTACTAGGTCACTCTTCCTCCTCCATGAGCTTTATCATACCTGTTCTTATAGCTATGTATGCATTCTGCCTCCACTACATCATTTTCCAAACTATTCCACTTCCTGAAAACTCTGCGACTGAAGGACTGAAGAAATACTTCCTAACATCCCTGTGATTCTTCTGAGTCTTCAACTTCCAATTGTGTCCCCTTGTTGCTGTGTCCCATCTCTGGAACATCCTTTCTCTGTCCACCTTGTCAATTCCTCTCAGTATTTTATATGTCGTTACCATATCACCTCTCTCTCTCTCTCTCTCTCTCTCTCTCTCTCTCTCTCTCTCTCTCTCTCTCCTCCTGTCATCCAGTGTCGTCAGGTCGATTTCCCTTAACCTCTCCTCGTATGACATGCCTCTTAGCTCCGGGACTAGTCTTGTTGCAAACTTTTGCACTTTCTCTAATTTCCTTACGTGCTTGGCTAGGTGTGGGTTCCAAACTGGTGTTGAATACTCCAATATAGGCCTGACTTATACGGTGTACAGGGTCCTGAACGATTCCTCATTGATGTCGAAATGCTTTTCTTAGGTTTGCTAGGCGCCCGTATGCTGCACCAGTTATTTGATTAATGTGCGCCTCAGGAGATGTGCCTGGTGTTATACTCACCTCAAGATCCTTTTCCTTGAGTGTGGTTTGTAGTCTCTGGTCCCCCTAGACTGTACTTCGTCTGCGGTCTTCGTTGCCCTTCTCCAATCTTCATGACTTTGCACTTGGTGGGGTTGAACTCCAGGAGCCAGTTTCTGGACCAGGCTTGCAGCCTGTCCAGATCCCTTTGCAGTTCTTCCTGGTGCTTGTCCGACTGAATTCTTCTCATCAACTTCACATCATCTGCAAACAGGGACACTTCTGAGTATTCCTTCCATCATGTCGTTCACATATACCAGAAACAGCACCAGTCTAGGACTGACCCCTGTGTAACCCCGCTCGTCACAGGCGCCCACTCCGACACCTCGTCACGTACCATGACTCGCTGATGTCTTCCCGATAGGTATTCCCTGGTCCATTGGAGTGCCTTCCCTGTTATACCTGCCTGGTTCTCCAGCTTATGCACTAATCTCTTGTGTGGAACTGTGTTAAAAGCCTTCTTACAGTCCAAGAAAACGCAATCTACCCACCCCTCTCTCTCTTGTCTTATTGCTGTCACCCTGTCATAAAACTCCAGTAGGTTTGTGACAGGATTTCCCATCCCTGAAACCGTGCTGGTTGTCGTTGATAAGCTCATTCCTTTCTAGGTGCTAAACCACTCTTCTGATAATCTTCTCCATAACTTTACATACTATACACCAGTCTGTAGTTTAATGCTTCGTGTATCTCCTTTTTTTAAAATTTGGGACTACATTTGCTGTCTTCCATATCTCAGGTAGTCGCCATGTTTCGATAGATGAGTTGAAGATTTTTGTTAGTGGCGCACACAGCGACTCTGTGCGCTCTCTCTCTCTCTCTCCCTCCCATTACCCATGGAGAGATGTTATCCAGCCCCATCGCCTTTGAGTTATCTAGCTAGCTTAGCAGCCCCTTCACTTCTTCCTCAATTGCATGTATTGTGTCCAACACTTGACAGTGTACCTCACCTCTCCATCTTTCTGGAGTCCCTTCTGTCTCCTGTGTGAACGCTTCTTTGAATCTCATGTTAAGCTCCTCACACACTTCTTGGTCGTTTCTGGTGATCTTCCCTCCTACCTTCCTCAGCCTGATCACCTGGTCCTTGACTGTTGTTTTCCTCCTGATGGGGCTGTACAGCAGCTTTGGGTCAGATTTGGCTTTCACTGTTATGTCATTTTCGTATTGTCGTTGGGCCTCCCTTGTTACCTGTGCATATTCATTTCTGGCTCTATAACTGCTCTCCTAATTCTCCTGGGTCCTTTGCTCTCTATTATTCTTCCATTCTCTAGCACACTTGGTTTGGGCCTCTCTACACCTTTGAGGGAACCAAGGGCTCTTCTTGGCCTTCTCGTTATTTCTGTTACCCTTGGGTACAAACCTCTCCTCAGCTTCCGTGCATATTGTCACATATTCCATCATCTCATTTACTGACTTCCCTGCCAGTGCTCTGTCGCACTGAACTTTGTGCAGGAAATTTTTCATGCCTATGTAGTCCCCTCTCTTGTAGTCTGGCTTCATTCGTCCTGCCCTTCTTGCATCCCTCTCCACTTGTAACTCTACCATATGTTCGAAGCTAAGAACCACGTGGTCACTGGCCCCGAGGGGTCTTTCATATGTGATATCCTCAATATCTGCACTACTCAACGTGAATACTAGGTCCAGTCTTGCTGGCTCGTCCTCTCCTCTCTCTCTGGTAGTGTCCCTAGCATGTTGGTACATGAGATTTTTCAGTACCACCTCCATCATTTTAGTCTCCACGTTTCTGGGCCTCCATCTCGCTCCAGGTTCTCCCAGTCAATTTCTTAGTGATTGAAGTCACCCACAATCAGTAGCTTTGCCCTGCTCGCATGAGCCCTTCCGGCCACTTCAGCCAGTGTGTTAACCATCTCTCTATTACTCTCATATCCATGCCATTGCCTCCTGCTGTTCTGTGGTGGATTGTACATCCCTGTAATTACCACCTTGGGACCTCCAGACTGAAATGTTCATATTATGTAGTCACTTGCTTCTCCTCTATCTCCTCTCTTCAGCTCATCAAAATCCCATTGGTTTTTGATGGGCAGTGCCACTCCTCTAACCCCTCTGTTCCCTCTGTCTTTCCTCAAGATCTGATATCCTGTTGGAAAGATGGCATCTATTTTCATGCCTGTGAGCTTGGTTTTGGTGAGAGCTATGATGTCCAATGATGCCTTTGATTCTGTCGTGCCCTCCTCCCACTTATTCGTTATTCCATCAGCGTTGGTGTACAATACTTTCAGTTTCCTCTCCAACACTGTGTTCTAGGGGGTCTGTGGGGACCTGACAGTGTGCTGTGGGATTCTACAGCATAGTGTGGAGTGGGAGCTGTAAGTGTGGAATGTGATTTGTGTTGAGATAGCGTGTTTGGCTGTGGGGATCTGAGTGTTCTTGCGCTTGTTCCTCTGCCCGGCTCTGGTTGTCCTTTGCTGACTCTGTCTTTGTCTCTCTTCCTAGCCCCTTTTGTTTCTGTGACTTCTCCTTCAGCTGCTGTCGTTCTGTTCTTGTTCTTTCTCGATCTAGGAACACCCTCTTGTATGTTGATTCCTTCAGCTATGGTTTCTCTTGAAGGACCCTGTTCTGCACCATTTCTGTATTGAAAATCAGTTTGACTGGCCAATTTCTTCCCTTCAAGAACCCTCCTATTCTCTGAAAATTTACTATCTCAGTCAAGTCCTCCTTGCTTATTTCTTTGATGTTTTCAATCTCCTTTTTTTTTTCTACTGTCTTTCATTATGTGTCTTCCCTTTACTCTCCTGAAGCCCATGAATAAACACTGACTTCTCCTTCTCCTGCTCCCACTGCGTTTCCCTCTGTGTCCCATTTGTACAAAGCCATTGTCTCTTATTTTTTCCTGTAACTCTAGGTGGCATGGTCGTGCCTCTGCTTGGGACCGTCACCTCTACCTTCTCCCCCCTCTTTTACTGCTGTCCCTGCTCTTAATAGCTCTTCCCCTACCTTCCTCAGCCCTGCTTGGTGGATTGATAAGGCCTTAGTGTAAGTCTTGTCTCCTTTTCCATTGGGTTCCTTGTTTAATAGAAGTGTACCTGCTTCAGATTTTTTTTTTAATTATTTTTCAGGATCTTCACTTTTCCTTGCATAGAAAACGTATTTTCCATGCCAGCGCTGCTGTCATTTTTGTAATGTCAACAAGTCTTGTGAGAATTTTCATTCCTTCCCTTATGAAGATTTTCCTGTTGATGTTGTTGCACAAAGCAAGATAAATGATAAGAGACATCTGTTTCATGTATTATGCAGATCAGAGATGGGTAGTGCACATCTGCAGCAAGAAACCAGTATCTGCTTCTTATTGTCTCGTCTTCAGAGCATTGACCTCCTCGTGACTTTCTTGGGTAACCCCTCAAGGGAGGTTCCTTGACGATGGTGAGGGGCTCTTGATCTAGGGAATTGGATCTGTGCTCAAGTTCCCTGAATTGTGCCTGAATACCTTCCCCCCCCCCATGCGCTGTATAATCCTACAGGTTTAGCGCTCTTCCATGATCATAATAATTTATTGGGTAAGTTTAATGTATTACTTAACAACATCACTGTCTTGCCAGAGGCGTGCTTACACTACAGTTATAAAACTGCAACATTAACACCCCTCCTTCAGAGTGCAGACACTGTACTTCCCATCTCCAGGACTCAAGTCCGGATTGCCGGTTTCCCTGAATCCCTTCATAAATGTTACGTTGCTCACACTCCAACAGCACGTCAAGTCCTAAAAACCATTTGCCTCCATTCGCTCCTATCTAACACGCTCACGCATGCTTGCTGGAAGTCCAAGCCCCTTTCACACAAAACCTCCTTTACTCCCTCCCTCCAATCTTTCATAGGCCGGCCCATACCCCGCCTTCCCTCCACTACAGATTTATACACTCTCAAAGTCATTTTATTTTGGTCCATCCTTTCTACATGTCCAAACCACCTCAATAACACCTCCTCAGCCCTCTGGATAATAGTTTTAGTAATACCACACCACCTCCTAATCTCCAAACTACGGATTCTCTGCATTATATTCACACAACACATTGTCCTCAAACATGACATCTCCACTGCCTCCAGCCTTCTCCTTGTTGCAACATTCACAACCCATACTTCACACCCATGTAAGAGTGTTGGTATAACTATACTCTCATTCATTCCCCTCTTTGCTTCCATGGACAAAGTTCTTTGTCTCCACAGACTCCTAAGTGCACCACTCACCTTTTTCACCTCGTCAGTTCTATGATTTACCTCATCTTTCATAGACCCATCTACTGACACGTCCACTCGTAAATATCTGAATAGATTCACATCCATACTCTCTCCCTCCAATCTGATATCCAATCTTTCGTTACCTATTTTTTTTATCTTCATCACCTTACTCTTTCCTATATTCACTTTTAATTTTCTTCTTTTACATACCCCACCAAACTTATCCACTAACCTCTGCAGCTTCTCTTCAGAATCTCCCAAAAGCACAGAGTCATCAGCAAAGAGCAACTGTGACAACTCCCACTTTGTGTTAGATTCTTTATCTTTTAACCTCACTCCTCTTGCCAACACCCGAGCATTCACTTCTCACACAATCCCATCTATAAATATATTAAACAACCATGGTAACATCACACATCCCTGTCTAAGGCCTACTTTTACTGGGAAATAATCTCCCTCTCTCCTACATACTCTAACCTGAGCCTCACTATCCTCGTAAAAACTCTTCACTGCTTTCAGTAACCTACCTCCTATTCCATACATTCGCAACATCTGCTACATTGCTTCCCTACCCACCCTGTCATATGCCTTTTCCAAAACCTTAAATGCCACAAAAACCTCTTTACTCTTATCTAAATACTGTTCACCTATATGTTTCACTGTAAACACTTGGTCTACACCCCCCTACCTTTCCTAAAGCCTCCTTGTTCACCTGCTATCCTGCTCTCCGTCTTACTCTTAATTCTTTCAATAATAACTCTACCATACACTTCACCAGGTATACTCAACAGACTTATTCTCTTATAATTTTTGCACTCTCTTTTGTCCCCTTCGCCTTTATACAAAGGAACTATGCATGCTCTCTGCCAGTCCCTAGGTACCTTACCCTCTTCCATACATTTATTAAATAAAAGCACAAACTACTCCAAAACTATATCCCCACCTGTTTTTAACATTTCTATCTTTATCCCATCAATCCCAGCTGCCTTACCCCGTTTCATTCTATCTACTGCCTCACGAACTTCCTCCACACTCACAACTGGGTCTTCCTCACTCATGCAAGTTGTTATTCCTCCTTGCCCTATACACGAAATCACAGCTTCCCTATCTTCATCAACATTTAACAATTCCTCAAAATATTCCCTCCATCTTCCCGATGCCTCTAACTCTCCATTTAATAGCTCTCCTCTCCCATTTTTAACTGTCAAATCCATTCGTTCCCTAGGTTTACTCAACTTACTAATCTCACTCAAAAAAAAATTCTTATTTTCAACAAAAATTTTATATCTCACCCACTCGCTCATTTTCTCTTTTTACATTGCTTCACCACTCTCTTAACCTCTCTTTTCCTCTCCATATACTCCTCCCTCTTTGCAACACTTCTATTTTGTAAAAACCTCTCATATGATAACTTTTATTCCCTTACTAATCTCTACATCATCATTCCACCAATCGCTCTTGTTCCCTCCCGCACCCACTTTCCTATAACCACAAGCTTCTGCTGAACACTCTAACACTACCACATGCTGTTTTTTTCTGACCCACAAGCCCTTGCCACGTAACTACGTTCCAGGTCTCTACTATAGCATCATTCATAAATAAATAACCTCTCTTAGTTTATCCATTGCCTACACCACACAGCATTCCTATCTGCTCTTCTCTTTACCACACCTTAATCTCCTAATAGACATCCAACTGAAATCTGAACACCCTAACAGAGACAGAAGCAACAAAAAAATTGTGAATAGCAGAAGAAATGGCTAACAAATGTGGAGAATTAAGGCAAATGCTGCAGAAATCTCCCTTATCCCTGATATTACTAACTCTACCTACTTCGAAGCCACTGACTACATGCCCAATCAATATGCCTCAGATCCAGACTCATGGAACTTCACATTCACCAAGAATTTCAAGAAACCCTTATCACATACCTTAAACATTCTATGGAGGAGCAATCTAGACACTGGAGTCATGCCACTGATTGTCTCGCTTCACAAAGGTGGCAGTAAAGCAAATGCATAAAGCTATAGACAAATAGCTGAAACGTCCCACATTAATTTTTTGAAAGGGTTTTAGAAGCAAGACCCAATCACACGGAGTCACACAATTACCCAACGCACCTCAACATCGGTCCACAACGGGTCACTCTTGCCTTTCGCAATTAGTGGACCAATACGACTGCCTTGATTACACTAGAAAATAAGCAAAAAGCAGATGTAATATACCCTGGCTGTCAAGTAGCTCGATCGGTAGCGCACTAAGCTCAAACACTGAGGTCCGGGGATCGATTTTCCTGTACGGCTGGAAAACATTAGAACGTGTTTCCATAAAACACCTGCTGTCGACTGTTAGTGTTAGTCGACTGGTGTGGGTCGCATCCTGGGACAAAATTTACCTAATTTGCCCGAAATGCTCTGCATAAAAAGGGGCTTTCTATATAGTAGCATACCTTGTATACCTTGTACATGTACTTTAATAATAATTATAATAATAATAATTTATACAAGTCTTTCACACTTGTGACCATGGGATAATTGCACACAACATACATGTTAAAGGAATAACCGGAAAGGTGGTCAAAAGGGCATTTAACTTCTTAACAAATAGAACCCAAAGAGTAATAGTGAATAGAGTGAAATCAGGGGTTGCTACCGTCAAGAGTAATATTCACGAAGCACGATACCCACCCCATTTCTCTTTCTCGTATCTCACATAGACAGGAACACAAATCATGGCACTTTATCATCCTTTGTAGACGATACTAGAATTTATATGAGAGTGGTATACATAAAATACACAGCGAGTCTCAAAGGTGATATAAACCAAGTTTTCCCAGTGGAGTACTGACATCAGTGTGATATTCAGTGAGGATAAGTTTCAGTTACTGAGTTACGCAAGAATGGAGGACGTGAAAACAAGATCGGAATACAAAATCAACACAAATCACTCAATAAAACTTAAGTCAAATGTTAGAGACCTGACAGTGAAATATCTGAAGGTCTCACGTTCAATGAGCACAACTAATTACTTTTGCAACTGCATGAAAAACGATAGGTTGGATAACAAGAACTTTAATTTTTTTTTTTGCCAAACCAGCGATGACACACTTCAGGTCACTCTTTCTCACTGGGCTGTAATATTGTTGTGTATTAACGACCCCCTTCAAGGCAGGCAAACTTGCTGAACTGGAAAATATGAAGAGAATCTTCGCAGTTCGTACAATCTCAGTCAAGCACCTAAATTACTGGGAGCGTTTGAAGTCCCTAGAAGTGTACTCTAGATAGTGGACGAGAGAGATTCATAATCTACACATGGAAAATACTGGAGGGATTCATCCTAAACTTAAGACCGAAATTACTACTTACAAACACGGTACAGGACACAAATGATAGGCAGGGAAGCGATGAGCACAACGCGAGAGCTCAATAAGTGTAGAGAGATCCCGACTCTTCACCCGCCTCCTTTCATACATAAGGTTGATTACCAAGAAGCTCCTGGCTGTCTTCAAGAGTGAACTCGAGATATACCTCAGCACAGTTCCGATCAGCCGGTTTGTGATGCATATGTTGGACTGGACGGCGGGCACTAACAGCTTGATCGATCAGTCCAGAAACCAAGAGGCCTAGTCTGGGGCTGGGTCGCAGAGGCGGTGACCTCAGAAAGCTACTACAGGTAACCTCTATGTATCCCTGTAGCTCTAAAAGAGTCAAAGCTCTCAAGAAACAAAAGCAATACAGTATTGCGAGAGGAATATTACTTCTGTTAACTGTTAGTAGTTGTGGAGATTATCGTCCTTACGGCTCAGTCTTAAACCAGGCCTCCTAGCTTGTCTTAAACCAGGCCTCCTAGCTTGTCTTAAACCAGGCCTCCTAGCTTGTCTTAAACCAGGCCTCCTAGCTTGTCTTAAACCAGGCCTCCTAGCTTGTCTTAAACCAGGCCTCCTAGCTTGTCTTAAACCAGGCCTCCTAGCTTGTCTTAAACCAGGCCTCCTAGCTTGTCTTAAACCAGGCCTCCTAGCTTGTCTTAAACCAGGCCTCCTACTGTAAACCAGGCCTACTTGTCTTAAACCAGGCCTCCTAGCTTGTCTTAAACCAGGCCTCCTAGCTTGTCTTAAACCAGGCCTCCTAGCTTGTCTTAAACCAGGCCTCCTAGCTTGTCTTAAACCAGGCCTCCTAGCTTGTCTTAAACCAGGCCTCCTAGCTTGTCTTAAACCAGGCCTCCTAGCTTGTCTTAAACCAGGCCTCCTAGCTTGTCTTAAACCAGGCCTCCTAGCGTGTCAAGACAATATTACAGAATTAAGATAACGGGAAGCTTACTTCCGTTCCCATCGATGGAATACATAGCTAGAAGACCGAAGACATTGTGAGATATGCGACAATGTCATTTCATATTTAGAAGTTTATGGTTGTAAAAACCGGAGGAAACAGAAGATCGGATACAGATTGTAGACGGTGAGAAAACAGAGGTTACAAGTGTCTGACACGAAGACCGAAGTAGACTATCCAAGGTTGTGGATAACCGTCCACCAGCAGGGGTGCAAATAGATTATTCAAGGTGAAGGAACCATGTTAGATGAAGTGGTGGAAGAATAATGAAACAACACGGTTTTAAGGAAAGGTACGACAGAACCCACGAGGGTTGTGTGTGTACGGTCGAAAGATATAATGAGGAGAGGCCTGGAGCTGCAACTCGACTCACGCAACCACAACTGTGAAAACGCGCGCTCATGTGCAGGCACACGCACTCGACACCTGCAACCATGTATAGGTAAGTACACACACACACACACACACACACACACACACACACACACACACACACACACTCTAAATGATTAGAAACTTGGTATAGTATAACTAAAGTAAAAAAAAAATTAAGCATTCATTCGAGGGAAAGTACTGAGTGTGTAAAAGAGACAGAAAGGAAGACAAGAAACAATGCTAGCAAAGGAAACAAATACAAAACATCACAGAAATTCAAATGTTAGTGACAAAACTCCTAAGTAGAGATGAGAAACTTGTAATAATTAATGTATCAAACACATTGCTTAATAATAATAGGGAAAGAAAATAATTGGAGAAGATAAATGAAGACTGCATAAAAAACTACGGAACGGGTTGGATTCGAACCCATGGCGAGTGAGTCCTGAAACTCCAGGCCATGGAGTTCAAACCCCATCCGTTCTGTGATTTGTTTACAAACGTGTTAAGATTTCGTGAGTAACAGATTGCATAACATACTAAGATAATTAATGATGAAAAGTGACCGAGAAAACGAGAACAAAAATTGAAGTACAGTGGAACCTCGGTTTTCGTATGCCCTACTTTGTATGTAAAACTATAGATATTCTCTATAAAATGTATTTTTTGTTAATATTTTTGGGTGTCTGGAACGGATTAATTGAATTTACGCTATGGGAAATATTAAAAAAAATACATTTTATGTGATTTCAACTAAAATTAAATTAAACTGAGCAGCTTATAAGACTACAGCTGCAAATAAATGGTCAATAGAATACCCGAAAGTAGCGACGGGTTAAGCCTCATCATAGACCTGAAGTGACGCGAGGAACACACGGCAACACACGGCAACACACGGCAACACACGGCAACACACGGCAACACACTGTCATGTTTATTAGAAAAGAGGAAAAAAGTGTCAACATACAATAAATCCTCATGGAAAGAATAATCTTTCTCCACTAGAAATAACATTTTCTGCTCAATTTGAATTAGAAAATGATAAAGAAATGCATAAAAGGGAACGACTAGATTATAAGACATTAAAATATAATGCAGTAAGACAGTATTTTAAAGAAAATAAATTAGATATATTGCAAGGGACAGATATATAATTTATAAAAAAAAGAGTTTTGTAAGATATATGGAAATGGAATGAAACAGTTTATAAGACAGCATAATAATGGTTCAATGGAGACATAGGAAGAAAAAAATGATTAAATCGATGTAGTAAGCGGCCAGTCAAAGAACTAGAAACTACCAAGAATAAAACTATGTCCAGACGGAACGTCACCAAAGGTTTTAAAAGAGTGATGTAATCCACTACTGTTTTGAAATCCTAAACAATTTCAGAATACAAACTAGCACACAAGTGAACGATGGCTCACATTGTGCTAACATTTATTAAAAAGGACAGGGGAGAACCTTTCAATTAAAGGCGAGTTTCGCTGACAATTGTAAAAATAAAAAAATAAAAAACAGAGGAAAATGGATAAAATACCTGGAGAGCAAATTCATGTATATAATTTTTTTTTTAACTTATTACGACAGTCACGGAAATTGTTGAAGAAAGATGTGGATGGGATGATTGAATTTATCCAGACTATGAAATATTTTGATGGACCTTCCAGTGAAAAACTAATTTTGAGTCTGCAAAACATGAAAGCAATAAAAGGCAAAGCATTACAATGGCTAAAAGACTTTTTGAGAGGAAAATACAAAAAGTTATAAGAGGAAACACGTTACTAGTGGGGTGCCACAAGGATCTGCACTTGTTCTGGTGTTTCTAATTTATATGATTTTCTAGAAAAAAATATAAAGTTGCATGATTGTTTGCGCCTGATGAAAAATAGATAAAATAAACAATAAAAATGGCGGTGAATCATTAGAAGACGACCCGGTTAAATTGAGTCTATGGTGGGATAGATGGATGATGCAATGAAATGTAGATGAAATGCCATATTATGGAAACGAAAAAGTGGAAAATGAGGCCACACACACACAAACACCTCTTAAGAAGAGGTATGATAAAGCTCATGGAGCAGGAAGAGTGACCTAGTAGAGAACAGTGAAGAGGCAGGGCCAGGAGTTGTGAATCGACCCCTGCAACCACAACTAGGTGAATACAACTAGGTGAGCACACACACACACACACACACACACACACACACACACACTACGGAAGCAAGCTCATTAAAAATAAAAAATAGGACCTTGGAGGGGAACTCGAAGACCTAGAACAGGAATGGGAAAGTAAGCAAGGTGAGCTTACCATGACAATAGAGAAGAGGATGGAAGCAGAGACAAAGAAGTGGGAGCTGCAAACTGAAGCTGCAGAAGCCAGGATACAGAAGATAGAAGCTGAAGTAAATATGCTGAAGATATAGAGCAAATGACCAGAAGGAACATGGCATCCACAGCAGGTGCAACACTATTCAGCGAGGACATCTAAAGGAAAGGAAGGAGACAAGACTTATGTTGAGGTCCTATCAGGACACCAGGAAATGTCGAGGAGTGAAAAGGGCATATGGGCACAGGGACATCAGTTAGTGAAGGGGGGTGTAAGTAGAGAAGGTGATAAACCCTCCCTGTGATCAAGCCACCGGGAGATCCAGGAAATGTTAAGGGAGGCAATAGTTACGTTTAAATGGAAACAAGAGTCGCAGAGGGACAGGCAATGGGAGGAGAAACCATATCATGGACCGTCGCGTATGCCACTGGCTTACGCGACGGTCTGGACTTTTGAGAGACTCTGACCGCGGGTTCGAACCCCACCAATGGTATGATTTGTTTGCAATCGTGTCATTACGATTTCGTGAGTAATGGGAGGAGGAGAGGGAGAGGTCAGACTTTATCCATGGGCTTCAGGAGAGCGAAGGGAGGGCATACGACAAAATATGGCAGAGAAAGAAAGAAGAGATTGAAAATATCATCAAACAAACAAACAAACAAACAAACAGGAGAGTAGGACATGACTGAGCTGATAAATTTTCAGAGAATAAGGGGGTATTTAAGGGAAAGAAATCGACTAGTCAAATTGATTTTCATGAAAGAAACGATGAGGAACTGGACCCTGCGGCAGAAACCATGGCCATGGCTAAGAGTCAGTATCATACCAGAGGGTGTAAGTAAGTTTATTCAGGTTAACACAAATACAGTTACATAGATTATCATACATAGCAGCATATGTGTAAAGAACCCAGGATAACCCAAAAAAGTCAGACAGAGTGACTTATTTCCATTTCCATTTCCACAGGGACCTAGATTGCAACAGATTGAGAACAGAACGACAGAAGTTAAGAGAGGACACAAAGATGAAAGGGGGAAAAAGAGAGAGAAGGCTAAATACAGTAGACGACAACCAGAGTTGAGTGGAGCAGCAAGTGCAAACACCCACAGAACCCCACAACCAAACATATTATCCTAATACAAGCCCCACTCCACACTCACAGCCCATACCCCAAACTACCCAGTAGACTCCCTCCCATCGCACCCTGCCGGGTCTCCCATTCCCCTAGCCCCCACAAACCCCTCAGAACACAGTGGAATAACGAATAAATGAGAGGAGTGGCACAAATGAACCACAGAGGCATCATCAGACATCATAGCTCTCACGGAAACCAAGCTCACAGGAATGATAACAGATGCCATCTTTCCAACTGGATATCAGATCCTGAGTAAAGACAGAGGGAATAGAGTAGGGTGGAGGAGTTGCACTGCTCATTAAAACCAGTGAAAGTTGGAAGAGATGAACAGAGGAGACAGCAGAAGCAAGGGACTACATAATAGGAACACTTCAGACTGGAGGTAACAAGGTGGTGATTGCAGTGATGTATAATCCATCACAAAATAGCAGGAGGCCAAGACAAGAATATGATGAGAGTAAAAGAGCAATGGTGAACACACTGGCTGAAGTGGCAAGGAGGGCCCATATGGGAAGGGTAAAGCTACTAGTTGTGGGTGATTTCAATGATAAGAAATTGACTGGGAAAACCTGGAGCCACATGGGGGGCCCAGAAACAGAGGGCTAAGATGATGGAGGTGGCACCGGAAAACCTCATGCATCAACACTTCAGGGACACTTACAGAGAGAGAGAGAGGAGAGAACTAACCAACAATACTGGACCTAGTATTCACCTTGAGTAGTTCCGACTTTGACGACTTCACATATGAAAGGCCCCACGGAACTAATGATCACGTGGAGAGGGAAGCAGGAAGGGCAGGACGAATGAAGCCAGACAACAAAAGAGGGGAATAAACAAGCATGAGGAATTTCATGCACGAGGTTCAGTAGGAAAGGGAATTGGCGGGAAAGGCAGTAAAGTAAATGATGGAATATGTACACCCAAAGATGTAGAGAGGCCAAAACCAAGTGTGCTAAGGAATGAAAAAAGTATAGAAGATAAAGGACCCAAGAAAATAAGGAAATTAGTCAAAGAGCCAGAAATGAATATGCATAGATAAGGAGAAAGGCCCAGCGGCAATACGAAAATGACATAACATCGAAAGGAAAGTCTGAACCGAAGCTGTTGTACAGTCACACTAGGAGAAAAACAACAGTCAAGGACCAGGTAATCAGGCTGAAGAAGAAAGGAGGGGAGACCAAAGAAACGTCCGGGAAACATGTGAGGAGCTTAACAAGAGATTTAGAGTAGTTTAGAGTGGATACAGAAAGGAAACCAGAAAGCCAGAGTGGTGGGGTACACCATCAAGTCCTGGACACGATAAATACAACCGAGGAGGAGGTGAAGAGGCTGCTGAGTGAACTAGATACCTCAAAGGCCATGGGGCCAGACATCATCTCTCCATGGGTTCTAAAAGAGAGAGCAGAGGCAGTGTGTGTGCCACTAACAACAATGTTCAACATATCTATCGAAACAGGGCAACTACTTGAGATGTGGAAGACAGCAAATGTAGTCCCAATTTTTAAGAAAGGAGACAGACATGCAGCATTAAACTACAGACCAGTGTCACTAACATGTATAGTTTGCAAAGTAATGGAGAAGATTATCATGGGAAGGGTTGTGGAACACCTAGAAATTAATGGGATTATTCATGACAACCAGCATGGTTTCAGGGAAGGGAAATACTTTTTCACAAACCTACTGAAGTTTTACAACAAGGTGACGGCAGTAAGGCAAAAAAAGAGAGAGAGAGAGAGAGAGAGAGAGAGAGAGAGAGAGAGAGAGAGAGAGAGAGAGAGAGAGAGAGAGAGAGAGATAGACTGCATTTTCTTGGACTGTAAGAAGGCTTTTGACACAGTTCCACACAAGAAATTAGTGCAAAAGCTAGATGATCAGGCAGGTATAACAGGGAAGGCACTGCATTGGATCAGAGAATACATGACAGGTAGGCAACAACGAGTCATGGTCCGTGACGAGATGTCAGAGTGAGCGCCTGTGACGAGTGGGGTTTCGCAGGGGTCAGTCCTAAGACCGGTGCTGTTTCCTAGAGTTTAACCCCACCAAGTGTAATGAAAATCGGGAAAGGGCAAAGAACACCTCAGACGGAATACAGTCTAGGGGGCCAAATTAGTGCAAAAAAAAAGGATCCTGGGGTGAGTATAGTACCAAGCACATCTCCTGAGGCACACATCAACCAAATAACTGCCGTAGCATATGGGCGCCTGGCAAAACTAAGAATAGCTTTCCGACACCTCAGTGGTTCAAGACTGTACACTGTGTATGTCAGGCCCATATTGGAGTATGCAGCACCAGTCTGGAACCCCACCTGGTCAAGCACGTCAAGAAATTAGAGAAAGTGCAAAGGTATGCAACAAGACTAGTCCCGGAGCTTCAGGGCATGTCCTACGAGGAAAGGTTAAGTGAAATCGACCTGACGACACTGAAGGGCAGGAGGAATAGGGAAGACTTGATAACGACATATAAAATTCTGAGAGGACTTGACAAGGTGGACAGAAAAAGGATGTTCCAGAGATGGGACACAGCAACAAGGGGTCACAATTGGAAGTTGAAGACTCAGATGAATCACAGGAATATTAGGAAGTATTTCTTCAGTAAGAAAGTTGTCAGGAAGTGGAACTGTCTGGATAGTGATGTAGTAAAGGCAGGAACCATACATAGCTTTTAAAAGAGATATGATAAGGCTCATGGAAAAAGGGAGAGAGTGGACTTAGTAACGACGAGTGAAGAGGTGGGACCAGGAGCTGTGAATCGATCCGTGCAGCCATAATTAGGGGTGTACACACACACACACACACAAAAAGTATCCTAATGTCTCTCATATAAAAAACTTCACACACTAAGGCACCACTGAAGATAATTAACACACGCGAGGCAGCCGAGTTCCCGGTAGACGATACAATTTCTCTCTCATTACGGTAATTATAGGCCCTTGCCTTCAATTATAGGCACGTTCCTGCAAGATCCTACTTATGCGCTCAGCACTCTCCATTACCAGGCTTAAACCCTTATCCTGCCCTACCTACTGCCTGTGTTATTAGCGTAGATGAGTTGCTGGCACAGTACATGTTATTAGCGTACATCTACTGCTGTCATAGAGATGTTATTAACGTAGATCAAATGCTGTTACTAGCGTGGGCAACTCCAGTGTTACTCCTACAACAGTGGCTGCACTTCCTTTCTACTGCTACACAGTCCTTGCAACTACTACAGCTACAGCAACCGCTACAACACTCTCTACACTGTCTTACAACAACCGCTGAAACACAATTTACACTGGCTCTAATACCAGTCAAAACTTCTGCTACACCACCACAGCTACAATACACGCTTCAACACCTGCCGCAACACCCAGTACAATACCTGCTACAACGCCAGCCACGACACCTGTTATGACACTTGTTACAACACCCAACAACCGGCTACAACACACCAGCTACAGTGCCTGCTGCATCGCCTAAAACCCTCTCTACAACACCCGCTACATCATCTCCCGACACCTACAAATGTTACTTGTAATTCAGGTGTAGGCAGTGAGCAAAGGCAACAAATTTAGACAATACTCATTTGAGCAAAGGAATTTAGCCTTTCTTGTAGTCTACAATAAAGACCTTTCTTGTGAGAAATTTGTTTCACTTGTCAGACTACTAGAATATAATATGATATCTAAGTTATTGTACAAGGTGTTTCAAAAAGATGGACCCAATTTCATCTCTTTGAAATACCCTGTATTATACCTGAAGTACTGGTGAACCATAAGACGTGAAGTGCTGGTGAACCATAAGACGTGAAGTGCTGGTGAACCATAAGACGTGAAATACTGGTGAACCATAAGATCTCAAATACTGGTGAACCATAAGATCTCAAGTACTGGTGAACCATAAGATCTCAAGTACTGGTGAACCATAAGATCTCAAGTACTGGTGAACCATATGACCTGAAATATTGTGATACCATTTTAAAAGATAAAGATAAAGAATCTAACACAAAGTGGGAGTTGTCACAGTTGCTCTTTGCTGATGACACTGTGCTTTTGGGAGATTCTGAAGAGAAGTTGCAGAGGTTGGTTGATGAGTTTGGTAGGGTGTGTAAAAGAAGGAAATTAAAAGTGAATACATATAGGAAAGAGTAAGGAGATGATAATAACAAAAAAAAATAGGTAACGAAAGATTGGACATCAGATTGGAGGGAGAGAGTATGGAGGAGGTGGATGTATTCAGATATTTAGGAGTGGACGTGTCAGCAGATGGATCTATGAAAGATGAGGGGAAAAGTTGAGTGGTCCACTTAGGAGTCTGTGGAGACAAAGAACTTTGTCCATGGAAGCAAAGAAGGAAATGTATGAGAGTATTGTTATACCAACACTCTTATATGGGTGTGAAGCATGGGTGGTGAATGTTGCAACGAGGAGAAGGCTGGAGGCAGTGGAGATGTCATATCTGAGGGCAATGTGTTGTGTGAATATAATGCAGAGAATTTGTTGTTTGGAAATTAGGAGGAGGTGCGGGATTACCAAAACTATTATCCAGAGGGCTGAGGAAGGGTTGTTGAGGTGGTTTGGACATGTTGAGAGACTGGAACAAAATAGAATGACTTCGAGAATGTATAAATCTGTAGTGGAGGGAAGGCGGGGTATGGGCCGGACTAGGACAGGTTGGAGGGAGGGGGTAAAGGAGATATTGTGTGAGAGGGGCCTGGACTTCCAGCAAGCATGCGTGAGCGTGTTAGATAGGAGTGAACGGAGGCAAATGGTTTTTAGGACTTGACGTGCTGTTGGAGTGTAAGGTAACATTTATGAAGGGATTCAGGGACACCGGCAGGCCGGACTTGAGTCCTGGAGATGGGAAGTACAGTGTCTGCACTCTGAAGGAGGGGTGTTAATGTTGCAGTTTTATAACTGTAGTGTAAGCTCGCCTCTGGCAAGACAGTGGAGTGAATGATGGTGAAAGTTTTTCTTTATCGGGCCATCCTGCCTTGGTGGGAGACGGCCGATGTATTAATACTATATATATATATATATATATATATATATATATATATATATATATATATATATATATATATATATCCATTATGAGACTAAACAAAGATGGGCAGGATCTTGAACTGTGGTCCAACGCCGTACCGTTGAGATACGGAGCTTCTTACAGGGAACATTCAGAACCAGTTCTGCACATGTGTACATCAGTGGCACTAACACTGACCTTACTGACTCCTCCCCACAACACAGAAACCTTCTCAGTAAATTTATCCTTACCTGTCTCAAAGCCATATAACTTATGAACTCGGTTTAGAGTCGTTTATTATAGAGTACAAAGGCTAGAACTGGATCTTTGAACCTGCATTGGCCGCCAGTAATTCGTGGGTTTACAAAAATAAATTTAAATATGATTTGAGTGTAACAAGTTTGTAATTTTGAATCCTGCTTCCTAGTATTATCACTCAGATATCCATAAAATGGGAAGTTTAATGTAGGAAAAATCTTTAAATTTATAGAACTTATTTTTACAGACAGACTTCAATGTTTTCTGATGTAATGGCAGTAGATGGCAACTATTTAAGAAAATAATTCTGCAAGAATATAACATCACTGCCAAATTAAAACCATGCGAAGCAGAGTGAAGTAGCAGCTATGATTACATATTTTAATGTAATTTTCATTAAATTTAGTACCTAAATAGAAGTGTAGGCCTAATTCTGCAAATATGGGTTAACAGTACAACAATTTAAGGAAACTAAACCTAACATATTTAACAGTGACATCAAGAAAGGACATTATTTTTTTGTCCACTCTGAATACAATGTATCTGTGATTAGTCTGAATAATTCGTAAACAAATTTATCTGAGAATGGGTCTCAAAAAGTGAGAATCATCCACATATATCCTATAAAATATTAGTTGAAAATCAGTAGGATATCTAGTAAGTCAAACCTTCTCATAAAAACACTGAAATATATCTGTAAAAATTGGTCCCAGTACAGTGTCCATTATCACTCCATGTACTGTGTACACAACCTAGTATTACTGTGTACACACCCTCCTAGTATTATTGTTTACACACCCTCCTAGTATTACTGTGTACACACCCTCCTAGTATTACTGAGTACACACCCTCCTAGTATTACTGAGTACACACCCTCCTAGTATTACTGTGTACACACCCTCCTAGTATTACTGTGTACACACCCTCCTAGTATTACTGTGTACACACCCTCCTAGTATTACTGTGTACACCCCTCCTAGTATTACTGTGTACACACCCTCCTAGTATTACTGTACACCCTCCTAGTATTACGTGACACACCCTCCTAGTATTACTGTGTACACACCCTCCTAGTATTACTGTGTACACACCCTCCTAGTATTACTGTGTACACACCCTCCTAGTATTACTGTGTACACACCCTCCTAGTATTACTGTGTACACACCCTCCTAGTATTACTGTGTACACACCCTCCTAGTATTACTGTGTACACACCCTCCTAGTATTACTGTGTACACACCCTCCTAGTATTACTGTGTACACACCCTCCTAGTATTACTGTGTACACACCCTCCTAGTATTACTGTGTACACAACCTAGTATTACTGTGTACACAACCTAGTATTACTGTGTACACAACCTAGTATTACTGTGTACACAAACTAGTATTACTGTGTACACAACCTAGTATTACTGTGTACACAAACTAGTATTACTGTGTACACAAACTAGCATTACTGTGTACACAACTAGTATTGTGTACACAATATCATAAAGAAGGAACACTACAGCAGGCCCACTGGCCCATGCGAGGCAGGTGCAAGTCACCTCCCGGCTAACATCAATGACCCACCTAGTCAGGTCAGGTCACATCCACTTAAGAAAGGAGCACGGCATCAGACCTACTAGCACAAGCTAGTCAGGTCCAGCTCACACCCACCCACACCCACTCATGTATATATATCCAACTTATTTTTAAAACTACACAACGTCTTAGCTTCTATGACGGTACTCGGGAGTTGTTCCACTCATCCACAACTCTATTACCAAACCAGTGCTTTCCTATATCCTTCCTGAATCTGAACTTTTCCAACTTAAAACCATTGCTGCGAGTCCTGTCTAGGCTAAATATTTTTAGCACGCTATTTACATTCCCTTTATTTATTCCTATTTTCCATTTATACACCTCAATCATATTCCCCCTAATTCTACGCCTTTCTAGAGAGTGCAGATTCAGGGCCCTCAGTCTATCCTCATTGGGAAGAGTTCTGATACATGGGATCAAATAAATAACAAAAAAGGCACAATACCGTGACTGGAACAATACACACACAACCCGCACATAAAAAGAGAGCTTGACGACTTTACTTGGACCATTTACAAAGTGACTTTGTAAATGGTCCAAGTCCGAAAGCGTCGTAAGCTCTCTTATGTGCGGTTGTGTGTGTACATGGGATCAACTTTGTCATCTTCCTTTGTATGTTTTCCAGTGCATTTATATTCATTGTGTAATACGGTGACCAAAACTGTGCAGCATAATCTAGATGAGGCCTAACCAAGGATATATAGAGTTGAAGAACAACCTGAGGACTCCTATTATTTATGCTTCTTGATATGAAGCCAAGGATTGTGTTCGCTTTATTGCGAACACTTATGCACTGTTGTCTTGGTTTTAGATTACTGCTAACCAGAACTCCCAGATCTTTTTCGCAAATAGTAATATTAAGATCTACATTATTTAGTTTATATGTGGAATGGGTATTTTCTTGTCCAATGTTTAGAACTTTGCATTTATTTATATTAAACTTCATCTGCCACTTCAACGACCACTGCATCAGTCTATTCAAATTTTCCTGGAGTGCTCTAATGTCCTCAATTAGAATGAATTAGGCGACCTATTTCGGTGTCATTAGCAAACTCATCTATGTCGTTTAAATTAATTATGAACAAAGGGCCCAAAACGGACCTCTGTGGAACACCACTCGTGACTCGCCCCCACTCTGATTTCTTCCCATTGATGCAAACTCTCTGCTTCGTATTTGTCAACCATGCCTCTACCCAGGAAAAAAATTCTCCTCCTATTCCGTGTGCCTTAATTTCCCTCAATAGCTTCTGATGTGGAACTCTATCAAAAGCCTTACTGAAGTCCATATACACAATATCATATTCATTACCATGATCTACCTCCTCAAATACCTTGGTGAAAAAAATTAGTAAATTCATAAGGCAGGAACGCACCTTAGTAAAACCGTGCTGAGATTCATTAATCAATTTATGCCATTCAAGATGGCTACGAATTGCTTCGGGAATTATTGATTCCATAAATTTTCCCACTATGGAGGTAAGGCTTATTGGTCCATAGTTCGAAGCTAAGGACCTGTCTCCTGCTTTGTAAATAGGTATTACATTTGCCATTTTCCACTTGTCTGGCAATATGCCAGTTTGTAGTGATATGTTGAAAAGACTAGCCAAAGGTTTGCCAAGATCCTCTTTACATTCCTTTAAAACCCTTGCAAACAGTTCATCAGGGCCTGGGGATTTGTTCGATTTTAATTTCTCTATTTGTCTGAGAATCATGTCACTAGTTACCCTAATCGTGCATAGTTTATTATCGTCCTGTTCTACATAATTTATAATTTCTGGAATTTCGCTAGTATCTTCCTGCGTAAAAACTGAGAGGAAATAAGAGTTAAAAATTTCACACATTTCCTTATCACTGTCAGTGATCTGATCCAAGTTATTTTTGAGTGGGTCTATCTTGTCCCTAATCTTAATTCTATATAACTGAAAGAGATCTTTTAGGTTAGACTTCGAATCTCTTGCGATTTTAACCTCATAATCTGTTTTAGCTTTTCTTATTCCCTTTTTTATGTTTCTCTTTAATCGAATATATTGATTTCTTAACTGCTCATCCCCTCTTGATACGCCTATATATGCCTCTCTTTAGACCAATGAGATGTTTAAATCTAGGAACTTAATTGTCTGGGGAGCTATAACTATGCTCTGAAAAAGTCATATTGGCAACCAACACCACTTACCTGACCCATTGTCAGGCCGTTCCAATTTAGCCCACCCAGGTAATTTTTCAGTCCCATGAAATCGGCCAAGCGGAAGTCTGGGACAGAGACTTGATTGCAGTTTTTTTTGGGTAATTCCATGATATATTGAAACTAAGTGATTTGTGATCGCTTACCCCAAGCTCATCATTAACCTCAAGAATATTAATTAGTGATTCCTTGTTGGCAAGAACCAAGTCTAGCAGATTGTTTCCTTCCTCTAGTTGGTTCTGTCACAAACTGTTTTAAAAAGCAATCCTGAATCGTATCAAGAAAGTCACTAGACTCAAGATTTCCTGTCATATTGTTCCAATCAATTTGTCTAAAGTTAAAATCTCCCATTAACACCACATTTTCATAATTAGACGCCTTATGAATTTCGTCCCATAGCAGATTACTGTACTCCCTATCAAGATTTCGGGGCCTATAAATCACACCCAAAATTAATTTGTCATGACCCTCGAGAAACTGTAGCCAAACAGATTCTGTGTCCGATGCTTCTAATTTTATATTTTGTCTAACACAACAATTTAAATTATCTCTGACACACATCACCACTCCATCACCCTTCCTGTTGACCCTAACAGTGTGGAATATTTTATAGCTTTGTATGTGGCATTCAGAATTAATTTATCTATCTTTCAGGTTGAACCAGGTCTCTGTTATAGCAATAATATCTATATTACCTGACCATCTTATCTATCTTATTACTTTGACTCTTACTCTTAGTATAATAAAGCTGAGGATCGCCTGAAACACAGCATCTCAATTCACCATAGGTACCATACACACTATAGGACCGGGAGTGGGGGTAAGGGGGTGAGGGTAGGAGTAATAGATGAAGGGATTAGGCCTCCCTCCCCGGTATCGCTAATTAGAGCATAAACATAATTAGTAACTAATGAGCTGCAATTCGTTAAACGTGAGTAACGAGGGGGTTCTAAAAATGGCTCCCCGCTCTCACCTCCCCTCCCTGGGCTTCTCCTCCCCTCCCCCGGTCTCTACCCCATCGGTCCTCTCCTTCCCCTCCACTCCACATTTTCTCTAATCAGTGAGTTATAAATATGAAGTAAATATTTATAGTAAAAGTACTGTTACCCATCAGTTACACAACCCAGGGCAACACGGGTTAACATGTAGTATACACAGACTTTGCGAAAGCTTCGACAAGTGCGACCACGGTGTAATAAAGGAATAATAGAAAAAGTTGTTAGATGGATCTGTAACTTCCTAACAAATAGAACACAAAGAGTAATAGTAAACAGAGTAAAGTCTGAGGCACCTACGGTGAACAGCTCTGTTCACAAGCCACAGTATTCGCTCCCATTCTATTCCTCATCCTCTGGCTGTCTTTAAGATGACACTGGTCAGACACCTAAAGTCAGTAGCTGACCAACCGGGCTGTGGTTTGTACGTCAGTTTGCGTGCGGCCAGCAGTAACAGCCTGGTTGATCAGACCCTGATCCACCACGAGATCTGGTCTCAGACCGGGCCGCGGGGGCGTTGAACCTCGAAACCCTCTCCAGGTATGGCACTCGCTATCCTGAGGCTGGAGTGGTAGACTGACTATCCTGAACTTGGGTAGAAACTAACACAAACTCTGTGTGGTGTGTGTGAGGTGTGTGTGAGGTGTGTGTGAAGTGTGTGTGTGTGAGGTGTGTGTGAGGTGTGTGTGTGTGTGGAGGTGTGTGTGTGGGTGTGTGTGTGAGGTGTGTGTGTGTGAGGTTGTGTGGTGTGTGAGGTGTGTGAGGTGTGTGTGAGGTGTGTGTGTGAGGTGTGTGTGAGGTGTGTGTGAGGTGTGTGTGAGGTGTGTGTGAGGTGTGTGGAGTGTGTGTGAGGTGTGTGTGAGGTGTGTGTGAGGTGTGTGTGTGGTGTGTGTGTGTGAGAGAGAGAGAGAGAGAGAGAGAGAGTGTAGAGATTGAGAGTAGAGAGAGAGAGAGAGTGTAGAGATTGAGAGTAGAGAGAGAGTGAGTAGAGAGTTAATAGAGTGAGTAGAGAGTTAATAGAGAGTGAGTAAAGAGTAGAGAGTTAATAGAGAGTGAGTAGAGAGAGAGGAGATTAGAGAGAGACTAGAGAGAGAGGAGAGTAGAGAGAGAGTAGAGAGAGAGAGAGAGAGAGAGAGAGAGAGAGAGAGAGAGAGAGAGAGAGAGAGAGAGAGAGAACAGAGCAAGACGCCTCATCTCTCGCCTGGATAAATCTGTCATTTCGGCAGAGCCTTCAACACAGGAGGGATGTGGGTGGCCTTACTGTTATGTACAAGACCAACATTGTCAAAGTACCACAATTGGCTCCACTTCGAGGTATGTGGTATAGAAGCAAGCTTCTATACCACAAGACGGGCAGAAAGCAGCAACTTCACTCTGGCTGTACCCTTCTCCAGAGCATCACTTCATCTGAGATCATTTATCCTCAGGATGACTCGAGTCTGGAACACATTCGTGCACCATTATGATGTCAACGAGATAAAGTCAGTTGATCAAATGAAAATGCTGACCCACAGATGGCTCTTACTTCATCCTGTTCCCTACTTGTATGTTTCATAACAATAAAAATGTTTTTAAATGAGCTGATGTAGGTAACAGCTCTTAGCTTGTCAATAAAGTTAGGAATCCTTAACTTGTAAATAGCTTGTCAATGACGCTAAGGATCCTTAGCCTAACCTTGTCAAATCCTGCGTAAAAGAGAGAGAGAGAGAGAGATACAGAAAGAGGCAGACACAAAGCGAGCGAGCAAGCTCACCTATATGGTTTGCTGGGGTCGAGTCTCAGCTCCTGGCCCCGCCTCTTCACTGGTTGCTACTGGCTTCACTCTCTCTTAAAACTATATATGGTTCTTGCCTCTACAACTGCACTGTCTAAGTTACTCCAGGTCTATCCACTTCCTAAGACTGAATAAACGCTTCCTAACATCCTTGTGGCTAGTCTGCATTTCTGATTTCCAGTTGTGTCCTTGTGTTCCATTTTCCCACTTCTCTTACATTCTATCCCTGTCCACCCCGTAAATTCTTCTCAGTATTTTGTACGTTTTTATCAAAGCACCCTTACTCCTCCTTTCTTCTCATAGGACATAACCCTTAATTCCGGGACTAGTTTCGTTGCAAACCTCTACACTTTCTCCAATTTTCTGACATGCTTAACCAGGTGTGGGTTCCGTACTGGTGCTGCATACTCCAATATAAACATAAGGTACGCCGTATGTCGTAAATGACTCCTTATTTAGATTTTTTAAAGCATTTGCTTCAGTAGTTATCTGGTTAATGTGCGCCTTAGGCGATATGCTAGGTACAATATTCACCCACCCCAAGGTCCTTCTCCCTGAGCTAGGTTTTCAGCTTTAGTCGCCGAGCCTATATTCCGTCTGTGGTCTTCTTCACCCTCCCCAATCTTCATAACTTTGCTGGTCTTCTCAGACATGACCGGCAACCCGTCCAGGTTCATTTGTAGCGTTTCCTGGTCCACGTCTGCTTGTATTCTAGTTAGTTTCATAACCTGCGAAAAGAGATACCTATGTAAGAAATAGCGCCAGCCCTATGACTGATAATTGTGGAACCCCACACGTCACATGCACCCATTACGACTTGTGCGGGACTGTCATAATCCTTCCTACATTCCAGAACGTGCAATTTACCCATCCCTCTCTTTCCTGTCTTACTTCTGTTACTGCGTCATAGAACTCCAGTAGGTTTATGAGACAGGATTTACCATCACTAAAGCTGTGTTGGTTGTCATGTATGAACTCACTCCTTTGTAGGTGCTCCACCATAACCTAACATACTGTGTATGTCAGTGGCACCGATCTGTAGTTTATCGCTGTTAGTTACCATTTTGTCCTAGGCACATGTCGATTAGACACTAGGCCTGTTGTATATACGTGCATGTATGTGTATGAGTGTGTATGTGTGTGTGTACTCACCTAGTTGTGGTTGCAGGGGTCGATTCATAGCTCCTGGCCCCGCCTCTTCACTGGCCGTTACTGGGTCACTCTCCCTGCGCCATGAGCTTCATCATACCTCTTCTTAAAGCTATGTATGGAACCTTCCTCCACTACATCGCTTCCCAAACTATTCCACTTCCCGACCACTCTGACTGAAAAAATACTTCCTAACATCTCTGTGATTCATCAACTTCCAACTGTGTCCCCTTGTTGCTGTGTCCCATCTCTGGAACATTCTGTCTCTGTCCACCTTGTCAATTCCTCTCAGTATCTTATATGTCGTTATCATGTCCCCCCTAGTTCTCCTGTCCTTCAATGTCGTCAGGTCGATTTCTCTTAACCTCTCCTCGTAGGACATACCCCTTAGCTCCGGGACTAGTCTTGTTGCAAATCTTTGCACTTTCTCTAGCTTCTTTACGTGCTTGGTTAGGTGTGGGTTCCAAACTGGTGCTTCATACTCCAATATAGGCCTAAGGTACACAGTGTACAGAGTCCTGAACGATTCTTTATTAAGATGTCGGAATGCTGTTCTTAGGTTAGCTAGGCGCCCATATGCTGCAGCAGTTATTTGGTTGATGTGCGCCTCAGGAGAGGTGCCTGGTGTTATACTCACCCCAAGATCTTTTTCCTTGCTTGAGGTTTGCAGTCTCTGGCCCTTTGACTGTACTCCGTCTGCTGTCTTCTTTGCCCTTCCCCAATCTTCATGACTTTGCACTTGGTGGGGTTGAAATCCAGGAGCCAATTGCTGCACCAGGCTTGCAGCCTGTCCAGATCCCTTTGTAGTTCTGCCTGGTCCTCGTCCGACTGAATTCTTCTCATCAACTTCACATTATCTGCAAACAGGGACACTTCGGAGCCTATTCCTTCCGTCATGTCGTTCACAAATACCAGAAACAGCACCGGTCCTAGGACTGACCCCTGTGGAACCCCACTCGTCACCGGCGCCCACTCTGACACCTCGCCACGTACCATGACTCGCTGCTGTCTTCCTGACAGGTATTCCCTGATCCATTGTAGTGCCTTCCCTGTTATTCCTACCTGGTCCTCCAGCTTCTGCACTAATCTCTTGTGTGGAACTGTGTCAAATGCCTTCTTACAGTCCAGGAATATGCATTCTACCCACCCCTCTCTCTCTTGTCTTACTGCTGTCACCCTGTCGTAGAACTCCAGTAGGTTTGTGACACAGGATTTCCCGTCCCTGAAACCGTGTTGGCCGTCGTTGATAAGCTCATTCCTTTCTAGGTGCTCAACCACTCTTCTCCTGATGATCTTCTCCATGACTTTGCATACTATACATGTCAGTGACACTGGTCTGTAGTTTAGTACTGCGTTCCTGTCTCCTTTTTTAAAGATTGGGACTACATTTGCTGTCTTCCAAACCTCAGGTAGTTGCTCTGTTTCGATAGACGTGTTGAAGATTGTTGTTAGTGGTACACATAGCTCCTCTGCTCCCTCTCTCAGGACCCATGGAGAGATGTTATCCGGCCCCATCGCCTTTGAGGTATCTAGCTCGCTTAGTAGCCTCTTAACTTCCTCCTCAGTTGTGTGTATTGTGTCCAGTACCTGATGGTGTACCCTACCTCTCCTTCTTTCTGGAGGCCCTTCTATCTCCTCTGTGAACACCTCTTTGAATCTCATGTTGAGCTCCTCACATACTTCGCGGTCGTTTCTTGTGACCTGTGTGTGTGTGTGTGTGTGTGTTTTTTACCTATTTGTGGTTGCAGGGATCGAGTCACAGCTCCTGGCCACGCCTCTTCGCTGGTCGCTACTAGGTCCGCTCTCTCCCTACTCTGAGTTTTATCGCATCTCTTCTTAAAGCTTTGTATGGATCCTGCCTCCACTACATCTCTCTCCAGATCGTTCCACCTCCTGACAACTCTATAGCTGAAGAAATGCTTCCTAACATCCCTGTGCTGTGACTCATCTGAGTTTTCAACTTCCAACTGTGACCCCTTGTTGCTGTGTCCCCTCTCTGGAACATCCTGTCCCTCTCCACCTTATCAATTTCTCTCAGTATATGTCGTTATCATGTGCCCCCGATCCCTCCTATTCTCCAGCTCCGGGACTAGTCTTGTTGCAAACCTTTGCACTCGCTACTTTCTTGACGTGCTTGACCAGGTATGTGTTCCATAATGGTGCTGCATATTCCAATATGGACTTGACGAACACAGTGTGCAGTCGTAAACGATTCCTTACTCAGGTGACGAAACGCTATTCTTAGGTTTGGTAGGCGCAAATATGCTGCAGCATATGGGCACCAGCATATGTGCGCCTCGGGCCATGACCTGGGAGGGCCATGACTTGGGAGGTTCATGAGAAGGGAGGTCCATGATCTGGGAGGTCCATGAGCCTGGAGGATCATGAGCTGGGAGGATCATGAGCTGGGAGGGCCATGAGGTGGGAGATCCATGAGCTGGGCGTTCCATGAGCAGGGAGATCCATGAGCTGGGAGATCCATGAGCTGGGAGGGCCATGAGCTGGGAGGGCCATGAGCTGGGAGCGCCATGAGCTGGGAGGGCCATGAGCTGGGAGGGCCATGAGCTGGGAGGTCCATGAGCTGGGAGGGCCATGAGCTGGGAGGTCCATGAGCTGGGAGGTCCATGAGCTGGGAGGTCCATGAGCTGGGAGGTCCATGAGCAGGGAGGTCCATTAGCAGGGAGGTCCATGAGAAGGCAGGTCCATGAGAAGGGAAGTCCATGAGAAGAGAAGTCCATGAGAAGGGAAGTCCATGAGCAGGGAGGGCCATGACCAGTTAGGGCCATGACCAGTGAGGGGCATGAGCAAGGAGTGCCATGAGCAGGAAGGGCCATGAGCAAGGAGGGCCATGAGCAAGGAGGGCCATGAGCAAGGAGGGCGGGCCATGAGCAGGAAAGGCCATGAGCAAGGAGGGCCATGAGCAGGAAAGGCCATGAGCAAGGGCTTAATGAGTAGCTGGGTTGCTAAATAAAAACCTCGATGAGTAAGAAGGTAAATTAATGAATGAGGTGTAGATGAATAAAGAGATAGATGGACGAGTAGTAGGTAAGTAAAAAAGTAGATGAATACTGATGTAGAAAATGAGAAGGTAGAACAGTAAGAAGATGAGCGTAAAGATGGACGAGCAAGAATGTAGATGGGTAAGTAGTTGTTTAAGTAAAAAGTGAAAGAAATGCGTAAGGATGGGTAGAGAGTATTTTAGATAAGGTAGATGAACAAATAGGTTAGGTAAATGGACAAGTGCAACTAATGCGACATTTTATTGTGGCAACGTTTCGCTCTCCAGATTTGTCAAGCCGTTACTAACAATACAGGGACACTGAGGGTATATATAGGTGCAGAGTTTTGGGCAAAGCATTTGCTCGTTGTAGGTGGTAGTGGTGGTGGTGGTGGTGGTGGTGGTGGTGGTGGTGGTGGTGGTGGTGGTGGTGGTGGTGGTAGTGGTAGTGGTAGTAGTAGTAGTAGTAGTAGTAGTAGTAGTAGTAGTAGTTCATGATTAAATTGGTGTCTGCGGATTTGATGTCACACTACGGAGTTTGGCAGCTGATGTCTAAAGACCTCTGGTTTCGCTCTCGCATTGTGATGAACGCCAGAGATGATTTGAATACCAAATTCTTAGATTAAAAGCTGCCATAATTACCGGCCAGTTGAATGCTTTAAATGTCTGAAATCGTGTTGCTGTCATCCCGGATTAACTTTAGAATTTTTTGGTTTTTAAATGGCTGACATTTTCCTATTTCATGTATTCTGGAAAATAAAATGAACAAATTAATAATAGCTTTTTGTACATTTTAACACAGTTTCGACAATATTACAAATTCTCAAACATTATCAGTTATCGAGAAGCCATTTACTCGTTTGAAAAAAAATGTCATTTGATAATTATTAACAATTGTACAGATACAGTGGACCCCCTGAGTTTCGGTCACCTTGGAAATCGAACAATTATGTAAGTGTAATATTGTAAGTGCTTTTGTAAGTGTATTTTTGGGGGTCTGAAATGAACTAACCTACGTGACATTATTCCTTAAGGGAGTAAATTCGTTCGGTAATGGCACTTGAGCAGCCTTCTGGAATGAATTATGACCGAAATTCGGGGGTCCACTTAATTAAAAAATAGCACAGTGGTTTCGATTTCCACCTCTAAACAAGCAATTTTCAGAAAATATCAACCATCTTCAAAATTTTTCACAATTTGCGTTTTCAGAATTAAAACACTTGATCAAAATACTTCAACGTTTAAATATGTATAAATTGACTTATGGATTTTTTATATGTCGTTTGTTAAATGTCAAACATCGGAAATCCAAAGTTTACGACAGTCGTAACTGAATGGAACCGACTGTCTAAACGCCTCGTCACACACAGCTTATGCCTGGTCGTCGTAACCAGAGAATGTCTCCTGAACCCCACAAGGTGAGTTCATAACTCTGAAATATCCTGGAATGTTACCCAGAACAGAATTTACAAAACCTGCAAGATGCAACGGCTGATTACACCCACTTCATGTACGAGGCAGAACTTTACAAACATCGCGTGCGTGTACTCACCTAATTGTACTCACCTAATTGTGGTTGCAGGGGTCGAGACTCAGCTCCTGGCCCCGCCTCTTCGCTGTCTGCTACTGGGTCTCTGCTCTCCCTGCTCCATGAGCTTTATCATACCTTGTCTTAAAACTATGTATGGTTCCTGCCTCCACTATATCTTTCTCTAGACTATTCCACTTCCTGACTACTCTGTGGCTGAAGAAATGCTTCCTGACATCCCTTTGACTCATCTGAGTCTTCAGCTTCCAGTTGTGTCCCCTTGTTTCTGTGTTCCCTCTCTGAAACATCCTGTCACTATCTACATTGTCAATTCCCCGCAGTATTTTGTATGTCGTTATCATGTCTCCTCTGACCCTTCTTTCCTCCAGTGTTGTTAGTCCTATTTCCCTCAATCTTTCTTCATAAGACAGACCCCTGAGTTAGCTTGTGTGTGCTTGTGTGTGTGTGTGTGTGTGTGTGTGTGTGTGTGTGTGTGTGTGTGTGTGTGTTGTATGTGTGTGTGTTTGTATGTGTGTGTGTTTGTATGTGTGTGTGTGTTTGGTTATTTTCTATAAAGCGCATTTATGAATAAATATAATCGTCGGAGGCCAACGTGGCGGAAATATGTCGTCATATTAGACAAGGAAAAACGGGTTAGCATAGAACGAAACTCACAAGATGGGTTAACGAAACTGTCAGTTCTTAAAGACGACGAGTGCGTTGCAATAAGGGACAATGCACCGTGTCATAACGGAGTGTCGTTGTTTTGTCCCCCCCATGGAAAATTTCGTTATTTACAATGTTCATTCTCCTTGTCTTACTCCAACAGAACATTTCTCTTCAACACTTAAAGCAAGATTAAACGGCATCATAGACCGCTGTGACGACTACAAGAAGACTTGGACTCTCTACGAGGCTACATGGACAAGCTTCGTACAAGACGACTTGGACTCTCTACGAGGCTACATGGACAAGCTTCGTACAAGACGACTTGGACTCTCTACGAGGCTACATGGACAAGCTTCGTACTGATATTATAACATCCTATTTACAAGTCATTCTTGAATTAACAAAAGCCATTGGCAGACACAGCATTTCCTATCGAATGAAATGCATTAACCAGGAAGATATCTGCTAGCTTAATCTTTATCCAAATACACAAATAACTCACACAAAGGAGAATGAAACTTATCGTTCGATGGTTTATTAAAATGGTGAATTGTCATTATCCTGAATTCAATTATCCACCAGTTCTAAACTTTGACTCAGTGATGTGAAGGTTATGTTAGGTAAGATTCGCCAGGAAACAGGACAAGTGTTTCTTTAGTAATATGATGACCCGCCGCTGGAGCTATCGGTCGTCTGACCAAGACCTTCTGCTGGCTTACTTCTCACATCTTTGAAAATCGAGATTTCAGATAAACGAATTGTTTATGGTCGTTGCTTCATTGATAAGTACCTGAGTATTGGTCAAATAGTTCTGCTAACATGTCTCTAAGTTCTTAGAACGTCCGTAACACGGAAGAATGTTTTATTTCCAGCAAAATGCATGAAAGCAATTGATAAATATTGTATTGTGTCGTAAATATATGTAGTTAGCTAGTTGTTCGGTATAAAATTTTCAACTTCTGGTGCATAATTTGCATCGACCTTTATCATTGATTTAGAAATATTTTAAGTAATACAACTAAAATATTTTTTCCTGAACACAGGTTTTATTTAATCAATTTCTGAAATATAGATAATATATATAGACATTCTTAGTTTTAAATATTTTGGCGTCGGACGTAAGTTTGTCGTCCATAATTCTGAGCCAGACAGCAGCTTGCTGTGAAAGCTGAGCCAGCCAGTAGTTTGCTGGTTGCTGTGAAAGCTGAGCCAGCCAGTAGTTTGCTGGTTGCTGTGAAAGCTGAGCCAGCCAGTAGTTTGCTGGTTGCTGTGAAAGCTGAGCCAGCCAGTAGTTTGCTGGTTGCTGTGAAAGCTGAGCCCCCAGTAGTTTGCTGGTTGCTGTGAAAGCTGAGCCCCCCAGTAGTTTGCTGGCTGCTGTGAAAGCTGAGCCAGCCAGTAGTTTGCTGGTTGCTGTGAAAGCTGAGCCCCCTAGTAGTTTGCTGGTTGCTGTGAAAGCTGAGCCCCCCAGTAGTTTGCTGGTTGCTGTGAAAGCTGAGCCCCCCAGTAGTTTGCTGGTTGCTGTGAAAGCTGAGCCACCCCGTAGTTTGCTGGTTGCTGTGAAAGCTGAGCCACCCAGTAGTTTGCTGGCTGCTGTGAAAGCTGAGTATATCTTACTGCAGATTGCTGGCTGAAGTTTGGTTCACACCCTAACGCACGAGTATTGTGGTCGATATGGTGGAACATTCCCTCCTGCAGCACTTCCTGCCACTAACACCGAGCGTGTATATACCGACGTTCTAAGGAACTTCGATATGTTCAGATGTAAACTGGATTTTTTTTTAAATTTTCAATACGTGAAATGCATGGATGAGGGGAGCCATAACCATGATAATACTCAGGAGAAATAGAACACTTTTGGCAAAATTTACTTATGAATTCATTGTGTTTTTAAATATGTTAATTCTCCAATATTAAGTGGGATGTACAGGAATACAGTTATATTTTGGGCCTACTAGGCTAACCTAACTTTTAATTTATTTGGTTGTCTAGGTTAACTTCTCTTTTCTTCCTTACCACAAAAAACGTTTTCCCTATTGACTCAAAATATAGCTGTATCCTTTTCACAACCCACTTAACATTAGCAAGTTAAATATTTACATATCGATAAGCTGAAAATGCGATTTCTACTGCATTTCAGCCCAGCTTTGTTTTTTGTGTCATCAGGATTTGATGAAGAATTAGACACACATGCAACATCTGGGTATCTTTAATTTGTAGAAGTTCTGATTATTATTATTATAATCAAATAGAAGCGTAGAAGTTTTGATATCCAATGGATTTATCAATACAGGAACATAATGTGAAGACAGAAGAAGTGTGGAGAAATTTCTACAGGAGGGGGGGGGGGGGTATCGGCCCTTTCAACTGAGGGGCCCAGCCCTCTCAGAAAGGGCAGTGACGTCTTGTTTGCTTCCGCATCAAGTAATTGTAAACAGATGCTTTACCAGTCATGATCACATGCACCTCTTTGCAAGAGATCGGTGTTGCAACTCATGAGAGTAACTAGAGTAATTAATCTCTGTACTACTACAGAAAAGGTACAGAAAAACTCCTACTTCACTTATTTACATATGGGACAATATTAGACTCTCAGTGATCGAGACACAGCAAGAAATTAGACATTCTGCATTGCTTCCTGTAGAAGTTTGGCAAGCAAAAGAATCATGCTTAATCGACACTTCTTTTGTGTGTCGGGTGACGCCCAGGGCACGCCAGGGCGGCGAGGGACGTCATAGATCATATTGCTATGAACTACTGAGGAGCTTGTTACGACCTAAACAATAGAATGAACAATGCGTCCTCAATCATACTGACAATCTCCATCTACACAAATTAAATAATGAAAAAGAAGTGTGCGCAGCTTCTTATGACATTACTGTGACATGAACAAATAGACAAATATTGAAGAACGTATAGTGGCATTACGAGTGTTACAAATTTCCAGACTAGGACGTGTGACATTCCTCAAAGACACTATTCTTCAACCAAGTCACCGGATACCTATCGTATGGTGCAACCAACACCATAGCTCACGTTACAACGAGCAAGTAGGTTTTAAACCGTCTTATGACACAGGGGGACTGCGCAGTTCTTGTAGTCACAAGGGGTTTGAAACCGTCCTATTGACGGCAGTGAGGTGTGGGCTTTTTAGCCCAACCAAGTGAGTACCTGGTATTGTTCAGTATTCAGTTACTGAATGTATATTGCCATACGCTCCTCGGGGCAATTATTCACATACTCACTTTATACTTACTTTTACCCTACAGCTAAGTGGCGGTAGAACACACTGGGTCACATCGAAGGAGCTTTCTGGGTGCAGCTGCAGAAAGCTGACCCAGCAACAAAGATAAGTACAGTATTTCCTGTGTTCCTGTACAAATTGTTGGTGTTCTACAAATGTAATTTAACCGCAAGAAGTATATGCAAAAAAATGAGGTAATCAGTCCTTCAGCCTAGGAGCAAGTGATAACCACCGAGGTCTTGAAGACTCTGTACTCATCACTTGGAGACATCCCGTTTCATTTTCTGTCCTATCTTTAACTTATAAGTGACAGGTTTAGTTTTTCAGTTGAAACCTTGCCTAGCCAAGCTTACTATTACTGCCAGCAGCCTGCAGACTTACACAGCCCTCACAACCTGACAAATCTAGCACTAAAAGTGCCAGCAGTGGGAAACACGTTCCTGAACAATGGTCAGCATCCAAGAATGCTCTCACTGTGTCCCCTAACCGTTCTCGTTTCTCATGACTCCAAACATTTCCTGTATGATTTTTATGGCCTCATAAAAAACTTTACCATTTTGTAGTCACTGCTTCTGGAAAATCTTTCAAGCTTCGTCACCAGCGTTGGTGCAGTCAGCTGGTCACTCACTCAGCTGCTGTAGTTGCATCAATGGAGATGCTCACATCAATAAATTGATCAGACAGCAATGTGTTATTAATAAGGGACTTCTTGGGTATTATATGGCTGCAATGGTTCCTAAATTTTTAAGTAAATTTGTTACAGTTTAGTTATGTACAGTGGACAGTCAGATAATCACTGTTCAAGGCTCGTGAAAGGCTAACTTTGTTTCGGAGGACACTGGATACGCGAGTTAAGACAGTTGTCTCAGTGCTCAGCTGGGGTGCACACAGCGTCGAACACTTTTCTCAGTGTTCAACTGGGGTGCACACTGAGTAGGACACTTGTCTCAGTGCTCAACTGGGGTGCACACAGCGTCAGGTACTTATCTCAGTGCTGAGTTGTGGTACACAGTTACATGTTCCTCCACTAGTTTGGTTAATTTTATTCATTGTTTCTTCAGAGGTTTGGTCGACGCCAACACGAAGGACATTCTTGCCTGAGACAGACAATCCACCGAGTTAAAAACATTCATGTCTTTTTTTGTGTGTACATAATCTACACTTCAAGTTAGTGATTAGTTCTAAAGTGCTTTTCAGTATTTACATCGAGACTAACCCTTCACGGGGAAGGTCTTATGAGTCATCTAACCTCCCTTAGTTCATCTATTTATTTTCCCAGGACAGCACAGACCAAGGAATATTGCTGGAATAAAGTCAGTTTTCAGAAGGAAACTGAACCACTGTCTGTAGTGGTCGCCTCGTCAGCCTGGCTGTGATGACAGCGAAGGTCTGTGAGCGGGACACCAGCAGAAATAACCGGGTAGATCAGATAACCAACAAGGAAGCAGCCAAGGCGCAGACTCGAAATTGATACCGAGTGTTAGCGTTTTTCCATGAATATAACATCAAAACTACGGCAGCATCGGAAAACCCTCATCATTTATTCAACTGCAAATAAAAAAAATATTACTTCCCACTGTTAACATTTATATTTGCTCTCACTATGAGTTATATTTTAGGGAATATGCATATTTTATCTAAGTTTCAGTTTAAGGTGAATGTTTTAGTTAATTTCCATTGCACCTGTATGAATAATCGTGGGTAAATTACAGCTATTTTTTATGGCCTCAAAATTCCAAAAACATTCTACAATTTTTCAAAACTGTAGGGAAAAATATTCATTAGGCAGTTATTTAACATCAAAGATGGGAGGTTAAATATAATAATTACATTTTACACTGGATAATGTAACAAATTCGTCTTAAAATGGTAAAGGAAATGAACCAAAGTTCACAAAATGGTACGATAAATGAATTGATTTAGCTTTAGAGGTGGAACAAAGGGACATTTAGCTGTGACTCTGGCCCGGTGCTCGGGTGAGCTGAGGCAGCTCTGGCCCGTGCTCGGGTGAGCTGAGGCAGCTCTGGCCCGGTGCTCGGGTGAGCTGAGGCAGCTCTGGCCCGGTGCTCGGGTGAGCTGAGGCAGCTCTGGCCCGGTGCTCGGGTGAGCTGAGGCAGCTCTGGCCCGGTGCTCGGGTGAGCTGAGGCAGCTCTGGCCCGGTGCTCGGTGAGCTGAGGCAGCTCTGGCCCGGTGCTCGGGTGAGCTGAGGCAGCTCTGGCCCGGTGCTCGGTGAGCTGAGGCAGCCTGGCCCGGTCTCGGGTGAGCTGAGGCAGCTCTGGCCCGGTGCTCGGGTGAGCTGAGGCAGCTCTGGCCCGGTGCTCGGGTGAGCTGAGGCAGCTCTGGCCCGGTGCTCGGGTGAGCTGAGGCAGCTCTGGCCCGGTGCTCGGGTGAGCTGAGGCAGCTCTGGCCCGGTGCTCGGGTGAGCTGAGGCAGCTCTGGCCCGGTGCTCGGGTGAGCTGAGGCAGCTCTGGCCCGGTGCTCGGGTGAGCTGAGGCAGCTCTGGCCCGGTGCTCGGTGAGCTGAGGCAGCTCTGGCCGGTGCTCGGGTGAGCTGAGGCAGCTCTGGCCCGGTGCTCGGGTGAGCTGAGGCAGCTCTGGCCCGGTGCTCGGGTGAGCTGAGGCAGCTCTGGCCCGGTGCTCGGTGAGCTGAGGCAGCTCTGGCCCGGTGCTCGGGTGAGCTGAGGCAGCTCTGGCCCGGTGCTCGGTGAGCTGAGGCAGCTCTGGCCCGGTGCTCGGTGAGCTGAGGCAGCTCTGGCCCGGTGCTCGGGTGAGCTGAGGCAGCTCTGGCCCGGTGCTCGGGTGAGCTGAGGCAGCTCTGGCCGGTGCTCGGGTGAGCTGAGGCGTCTGGCCGGTGCTCGGGTGAGCTGAGGCAGCTCTGGCCCGGTGCTCGGGTGAGCTGAGGCAGCTCTGGCCCGGTGCTCGGGTGAGCTGAGGCAGCTCTGGCCCGGTGCTCGGGTGAGCTGAGGCAGCTCGCATCAGGAATAATTGGAAATCATGGTGGATTTTAACCACGTAAAATAATATTCAAAAATTTTTAAGTCATGAATCATGAATTAAAGAGAAGAGAAGGTGGGTGTATCCTGGTCTGTACTTTCCCCCTACACTCTTTCCATCCCCCCCCCCTCTCTTTAAGGGATCCTGGTCTATACTTTCCCCCTAAACTCTGTCCACCTACCCCCCTTCCTTTAAAAGGAAGGGGAAGATGGAGAGAGTGTAGGGGAAAGGCATAGACCAGGTTTCCTTAAAGGGAGGGGGTAGATGGAAAGAGTGTAGGGGAAAACAAAGACCAGGATCCCTTAAGGGATACTGGTCTATACTTTCTTCTCTCTCTCCATCTCTCCCCTCCTTTTAAGGGAGGGGGGAGATGCCTTGAAGATATTAAAGGGCGCTTATTTAAAAAAATTGAAGCCATCTTTCCCTTCCTTGGATCAAACTTAACTTCCCCCTCCCCTGTTAGTAGCGTGCCTCGTAGATTGCACTTCTTATAGGAATTTTGTCTGATTTGTGGCTTTTCATTTGCAGTGACTTCAGGATTCAGCAGTAGTCTGAACACCGTGGGATTTTTTTCCCTTCTGAATTATAGGTTTTCCCACCGATTATTTTTTTATTCGCACTAATTAAGCACGACTCTTGAGCCCCACCTTACTTATTGACTAAACGATTTTCTTTTACTAATTTGTAGGTTTCGACCTAGTATGAGTTCTGGATTATCTCTTGCCTCATGCATTTTATTCTGACTTGTCCATTTTGTTAATGGAAGATTCTTGGGATTTTTAAACGACTAATATTCCTTTTCTAATGACTAATCCTTATTGTGGGTGACTTTTTCTTTTATTTACAGCTTTTTGTGATGAATATTTATACGTAAGACCAATACTCTGGTTCAAAACCAATCCTGTTGTTTTCTTCACCATAGTACATATATATATTTATATATATAATTATATATATATATATATATATATATATATATATATATATATATATATATATATATATATATATATATATATATATATATTCTTCCTTGAGGTGGACCCCATCATATATATATTAGTGTGTGCGTATGTGTGTATTTGTCTGTATATGAGTGTATGTGTGTGTGTCTATGTGTCTGTATGTGTGTGTCTGTGTCTGTATGTGTGTGTATGTGTATGTATATGTGTGTGTGTGTCTGTATGTGTGTCCGTCTATGTGTGTTTCTGTGTGTGTGTGTGTGTGTCTGTATGTGTGTGTCTGTATGTGTGTGTCTGTATGTGTGTGTCTGTATGTGTGTGTCTGTATGTGTGTGTGTGTGTCTGTATGTGTGTGTCTGTGTGTGTCTGTATGTGTGTGTCTGTATGTGTGTGTCTGTATGTGTGTGTCTGATGTGTGTGTCTGTATGTGTGTGTCTGTATGTTGTGTGTCTGTATGTGTGTGTGTAGTGTGTGTCTGTGTGTGTGTCTGTGTGTGTCTATGTGTGTGTCTGTGTGTGTGTGTTGTTCTGTATGTGTGTGTTGTCTGTGTGTTTGTGTGTGTTTGTTTGTCTGTTGTATGTGTGTGTGTCTGGTGTGTGCTGTGTGTGTGTGTGTCTGGTGTGTGTGTGTGTGTCTTCTGTGTGTGTGTGTGTGTGTGTGTGTCTGTTTGTGTGTGTGTGTTGTGTTTGTTGTGTGTGTGTCTGTGGTGTGTGTGTGTGTGTGTCTGTGGTGTGTGTGTGTGTGTGTCTGGTGTGTGTGTGTGTGTTTTCTGGTGTGTGTGTGTCTGGTGTTGTGTGTGTGTGTGTGTCTGGGTGTGTGTTGTGTGTGTGTGTCTGGGTGTGTGTGTGTGTTCTGGGTGTGTGTGTGTGTCTGGGTGTTGTGTGTGTCTGGGTGTGTGTGTGTGTGTGTCTGGTGTGTGTGTGTGTGTCTGGGTGTGTGTGTGTGTGTCTGGGTGTGTGTGTGTGTGTTGTTGGTGTGTGTGTGTGTGTCTGGTGTGTGTGTGTGTGTCTGTGGTGTGTGTGTGTGTCTGGGTGTGTGTGTGTGTGTCTGTGTGTGTTGTGTTGTGTGTCTGTGTTGTGTGTGTGTGTGTGTCTGTGTGTGTCTGTGTGTGTGTCTGTGTTGGTGTGTGTGTGTGTGTGTGGTGTGTCTGGTGTGTGTGTCGTGTCACTTTGTCTCACCTAATTGTGGCTGCAGGGTCGAGACTCGCTCTGGCCTCTTCGCTGTCTGCTACTGGGTCTCTGCTCTCCTGCTCCATGAGCTTTATCTACCTTGTCTTAAAACTATGTATGGTTCCTGCCTCACTATATCTTTCTCTAGTCCATTCCACTTCTGACTACTTTGTGGCTGAAGAATGTTTCCTGACATCCTTTGTCATCTGGTCTCAGTAGTTGTGTCCTGTGTTTCTGTGTCCTCTGACAACCTGTGTGTGTCTTGTTGTCCTCCTGAGTTGTGTTGTAGGTGTCGTTATCATGTCTCCTGTGCCCTTCTTTCCTGCGCTAGTGTTGTTGGTCCTGATTTCTCAACCTTTCTTCTAGAAGACTGAGTGTGTGGACTCCTGTCGCAACTTTGACTTTCTAGTTTCTTGCTGCTTGCCTGTGGGTTCCAGACTGGTGCTGCATCCTGTATGGGCTGCTCGGTTCGTGTCTTGAGTTCCTGTTTGTCGGCGCTCTTGGTTTGCGTGTCCTTGCTGCCGCGGTGTTCTGTGTGTTGTTCCTGGCGTTGCTTGGTGTTATCTCCTAGGTCTTTCTCTTTGATGGGTTTGTGTTGTCCATCCTGCCTGTGCTCTGTAGGTCTCTTTGCCTTCTCCGTCTTCTGCTTGCATTTGGTGGGTTATTGAGCCAGTTGGTGTGTGTGGGTTGTGTGTGTGTGTGTGTCTGGGTGTGTCGGTGTGTGTGTGTGCTGCGTGCGCCTGTGTGTGTACTCACCTAATTGTGGTTGCAGGGTCGAGACTCAGCTCCTGGCCCCGCCTCTTCCTGTCCGCTACTGGGTCTCTGCTCTCCTGCTCCATAGCTTTATCATACATTGTCTTAAAACTATGTATGGTTCCTGCCTCCACTATATCGTTCGCTAACTATTCCACTTCCTACTACTCTATGGCTGAAGAATGCTTCTAACATCTTTTGACTCATCTGTCTTCAGCTTCCAGTTGTGTCCCCTTGTTTCTGTGTCCTCTCTGAAACAACCTGTGTGTGTGTGTCTGTACTCGCCTAGTGTGTTGCAGGTGTCGATTCATAGCTCCTGGCCCCGCCTCTTCACTGGCCGCTACTGGTCACTCTCCTGCGCCATGAGCTTTATCATCTCTTCTTAAAGCTATGTATGGACCCTGCCTCACTCTCGCTTCCAAACTGTCTCTCTCTGTCTCTCTGTCTCTGCTTCTCTGTCTCTCTCTGTCTCTCCTCTCTGTCTCTCTCTGTCTCTCTCTGTCTCTCTCTGTCTCTCTCTGTCTCTCTCTGTCTCTCTCTGTCTCTCTCTGTCTCTCTCTGTCTCTCTCTGTCTCTGTCTCTCTCTGTCTCTCTCTGTCTCTCTCTGTCTCTCTCTGTCTCTCTCTGTCTCTCTCTGTCTCTCTCTGTCTCTCTCTGTCTCTCTCTGTCTCTCTCTGTCTCTCTCTGTCTCTGTCTCTCTCTGTCTCTCTCTCTCTCTCTCTCTTTCTGTGTGTGTGTGTCTCTCTCTGTCTCTCTCTCTTTTATCTCTCTAGCCATAATTGCGTATTCCATTACACAAGCTGGCCGCCACCCTGCCTCGCCGCTTCTCTCTTCACCATCTCACACACACACACACACACACACACACACACACACACACACACACACACACACACACGACCCTCCCAGCACCCTCTGCACCTGTTATCGAACCTTGCTCTCAAATTTATGAACCCACAATGTTGCCCTTGCGGCTAGACGACTCCCAAACAGGCGTAGAACGTTAAAGAATTTCAGAAAAAATGTTGTTGTGACCTTTGCAGATGTAAGCCACTGACGAGGTTGCTCCAGTTCACTGGTGGTTATGAATATTTGGACCCCAGTGAGGTCTTTTTTATTCCCCCGTAGAGTCGTAAAATTCATTCCTGCGTGTTTTTAGTTTTTCTTGCTTTCTGTGTTCGTGTATATTGTGTGTGTATGTACACCAAGAGGTCTGTATATGCACTGAGAGGTGTTTCGTGTATTTACACCTAGAGCTGTTTACATCTCTCTACATACACACTGAGTTAACTTTAATGGTAAGTGTACAGGTAATATACTCAACCTTAATGATATTAATGCTACTTTTCTCAGTGTATATACGGAGATGTATATCACTAGAGCTTTCATTAGTACCTAAAGAAATTAAGCAACTTATTCTGTAGGTAAACAAGTTAGTTGCAGCCTTAGTGACACTGATGTAGTCGATAACATGAATTTATACCAACACATTAACTTGAATAAACTAATCTTTGCATTCCCTACATTTATACAGTCTTCTCTTCCCTGTAATCTCCCCTACAGTCTTCCATCTATGCAATCTTTTTCCCTACTATCATCCCTACAATTATCTCACCACCTGCTAGGCAGGTCTAATTCTCATCCAGTCACATCAACACACACACCAGTCCAATCTCTGTTTAAAACTACGTAAGAGTTTACTGCACTCTGTTGCCAAACAAGTACGTCAATAAATCTCAAAATCTTAGTTTATTCAACTTAAATCCTTTGCTGTGAGTCCTGTCCTTTTTTAAATACTCTGAACACATTAGTTATATCTCCTTTATTTATTACTGGTGTCCATTTGTATACTTTAGTCATAATTCTCCGTCTTTCCAGAGTGCAAATTTAGTGCCTTTAAATCTATCTTCGTGGGTAAGGATTGTGATACATGGGGTTAACCTCGTCATCCTCCTGTGTATATTTTCCAGTGCATTTATGTCCACATAATCTAAACCGATATGAAGCCAAGAATTCTAATATAAGCTTTATTTCGAGCAATTATGCACTTTTCTCTCTACTTTAAATTTTTGCTAAGAAGATCTTAAATTTTTTTAACATATAATTTGATAAAGATCTAGATTATTTAGTTTACAAGTACGATAATTATTTCCTTTTCTAGAATCACAGCTTTATATTTGTCTGCAGTGAAGTGTATTTGCCACGTCTCCGAGGGAGGATAATTTTGTCGTAAACGTAAAAGAAGTGTGGGAGAGACGACTGTTATGCATAAAAATGAGGGCTGTTTTCTCATCAGGAATTACCTGACTGCATATTTTAGTGTCATCAGTACACTTACGTATATTCTTTCATCTATGTCGTTCATGTAGACTGAGAACAAGGACCTAAATATTGACTCTTGTGGCACACCACTTATAATGAGTCCCCAGTTTGATTTTTCTCTAATATTAATGCACATTCTCTGTTACCTGTCTGTCGACCAGGACTTGACCCAAGAGAGAATTTCTCCTCTTATGCCATGAGCTGTTACTTTGTTCATCAGTCTCCTGGTTGTGACACTTTCATAGACATTACATTATACATAAATTTCGCTCTACAGCCTCGAATATCATAGTGAAATTCTTAGTAAACTCTAAGGCAAAAGTACCCCTTTGTAAAATCATGTTAACATTCAAGTGCCAAATTTCACCTTTTAAAGTGGCTGCGAATCTGTAGTTAGTGATGTCATCAGCTGTCCCATAGCTGATATCAGGCTGCTTGGCCTATAATTCGAAGCTAAGGACCTATCTCCACCATTGTAAATGGTTATCACATTTGCCATTTTCCACTTACCCGGTACGATGCCTGTTTGTAGTGATCTGTTGAAGAGACTAGCTGAACGTTTTCTAAGTTCCTTCTGACATTCATATAGAATTCTTGAACATAGCTCATTACAATATTGATTACAATACCTAGTTACCCGAGGAGCATGTCACCAGTGTCTTCTTCCCAACAATCTTTTCCTTTATAATTTTGCAAGTCTTCCGATACTGGATCTCCTTACCGTGGTGGTGGTGATTGTGACCCTGACGCTGATCACCTTACCGCGGTGGTGGTGTTTGTGACCCTGACGCTGATCACCTTACCGCGGTGGTGGTGTTTGTGACCCTGACGCTGATCACCTTACCGCGGTGATGGTGTTTGTGACCTGATCACCTTACCGTAGTGTTGGTGGTGTTTGTGACCCTGACGCTGATCACCTTACCGTAGTGTTGGTGATGATTGTGACCCTGACGCTGATCACCTTACCGTAGTGTTGGTGGTGATTGTGACCCTGACGCTGATCACCTTACCGTAGTGTTGGTGGTGATTGTGACCCTGACGCTGATCACCTTACCGTAGTGTTGGTGATGATTGTGACCCTGACGCTGATCACCTTACCGGGGTGGTGGTGGTGACTGTGACCCTGACGTTGATCACCTTACCGTAGTGTTGGTGGTGATTGTGACCCTGACGCTGATCACCTTACCGTAGTGTTGGTGGTGATTGTGACCCTGACGCTGATCACCTTACCGTAGTGTTGGTGGTGATTGTGACCCTGACGCTGATCACCTTTCCGTAGTGTTGGTGGTGATTGTGACCCTGACGCTGATCACCTTACCGTAGTGTTGGTGGTGATTGTGACCCTGACGCTGATCACCTTACCGCGGTGGTGGTGTTTGTGACCCTGACGTTGATCACCTTACCGTAGTGTTGGTGGTGATTGTGACCCTGACGCTGATCACCTTACCGGGGTGGTGGTGGTGATTGTGACCCTGACGCTGATCACCTTACCGTAGTGTTGGTGGTGATTGTAACCCTGACGCTGATCACCTTACCGCGGTGGTGGTGTTTGTGACCCTGACGCTGATCACCTTACCGGAGTGTTGGTGGTGATTGTGACCCTGACGCTGATCACCTTACCGTAGTGTTGGTGGTGATTGTGACCCTGACGCTGATCACCTTACCGTAGTGTTGGTGGTGATTGTGACCCTGACGCTGATCACCTTACCGCGGTGGTGGTGTTTGTGACCCTGACGTTGATCACCTTACCGTAGTGTTGGTGGTGATTGTGACCCTGACGCTGATCACCTTACCGGGGTGGTGGTGGTGACTGTGACCCTGACGTTGATCACCTTACCGGGGTGGTGGTGGCATTTGAATAAACAAACGACTCTAGTCCTCTGTAAATAATACAACTTCACTAATCAATCTACCAAGGCAATATAATTATTTATTACGTGAAACGCTAAAACTATGTCGCAAGGAGTGGTGAGGCTTATCTCCCATCCCCTGATCACAGTAACAGAAGCGATACTCTCGCAGCCAGGCTAGTACATAAACTTAAACGTATGCTACTAAAGAATACAATCTCTGGTGTTTGCAGCCACAGATGTATTATGGTCCCCTCACAACACTACACCCAAGATCACAGAACACTTATGTCTGCAGCCACAGATGCAAGGCGGTCCCCTCACAACACTACACCCAAGATCACAGAACACTTATGTCTGCAGCCACAGATGTATGGTGGTCCCCTCACAACACTACACCCAAGATCACAGAACACTCATGTCTGCAGCCACAGATGTATGGTGGTCCCCTCACAACAATACACCCAAGATCACAGAACACTCATGTCTGCAGCCACAGATGCAAGGCGGTCCCCTCACAACACTACACCCAAGATCACAGAACACTCATGTCTGCAGCCACAGATGTATGGTGGTCCCCTCACAACAATACACCCAAGATCACAGAACACTCATGTCTGCAGCCACAGATGCAAGGCGGTCCCCTCACAACACTACACGGGTGGCGCCTTCCGTGTGTGAGGACATTGGGGAGTGTAGTCGTTATCAAAGGTCGTTGAGGGAGACTTATGGCCACTCCACAAGGGTAATGGATGGTGTGCATAATTTAGCAGCCTTGAGAATCGCCAGGCTGATTTTGATACAACAGGAAGAGGCAGGGATGGAACGGAAGGAAAAGAGGGAGGATAATTTTGTCGTAAAAGAAGTGTGGGAGAGATGACTGTTATGCATAAAAATGAGGGCTGTTTTCTCTTTCTCTCTCTCACACGCGCGCGCACGCACACACACACACGAAATAATTTAATCAGATATATTATCTAAGTAATGTTGTCTGTGTGATGTGTGGTGAAGGAGGTAATTTATTCAAGTAGATAATGTCTTTTGAGCGCACTGGCTCCTGGCAAGCAGATTAATTTACGAAATAGGTGTGTGTGTGTGTGTGTGTGTGTGTGTGTGTGTGTGTGTGTGTGTGTGTGTGTGTGCGCGCGCATTCACTTATTTGTGGTCACATTGGTCGATTCTGATTCTGTCCCCGTCTCTTGCCATTGGCCAAGTTCACTCTCGTATCCTCGTGGCCACCCTTCGTACGTATTTTTAAAACTATGTATGGAGCCTGTCAACACCACTAAGACTGAATAAATACTTCCTGTATTTATTCAGTAGCTCATCCGTGTCTTTATCTTCATTCTGTGTCCTCTAGCTCACGTTTCTCGCCTCTCAGACTGCTTGTGTTTCTCTAGCCAATCAATTCCCCTAAGAATTTTGTATGTTGTTATCAAGTCTCCCTTGGTTCTTCAGTCCCCCGATGTCGTTAAATTCAGTTCCGTTAGCTCATCCTCGTAGCTCATGTCTCTTACTTTAGGAACAAACCTCGCTGTTTTCTTAAACCCTTCCTCCAGTTTCTTAACATGTTTTTTTTCAGATGTGGGTTCCATTCTGGGCTTGACGTATGTTGTATCAAGGTCACAGAATAACTGTTGTGATTCCTGAAGCAAACTTTTAGAGTTGGCAGACGAGTATTGGCTGCTGAGCACTGAAGTTAATATGAAAAGATTTGTCATCTTTAAACTCATGCTGATATATATTTCCATTAACTTGCAACTCGTGCATTTTAGAGAAACTGATCTGAAGTTCAATATCTCCTGTCTATTTCTTAAATATATGGGCTATATTTGCTGTCTTCCAGATCTCTAGTAAGCGTTCCGTATCCAGTGACTAATTGTACATCACAGATAGTGACTCAGACAATACTTCCGCTCTCTCTACTAGAATCCATGCTGACAGCTGACACATCTTCAGGTCACACGTTCTTTGATGTATCCAGATCCATCAAGTTTCTTTTACTTCTTCCACTGTTGCGAGTATGCCATCCAGTACTTGTCGGTGCCCCCTATGCCTTAGTTTCTCTGGTATTTTCCCAGTTTCCACCGAGTAGGCCTCCAGATCGTTTGATCAGTACTTTACAGACTTCTATGTTTTTTTCATAACCTCTTCTCCTTCCTTCTTCAGTCGAATTACCTGGTTCTTTACTGTTATTTTCCTTCTGAAGTGGTTGTAAAGCAGTTTTGATTCAGACTTTGCCTTTGTTGCAATGTCATAATCAAACTCGCTCAGTCTGTCTAGCATATTCCTTTCTAGCCAATATTTTTACTTCCGTAATATTATTTGTCCTTCTCTTTCTGTAGTTTTCCACGCATCGCTGCTTGAACCAAAGACTCTTTTGCTTTGTTCCCACGTCATCCTGGTATGAAAGTCTCTTTAGCTTCGCTGCATTTACCAGATGAGTTCCACCTCATCTCATGAATTTCTTTCCAAGTCTCCATTCCAATTCACTGCATTCAGAAGTTCTTTGAAGCACTCAAATTACCCTCCTGAAGTCTGACTTCTCATGTCAATGACCTACAATACTTCCCTCTATATATACTTCCATGAATACAGGAAGTACAGGACTGCATGACTGCTACCTTCCAGAGAGCTTTCATATTATAGCTCACATATGTCAAATGTACATATGGTAAATATTGAATGCAGTCTCAATGGCTCGTCATCTCTCCCCCTTGTCGTCTTTTTAAAATGCGGACTCAAAACGTTTTCTCTAATCACCTTCATCAACTAAGTTTTCCACGTTTCCGGTCCCATATGGGTCAGTTCTCTCAATCTATTTCACTATGGCTGAAATCTCCCGTTATAAGTAGCTTTCTTTTATACCTATATACATTCCTGGCTCTGTTGTTGTTCTTATATCCTACCTTGGTTTCGTATTATTAGGTGACGAATTGTGTATCACCACAACTACTACCTTGAGTCCCCCCAGTCTAAACTGGGTACTTTGTTTATTCCTCTTCCTTATCAAAACTCCCCTGATGTCTGATTAACAGTGCTACTCCTCTGCGTTCCCTATTTTCTCTCTCCTTCCTTATTATTTGTATCGTGCTGGAAGTACGATGTATGCTATAATTTAGGGTAGCTTTGTCTTTGTGATAGCTATTATGTCTGGAGTGGTCTCGGGTGTTTGTTCCTTCAATTTATTACTCTGGTTTGTGTTGTCTACTCTTCATGTTGCTCATCAAACACTGCCCTCACTACTACCAATTGGAAGGGTCCAGGGAAAAACTAAAGACAAGGAAGGTAGGAAAAGGCGATGGGAGGTAGCTGAAGCACTGGGAGAAGGGAAAGTGAGGATGGTGTCAGTTATGATGCTGTACAATGGGACTGAGTTGGGCCAAGTGGGAAAGGAGTTAGAGATGAGTCTGGAGGCGTTCCCTAAGTTTAAATGCTCCCTCCTCTTGGTTCCTTGTCTGCTGCTCTTTTCCGCTCCTGACGGGTCTTTCTATACAGTCTCATGCTTTCTGTCACAGGATTCTGTTCCAAGCCATATGGGACCAGAAGGTTAGTTTGATCGGACCTTATTTGCAATAGCAGAACCTCCCGGTCCTCTGAAAATTTGCCATCTGCCTCTTTCTCTCCTTTGGACTCGACGATCGATAATCTCACGTGTATGTGTGTGTATACTAGCCAATTTGTGGTTGCTGGGGTCGATTCGTAGCTCCTGGTCCCGTCTCTTCGCTCGTCGTTACAAGGTCCACTCTCTCCCTGCTCCAAGAGCTTTATCGTATCTCGTGTGTGTGTGTGTATCACGTATGTTTTTGTGTAGTAATATGTGTGTGTGTATATATAGTATTGTGTGTGTATATTGTATATGTGTATGTTGGTTAGTTACCATTTTGTCCTAGGCACATGTCGATTAGACACTAGGCCTGTTGTATGTACTCCTCACCCCAAGTTAGCACTCACCTGGTTGTAGTTGCAGGGGTCAGACATAGCTCCTGGCCCCACCCTCTTCACTGGCCGCTACTGGGTCACTCTTTCTGCGTCATGAGCTTTATCATACCTCTTCTTACAAAGCTGTGTATGGAACCTGCCTCCACTACATCCCTTCACCCTGACCTCTATTCACTTCCCGACCACTGTGTGACTGAAGAAGTAACCTAATCCCTGTGATTCATCTGAGTCTTCAACTTCCAGCTGTGTCCCCCTTATTGCTATGTCCCATCTCTGGAACATTCCTGTCTCTGTCAGCATATCAATTCCTCTCAGTATTTTAACAGCAATAGTTATCACCATCCCTATCTCTCCTGTCCTCCAGTGTCAAATCAGGTCCGGATTTCCCTTAACCTCTCCTCCTTAGGACGTACCCGCGGCTCAGGACTAGTCTTGTGCAAACGCACTCTCCAACTTCTTTACGTGCTTGGCTACAAATGTGAGTTCCAAACTGGTGCTGCATCTCAGTATGGAGCTAACGTACACACAGTGTGGGGTCTGAACGATTCTTTATTAAGATGTCGGAATGCTGTTCTTAGGTTTGCTAGGCGCCCGTATGCTGCAGCGGTATTTGGTTGATGTGCGCCTCAGGAGATGTGCCTGGTGTTATACTCACCCCAGATCTTTTTCCTTGATTGAGGTTTGTAGTCTCTGGCCCCTAGACGGTACTCCGTCTGCGGTCTTCTTTGCCCTTCCCCAATCTTCATGACTTTGCGCGGGTAGGGTTGGCTCCAGGAGCCAATTGCTGGACGGGCTTGCAGCCTGTCCAGATCCGCTATGGTTCCATGGTCCTCGTCCACGATTGAATTCTTCTCATCAACTTCACATCATCTGCAAACAGGGACACTTCAGGTCTATTTCCTTCCGTCATGTCGTTCACAAATACCAGAAACAGCACCGGTCCCTGGACTGACCCCTGTGGAACCTCGTCACCGGCGCCCACTCTGACACCTCGCCACGGACCGCTGACTCGCTGTCTTCCTGACAGGTATTCCCTGATCCATTGTAATTGCCTTCCCTGTTATTTCCTGCCTGGTCCTCCAGCTTCTGCACTAATCTCTTCTACACCACCACGTAGTCACCTTTCTTGTAGTTTGGCTTCAATCGGTGCAGCCCTTCCTGCTTCCCCCTCCACTTGTAACTCTACTATGTATTCAGGCTTAGAACCATATGATCACTGGCCCCCAAAGGGGAGCTTTCATATGTGATATCCTCAATATCTGCTGCCAGGGTGAATGCTGGTCAATCTCGCTAGTTCATCCCTCTCCTCTCTCTCCTGGTAGTGTCCCTTACATGTTGGTACATGAGATTTTCCAGTACCACTGCCTCCATCTGTTTTTAGCCCTCCACGTTTCTTGGCTTCATGTAGTTCTAAGTTCTCCCAATCGATTTCCTTGTGGTTTGATCAACCATCGCTCTATTACTCTCATCATACTCTTGCCTTGGCCTCCTGCTGTTCTGTGGTGCGGTGCCATCACCACGGTATCACCTTTGGACCTCCGGACTGAAGAGTTCCTATTATACAATCTCCTGCTTCTCCTCTGTCCCCTCTCTCAGCTCATCAAAATCCCATCTGTTTTTAATCAGCAGTACCCTCCTCCACCCTTTCTATTCCCTCTGTCTTTCCCTCAGGATCTGATATCACGTTAAGGAAAGATGGCATCTATTATCATCCTGTGAGCTTTGTTTCAGAAGTGAGGCTATGATGTCAGGATGCCTCTTTGACTCATTCATGCCCTCCTCCCACTTATTCGTTATTCCATCTGCGTTGGTGTACCATACATTCAGTTTCCTCTCAACACTGTGTTTTGGGGGTCTGTGGGGGTGGGGGCCCTGGCAGTGTGCTGGGGATTCTACAGCAGCATGAGTGAGGGGTGGGGGATGTATAGTAGTTGTGGTCTGTGTTGGGATAGCGTGTTTGGTTTTGGGGTTCTGGGGATGGGTTTGTGTGTGCTCACTCTTGTGCTCTTCCTGTTCTGGTTGGTTTCTGCTGATTCTGTCTGTCTCTCTCTCTTCCCAGCTCCTTTCGCTTTTGCCTCTCCACTCCTCAACTGCTGTCGTTCTGTTTTTGTGTTCTGTCCCGGTCTAGGAACACCTTCTGTATGCTGAGGTGTATTATTACGTGTTAGTTACCATTTGTCCTAGGCACATGTCGATTAGACCTGGGCCTGTTGATGTGTGTGTAATGAAACACTTTGAAATGTTTATTGCCAGCGTTGAACCAGGCCTCCGTGCGTGAGCAAGGCGCTGGCCACCAGTGCCATGCAGTGTGTGTGTGTGTGTACTCACCTAATTATACTCACCTAATTTAGTTCCAGGGGTCGAGACTCAGCTCTGGCCCCGCCTCTTGGCTGTCCGCTACTGGGTCTCTGCTCTCCCTGCTCCATGAGCTTTATCATACCTTGTCTTAAAACTATGTATGGTTCCTGCCTCCACTATATCTTTCTCTAGACTATTCCACTTCCTGACTACTCTATGACTGAAGGAATGCTTCCCTAACGTCCTTTGACTCAATCTGGTCTTAAGCTCAGTTGTGTCCCCTTGTTTCTGTGTTCCTCTACTGAACATCCTGTCACTGTCTACCTTGTCAGTTCCACAGTATTTTGTATATCGTTATCATGTCTCCTCTGACCCTTCTTTCCTCCAGTGTTGTTAGTCCTATTCGCTCAACCTTTCTTCATGGGACAGTTCCCTGGGATTGTGGAACTATTGCTATCGCAAACCTTTGCCTTTCTCTGGATTTCTTTACGGTAGCAATGGTGTGGGTTCCAGACTGGTGCATATTTTAGTATGGGCCTGACGTACATGGTGTACAGTGTCTTGAACGATTCCTTGTTAAAGGTAACGGAGACGTAGTCTTAGGTTGCCAGTCGCCCATATGCTGCCGCAGTTGTCTGGTTTGATGTGTGCCTCTAAGACATTGGCGTTATACTCACCCCGAGTCTTTCTCCTTTAATAGGTTTGTAGCCTTTTCTCCGCCTAGCCTGTACTCTGTCGGCTGTCTTGCTGCCCTTCTCCGATCTTGCGCGGCTTTGCATTTGGGTGGGATTGAATTCGAAAGCCAGATTGCTAGACAAGATCTCAAGCTTGTCCCGGAGTCTGTTTGAAGTCCTGCTTGGTCCTCTTCCGATGGATTCTCCTCATTAATTTCCATCATCTACGAAGACGAGACACTTCTGGGTCTGTCCGTCCGTCATGTCATTTACATGCAAGAATAACACTGGTCCTAGGATGACCCTGCGGTACACCGCTCGTCACGGGCGCCCACTGTGATACCTCATCACGCACCATGACCCGTTGTTGCCTCTATGAGGTATTCCTGATACATTCCAGTGCCCTTCCTGTTATACATGCTTGTTCTTCCTTCTTTACTAATCTCATGTGAGGGAACTGTGTCGAAGGCCTTCCTGCAGTCCAGGAAAATGCAGTCAACCCACCCTTCTCTCTCTTGTGTGTGTAGTGAAGAGATCTTCATCAAGTATTGAACTATCTTCCCTTGGATCAAAGCTAATTATTTATCAGTGTTGCTGTCTGCAAACACAAGAAACTGATACGCTGAATAACAAGAACCTTCAAAATAAAGAATTACTAAACCAGTGGTATTGATCTTTCAATCACTTCTTCTCTTTAGATTGCAATGTTGCTCTAAACTAAGAGTCACTTTGAAATTACAGAATAGAATGTACTGGAGAACTTTTCACTTCACACACATAAATTCAGTTAAGCATCTAAATTATGGGAAGGTTGAAGTCCCTCGAACTGTATTCCCTGGATCTTAGGAGAAAGATACATATAAATTACCCCTCAGAAAATTCTGGAGTGATTGGTCCAAATCTGAATACCAGAAATCACTCCCTACAGAGTACAACAGACTCAGCAAGAGTCTCTGTGCAGGAAGATTTTCAACAGCCTCCTTACATATATGGAGAATTACCAACTGACCTCTGGCTGTCTACTAGAAGAAACTGAGTTAGATCTCGACTCGGTTCCTGATCAGTCAGGCTACTAGTGAATACATGAACTACATTCAACTTGCACCAACAACCTTATTTACCTCGGGCCATGAGCCAGGGCCTTGTCTGGGATCTGGCCGTGGAGGCGAAATGACCCTTGGAATGGTATTCAGGTAATGTTCAGGTAACTCTTCATTCCCAAGGTGCTGTATAGCCTTCATGGGTTTAACGCTTCCCGTGAAAATAATAATAATCTTGACCTTAATATTTACAATGTTTACCTTCAAAAAAATATCTTAAAAATGGGACGAATAAAGTTAAAATACCAGTGACTGCAACATTTTCATAAATAATACTTTTCGGTCTGTCCGAGATATTATCAAGTCACAAGTGAGCAATACTAAAATGGAAGAAAACCAAGAAATATTTCTTATTTCTCTGTTTCTTGTCGAATTAAATATAATAATTGTCCAGGAAGGATCGAAGCGTTGTCTAGTTTCTTCTCCAAAGTGAAGATTAATTATGAACGTAACAAAATAAGTTTGCCAGAGTTATCTTTATAGACCGCACAGATGTAGAACGTCCCAGGTGTTGAGGTTATGCACTCTGGACTAACAACCAATTAGCTGTAGTAAACAAGCATCAGCTGCCTGCAGAACCCTCAGCGTCAACCAGGCAGGTCAACACACATAGTAAATTTATAGTTTGCTTTTATTGTCATTCGTAGAACAATAACGTCCGGCAAGAATTGGGCCCGCGTAGGGAAATTCTCAGTGAAACAGAAATTAGATGTGCTCACCTATTTTCGCCTGTCTGAGCAAGTGGTTACAGAAGTCAATTCTCAGAACTAACACCCTCTCAGATTCACTCCACCCTCCCACCCTTGTAAAATCTATCGTACCTGCTCTTAAAACTGTGTGAGCCTGCCTTCACCTACCTCACTTGAATCAATCCCTTCACAGCCACTCTGAAACTGGAAAATTCTTCCTAACATTCCGTGGTTCATATGTAATGCCAAACCTCCAGTTGTGTTTGAGTTACCGTTTCTCTTCAAAAACATTCATTTGCATAAATTCCCCTGGGTATTGTGTATAACTATCATATCTTCCCTGGTTCTCATAATATTTGGTGCCGTTTGGATTAATTCGTTAGCTTCTCACCCAGCTCTCAACCTTAAACTCAAAGACTCTAAGCAGCCTTCTTACATCCTCTACACATTTTCCAGTTTGGTAATTTGCCTTTTCAGGTGTGAGTTTCATGCTGAACTGCTGCATACTCTTTATAGGTCTGACAGTATGTTGTATGAAACCAGGAAGAGACTCTTTGGTGAGGTTTCTGAAGGCTACCTCTTTAGATTTGTCAGACAGACAAGCAAGGGCTGTAAATATTATTAGTTGGTGCTTCTGTCTTTGAACTGAAGAATATTCCAACCCCATAAACTGCCCTGCCTCGTGCCCCAGCCCCATAAACCCTGCCTCATTGCCCCCAGCCCCCATAAACCCTGCCTCGTGCCCCAGCCCCATAACCCTGCCTCATTACCCCAACCCCCATAAGCCCGGCCTCTGCACCTCACTGTCTGCCCAGTAAAATAACCTCCAGTGCAGTGTAAGTTTCTACAATAAAACCCTAAATACATTTAAAAGGATCACTGACTCACATAAAATTTTAAAATACCATAAAACGTAGGTTTTCAATTGTTCTCAACTTTCTTTTTCCAGTTATATTCTTTCAAATATTCACTATCCTTTAGGAGTGTTAATTTGAAGAAACTGGAATTTAATGTCATCAAGGACAGCCGAGAGGATTAAGTTAAATTTCAAGTTGGCCTCTGCACAGTCCAATAACAATCAAATTCTCTATTACCAATTATTTAAATTTCAATATTTTCCCCTCAGGATATTAATTGTAAACTCATTATTAGGGCAAAGTACAGACCCATATAGTACCCCCTTGTATCTCCCACGAGGACTTTTTTTCCCCTTTTTATAAACAAAGTCATTCATCCAGTGCAATAATTTATTCTTTCCATATGAGTGTAATTTTTCAATTAGTCCCTTCATGTGGTATTTTTGGTAAATGCAATCTGCCCGTTCGTTTTGTTTCTTGAACAATGTTCATGAGATTCATCAAACAATATTTTTAAAGATTTATACCCGTCACCTTGTTTTTATGTGGCTCGTGTTCATCTTTTATTTTGTCAGCGGTTATTTGTTTACACTTAACTCAATTTTACAGGCTAGGCTGTTATCTACCTCAGCTCTCAACAGAAGTCAGCGTTAACTGAGGCAGCTGTTTACAGCCTGAGGTCCGCGCACCCCTAAGTCCGCGCACCCTGGGGCCCGTGAGCTAAGTTGAAATATCAGGCTGCAGTGGCAAAATGTGCCAGTACTACTTGAATGGAACAGTTTACATAAACTCTCTGCCACTGAACCTAAAATTTGGAACATAGTGTCAACAAGAAACAACATCAATCATCTCATTAATTAAACAAGCTCTTTTTAACACTGCCATTTATTTAATTGCATACTCAGTTACGTATGTCTTTCCAGCTGAGAGAGATGAGCTGGGAAAACGAGTTTGTTGGTTAATAAAATCGATTTGGTAGAGCCTTATAAAAACCAGGGTCCGTTGGAAAATTAATTTAAATATATGAGACGCAGGGATGAAAAGGTTGAGAACCACTGATCTGGGCATTCTACAACGCCCCCTCCCCGCCCCCAGAGAGACACCCTGGCTGATCAACTAGAAATCCAAATCCAAGTGAATAACTCATTTTCTATACATTATATAAAATCCATCAGTGGTAATTTCTTTGGCTTCTGTTGATTATTTGTTCAGTTGTTTGAATGTGTGTGTGTGTGTGTGTGTGTGTGTGTGTGTGTGTGTATATGTGTACTCGCCTAGTTGTACTCACTAGTTGTGATTGCAGAGATTAACTTCATAGCTCCTGGCCGCCATTTTCACTGGCCTTTACTGGGTCACTCTCCTGCGCCATGAGGCTTTGTCAGCTGCCTCTTCTTAAAACTATGACTGGATCCTGCCTCCACCATCCTTCCATTCTTCCTTCTCGACCATCTGTGACTGAGAGAATCGCTTCTATTTTTATCCTAAGATTCATCTGAGTCTTCAACTTCAACTGTGTCCCCTTGTTGCCTTGTCCATCTCTGGAACCATTCTGTCTCTGTCAACAACCTTGTCAATTCCTCTCAGTATTTTGCATGTCGTTATCATGTCCCCTTTATCTCTCCTGTCCTCAAGTGTCGTCAGGTCGATTTTCCTTAACCTCTCCTGTGTGTGTGTGTGTACTCACCTGTTGTGGTTGCAGAGTCGATTTATGCTTCTGGCCCCATACCTCTTCACTGATTCAGGTCATCTCCCTGCTCCATGAGCTTTATCAAACCTCGTCTTAAACTATGTATGAACCATATCACTGCACTGTCCTTTCTAGGCTGTGCTTCTGACAACTCTATGTTTGAGAAATGCTTCTAACATCCCTTTAGTCATAGGGTCTTCAGCTTCCAACTGTGACCCCTTGTTTCTGTGTCCCCTCTACTGGAACATCTTGTCTCTGTCCACCTTATCTATTCCTCGCAGTATTTTATATGTCATTATCATGTCTCCCCTAACCCTCCTGTCCGCGTCCTAGTGTCGTCGGGCCGATTTCCATAACCTTTCTTCATAGGACAATCCCATAAGCTGTGGGACTAGTCTTGTGTTTGCAAGCCTCTGCTTTCTCTAATTTCTGAGCCGTGCTTGACCAGGTGTAGGTTCCAAAACTGATGCTGCATACTCCAGTATAGGCCTGACGTATATAGTGCAGAGTCTTGAACGGTCCTTAGTGAGGTATTGGAACTATTCTTAGAGTTTTCCAGCGCCGTATGCTGCCTTGGTTATCTGATTGATGTGCCTCGGAGATGTGCTCTGATGCATCTCACCCAAGATCTTTTTTCTTGGTGAGGTTTGCAGTCTTTAAGCCACCTAGATTCTTCTCTGTCTGCGGTCTTCTTTGCCTTCCCCGATATTCATGACTTTACATTTGGCAGGTTAAAATTCAAGGACCATTACTGGACCAGGCTTGCCTTCTATCTAGGTCTCTTTAGTCCTAACTGATCCTCAACTGATTTAATTCTTCTCATTAACCACATCATCTGCAAACGAGGACACTTCTGAGTCTCCTTCTATGTCATTCACGCCTGCCAAAATCAGTACAGGTCCTAGGACTGGCCCTTGTGGAACCACTCGTCACAGGTGCCCACTCTGACACCTCGTCGTACTGTAGCTCGTTGTTGCCCCTGTCAGATATTCTCTGATCCATTGCATAGTGCACCTTTCCTGTTACGTGTGCCTGTTCCTCTAGCTTTTGCATTAACCTCTTGTGAGAACTGTGTCGAACGCCTTCTTGCAGTCCCGAAATGCAAATTCTATCCACTTGCCTCTCTCTCGTGTCTTGCTTCTGTTACCTTGTCCTTAAATCCAGTAGGTTTGTGACACAGGTTTTCCTTCCTGGGGAGCCGTGCTGGTTGTCATTTATAAACTTGTGTCTTTCTAGGTGCTCCTGCATTCTCCTCCTGATGATCTTCTCCATGACTTTGCATACTAAACGCGTCAGTAGCTTCAGGTCTGGTTTAATGCCTCGTGTCTGTCCTTTCTTAAAAATTGGGACTACATTTGCCATCTTTACACCTCAGGTAGTTGCACAGTTTCAATCGTGTTGAAGATTTTATTAGTGTCACCTTAACATCTCTGCTTCCTCTCTAGAGACCCACGGAGAAATGTTGTCAGGTCCCACCGCTTTTGAGGTATCAAGGTTCACATAAGGCTTCTTCACCTCCTCCTTGGTATGTCTTCTTCATCAACACTTGTTGGTATACCTCCTATTCTGAATTCCTGAGTCCTTCTGTCTCCTCTATAATGCTTCTTCAAATCTCATGTTGGGCTCTCACATACCTCTTATGGTCGTTTCACTTGTGAACTCCTGCCTTCCTTCCTCCAGCCTGATTACCTGGTCCTTCGGCTGTTGTTTTCCACTCCTGATGTGGCTGTACTGCAACAGCTTTGAGTCAGACTTGACTTTTGATGCTATCATTTTCGTATTGTCTTACAGGCCTCCCTTCTTACCTGTGCATATTCGTTTCTGGCTCTTCGGCCCAATCTCTTTTATTTTCCTGGGTCCTTTGTCTTCTGTACTTTTTCCATTCTCTGGTGCACTTAGTTTTTGCCTCCCTACACCTTTAGGTAGACAAGGACTCGTTCTGGTGCTCATTACTTCCTGTTTCCCTTAGGGACAAACCTCCTCTGCCTCTTGCATTAGTTGTCACATATTCCATCATTTCTTTATTGGTTTCCTGCCAATTTTCTACACTGAACGTCTTGCGGGAAGTTCCCTCATGCCTGTAGTCCCTTTTATAGTTTCGTTTCTTCCTTCCTAGTCCTGCTCCCCTCTCCACTTGTAGCTCAACTATATAATCAAAACGCAGAGACAAATGATCACTGGCTCAAGGGGCCTTTCATACGTGATATCCTTGATGTCTGAACTGTACTCAAGGTAAATACTGAGTCCGTCTTGCTGGATCATCCACCCTCTCTCTAAGTGGTCAAATATCTAACATGTTGATGCATGAGGTTTCAGTACTATCCATCATCTGTCTCCATGATTCAGGACCTCCATGGGAATCCAGGTTTCCCAGTCGATCTCCTTATGATTGAAATCACCCATAACTAGTAACTTTTGTTCTCCCCATGTAGGCTCTTCTGGCCACCTCGGCTGATGTGTCTACCATTGCTCTATTTACTCTCGTCATTATTCATCTGCCCAGTTCTGTAGCAGTATATTATTATCATTTTTACTCTCAGTTGTTGTTCCTGTCAAGACCACGTGTTTCCATCCGACTACTGCTATAAATCCACGGTTCATAATGGTGGTGCTCTCTTCCCTCTGCCCTCATCTTACAGTTGTATCAGTTGAAGTTTCATCTCATCATCCTGGTGGTTCATTTCCTGGGAGTTTTAATGTATTCGATGCCTATATTCTCTTGCACCTCTCCTCATATTGTTATACCATCTGCGTTTGTACAAACCTTCAACTTCTTTTTCTATTACAGTAGTCTGGGGTATGTTGGGGTTGGGAAAGTGGGAGCCTGATGAGGAGACTTTGGGTGGTTGGTGTGAGTGGAGTTTGTAATTAAGGTGGAAGCAGTGGGGTATGGCATGTGTGTTTTGGGTTGGATTCTTTGGCTGCATTGGGGTTGTCCGAGGTTGTCCAGGTTGGGGGACATCTGAGGTGATTGTATTTGGGCTTCCTCTAGGTCTGGGTTCTCTGTCCATCTTTCCTCCTTTTGTCTACCCTCACCTCATTTCCTCTTTCCTTCTAAGTATTCTATCAGCGGTCAGAGATACACCCTTGATTGCTCTGATATCCTTAGTCTTGCTTTTCTCCTGCAGGATCCTGTTTCGAGTCAATTCCTGCCTTGAAGTGTGTGTTTTTGTGTGTGTGTGTGTGTGTGTGTGTGTGTGTGTGTGTGTGTACAGATACAAAATATAAATTTCTTCCTGATATTATTTTTCACCGTGGTAACTTTTGTCTTGTGCTCTTCTTTACGCGTTATTCCCTTTTTGAATTTCTTCCGCCATAAACTTCCAATGAGTGTATTTAATAAAGCAAAATAATTTCTGGTGTTGGTTTTCTCATAAAAAACCCATAATTGGAAGGAATAATCTCTAAATTAAAAATCCACAACTGTGCATAAAGGTGGTAAGAAAGCCCTCAGTGGTGTTTACTCAAGGTTTAAAGCGAAGTTCAAGGCAACAATGAGTAAAGTCTTAAGCAGTAAAGAACTAGATAAGTCTTCCTTGAGCCCAGGTGTTAAGACGCTGTACCTCCACCTACTGTAATCTGCAGCTTCTACTCCTCTCCTGCTGCTCTTGTTCTTGTCCTTGTTTGTGCTTGCTCTTGTTGTTACACTGCTATCGCTGCTGCTGCTGCTGTTTTCGTTATTTCTGCTGCTGATGTTGTTTGTATTTCATGTTGCCGCTGCTCTTTGCTGCATGTTCGTGCTGTTGCTGTTCTTTTTGTTGCTACTATTGTTGGTGGTGGTGATTATGGTCGTGGTGCTGTTACTGGTGTTGTTGCTGGTAGTGTTGGCGCTGGTTTGCTGATGGACTTGCTACTGGTGCCGGTGTTGAATGTTTCGTGTTAGGTATCATTGGTTCTATTGCTGGTGCTGGTGTTGGTGCTGATGTTGGTGTTGCTACTGTTGTTGGGAGATGTAGTTGCTTGTGCTGGTGTTTGCTGCTGATGCAGGCGGTGCGAGTTGATGCTGCAGGTGTTGCGCTGGTGCTGTTGGTGCTAGTTTTTGCTGGTAGTTTTGCTGCTGTTGGTAGTGCTGGTGTTAATTGGTAATGCTGGGTAATTGCTGGTGATATAGATGTTGCTTTGGTGGTAGGTATTCACTGGTAGGTAATTATTCACTCATTAGTGATGTGACGTTGCTGGTGGTGGTGTTTATGGTGGTGGTGTTGCTGGTGGTGGTGTTGCTGGTGGTAGATGTTGCTAAAGTGGTGGTAGTCATTACTGGTGGTAGGTGCTGCTGGTGGTGGTGTTGCTGGTGGTGGTGTTGCTGGGTGGTGGGTGTTGCTGGTGGTGGTGTTGCTGGTGGTGGTGTTGCTGGGTGGTGGTGTTGCTGGTGGTGGTGTTGCTGGTGATGGTGTTGCTGGTGGTGGTGTTGCTAGTGCTGGTGTTGGTGATGCTGGTATTATTGCTGGCCCCTGTTGTGGCTAGTGCTGGTGTTGCTAGTGCTGGTGCCAAAGGTAACAAAGGGAGAGTCTTCAACTAGTAATACTAAGTAGTTAGTGGTAGTTGAGAGTAGTTGGGTGGTGGTTAGGGGTGGTTGGTGTTGAGGTAGATGGAGTGAGTGGTTCGAGTACATGGGTGATAGTTGAGCAGTTGGGTGAACTGTGGGCATGTCTAACAATGCCTAGTATATCTACCATTAACATGCGCTAAAATATTAGCCTCTATTGTGACTGAAACACCATCTACCAAATCAGCCCTAACGCCCCATCCTGGTTTACTTACAATAAACTCTTTTATTCTACTGTGACCATTCCCTAAACTTTCTCCCTGGTATCCCAAATTGTCCTCGACCACAACATAACCCTAAACCTCTCTCTTGATTCTAATTATTTCTCTTGGAAATCTTTGCAGAGCATCTTATAGTCAATTTCCATAAATCTTTGTGGTCCTATGGTCCTTAAACCATTTGATGTTTTTGTTTAGGCACCTAACACTGCAACTCCTGTCATACTGACTCCTCACATGAGCTCCTATCTCCCTCATGTCATTAGAAGACCCTAGCTAAACACCTCACCTCTGTGTTGCATGTATACTTCCCCAGTGATCCATCTATGCCTAGCGATTTTCAGCCTTAACCCTTTAACTGCCTCCCAAACTTTGTCTTCCGTTATGTCCCCCTCTATTGCCTTCCTATCATCTTAATCAATATTCTATTAATTCCCAAATAATTGGACTGGCCCCGCTCATCCCTATCCTCTTCAGCAAACTTCCTTCAAACCACACTCCGCATAACCAGTCATCCTCTGTCGTTTTCAGCTTCCACCTCATACCCCCATACTCCGCCTCCCAGACGTCAGCAACGTACCTGTCTACACTTCTGAAACTGCCTCAACACAATAGCTGACACCTTATCCCCCCTTAAACCTCCTCCATCCACTTCGTACATGTAAAGCGTGAAACCTCTCATACTGAATGTCTCTGAGGAGAGCCCTTCTTACCCCCTCCACCTCTCTTGTTACCTTTCCTGCCTTCCTGGCTATCCCTCAATAAACCCTCCTAAATACCTCTGGTAACCATGCCTGTATCTTGCATCCTCCCTCCCACCTTCTCAAAGTACTCCTTTATCCCCTTCTTCCCACACTTATTCCACCTCGCCGCGTACTACACCCCCTCCCTGACCCTCAACATCCCTCAAAACACACACAACCCGCACATATAAAGAGGAGCTTGACGACGTTCAGTCCGACTTGGACCATTTACAAAGTCACACTAACACACACAGAGACAGGAAGGGTATTTATAGGCAGGCAACTCACTCTCTTTTATGTGTGCGGGTTGTGTGTGTATTGTTCTGATCACATTATTTATGCCTTTTTGTTATTTATACATCCTCAAAATCCTGCATCCCTCTCTACCTATTAAGCATTGCCACGTTAACTTTCCAATAACTCAAGTATACCCTCACAGCCCCCTCCAACCCCCTTGCATCAACACGCCCTTGTGATCTGAAAAACCTACATCCAATGCATTCCACTTTCTCTGCCCTACTGCATGAAACATAAAACTGATCCAATCTAATATAAATTGCCCTAAAAAGTGATTACGACAGGCTCACAGCACCCTCCCCATCCAGCCCCACGCACCCAAGAACGTCCCTTAAGATCCTCAAAACACTACCAGTTCCCTCTCAGCTCTGCATCCCTAACCTATTGGTAAAAGACTCTGAAGTAAACCTAATGTGACATTTTATTGGCCCGGCGGCAGAAAAGAAACAGGAGCGAAATGTTGCCGCAATAAAATGTCACATTAATTACATTGTGTCCTTTACAACATATTGTCGGCAATTCTGCCAATATTGTACATCCTAACCTATTAACGCTGTTCCAGTCTCCCACCGAAAGTTACGACCCACCTGCAGCGGACCACAGAAACATAAAATTGATTCTCCACACAAATTGTTCCATATAGCCCTATTATTCAAAATCGCCGGCATATACACTCCAATAAAACTAACCTAGACCCCTCCCCAAACTGGCTTTGTCAACCTCACCACTCTCCCTCCCCTCTTCCATGACTGCAAAACAAAGGGCACATTTCCTAATACCTCCACCACCCTTGAACAACTCAGAACATCTCACAAAACACTGATATCCTTTTCAGCACCAATTTCCCTCCCACTATGGGTGTGCTCTTGAAAAAGCACTACATCTACCCTGTACCTAATCAAAAGTACTCACCCACTTTCATTTGGCCTTTCATTTTAAGGCCATTCCGTTCATACTTAAACACCGGAAGGTAATGGTTGAGGTTTCCCTTTTTGGTTTGGGTTGTTTTTCTCTCCAATGTTATACCTGTGACCCTCTCTCCCACCCTTCCTGTCACTGCCTCCATCCCCTTTACCCTTATCACCCCCACTACCTCTAGCTCTTGTCTGGTGTCAACACCACTTCAGAACAAATTTTCTTACCCGGTCTGTGCTGGTGTGAGGACATCATTGCAACCTCCTCACCAGTTTTCTTCTAGATTCTCCCTTGTCTCAGTTCCTCATTTACCTGCTCATTGCATGCGCCTCCACCTGTATGACATCAGCAGCTTTACCACCCCTCAGCTGCTGCCTCACCACCACCACCACCCCTGTTCGGGTTCTGCTCAGAACCCCTATATACCTCACTGATTGTTACCTCCAATGTCAGCTCTTCCACCTTCTAGTCATTAGAGATCCCTCAAGTCTCAGCCTCCTGACCAGTTATTTCTTCCTCTTCTGGGTCTGGCCCAGTCTTTCCCCATCTGACACCTCCCACCTCCATGTCTTCCCTCATCCTTTGTTCCTCCATCTTCGCTCACTGTCCACCTCCACGCTCCATGATGTCTTCTCTTCTCCCTGCATCGCCACTTGCCTCCATGCCTCCTTCGATTCCATCCGCCCGTTTGCATTCACTGCCACTTAGTGCGTCTCTGTCGGCTGCTCTGCTCCTATAGACGCCCAATCCTCTCTCCTTTGGCCCCATGACATCAAGTAGCCAACTTTCCCACACAGTCCATTATCCTCACCTGCCCCTGGGTATGCTTAGACGACCATGCACACCTGTGTGCGAAGATTCTCCATAAGTACATAAGAGGAGAGTAGGTTTCCTCAAGGAGATTTTGATGGAGTATGTTCCCTCTAAACTCTCCAACCACATATAACCTGCCTTGGCGTCCTGTGTGTCTGACATTTGTGTACCATAACTCTTAAATACATCTTTAATATCCTCTTGTCAGTTCAAGAATTTGCATTATGCACATTAATCTAAAACACATAAAGTGTAGGAAACATCCTTCCGAAACTTATACATATTGGGCCCTTCGATGTTACCTATTATAACACTTTGCTCCTGTGTTGTGTGTCGACGACTCGTTGATAAGCTGCAGTGCAATAATTTGATGAAGATCTCCTTGCCGTTTACCAGTAAATCCCCATAAATCTCTTCATTGCGATAATCCAAAAGTGTCTCCGTAGTATTGCAGGCAGTGGAACCTCTGCGATGAGCCGGATATGGCACCTGGACCAAGTCAACACAGACCGTGTTCACTCTCCTCCTGTAACCGTCGGCCGTTGTGTGAAAAGCGTTTCCTCTAGCCCGCCGGGGGCACCACCAGCACCCAACCAAGGCTGGGCGTGGAACCCAGGAGCATTTTGGGGAAAAAAATAAGGGAGTAAGCCTGCGAAAAGTCTTCTCTGTTCTTTTTTTTTGATGAATGAACACACATAAAAAAATTGACATCTTTTTTTACCGCCTTTAAAGATTAAAAATGTCTTATCCTTTAACTTCGGTTTTATACCAGTAATAAAATGATCTCGTTTTCCCAAATTTTTTTAAAAGTGACCAACATATCTTGCCCTTTTTAAGGGGAAATTCTGCCATCATCTGGGGACGTGACGAAAAATTTTTTTTGGCGGTGGAAGGGAACCCCCAGGGGGGGGAGTGGGTAGGGGTTTTCCCAAGGGAGTTGGTCTTCACAGAAAAAATTCCCGTGATAACTTTTCCCCTTAATAATTTTTTTCCCCTCAGTTTAAAACTCTACCATTTTATTTTCACCCCTATTTAATTCTCTTTTATCAAAGTCTCCCACACACAACTGTTATGGGTAATTCTCTCTCTAGGGTGCATTGTATCTCCCACATCTAAAATCATATTTCATCTTGCGGGGGAAGAGGGGCCAAGGGACCGGCGAATCTACTAAAAAGTTTAAAAAATCGTGCCAGAGATTATCACCTCTGACACAATTTCTTCTGCCTTCGTTAAAACATAAAAAAAATTATTGGTCCCAGCACATCCCTTTTTCCATGGTTTAAAAAAACTTTTTTTTCCCTCACAGTTATTCTTTTCTTCCTTTTCCACACGGGAACAAATATAAATTTATTTTTTTAAAATTGTATTTTCTCTCCACTTTTTTAATAATTTTCTATCGTTCTCTGTATTTTCCCCAAAGTACACCCTCTCTTTATTTTCTTCCTGTGTTTGTATTTCTCATTAAAACGTACAGTTCAGGATTGAATGACTGAAAAAAAGTGATTGAAAGGAAACAGTGAGAAAAAGAGAGTGATTAAGAAAAAACTGGTGAAAAGAGAGTGATTAAGAAAAATGGGGAAAGAAAAGTGATTAAGAAAAAGCGGGTGAGGAAAACCAATAAGCGATCGGTGGGGGCACCCCGATGTGCAACAGAGAACGAAAGAGGGGAAAAAACCCAAAGGCCAGTGAGTAAAGAGAAAGTGTGCAAGAGAACTGGGGGAACAAGGGGCTAGTGAGCATAAGGGCCAACGAGCAAGGAAAAAAAGGAAGGCGAGGAGTGGAGAGCCAGAGAGTGAGGCGCGAGGGAGAGAGGGGGAAGCAGTGAGAGAACAGTGATTTAGAGAGAGGGAGGAAGGGGTAAGCAAAAAAAGGGCTGTGGTCTAAAACAATGATCTGGTTTGCCCTTTTATGGTTTAAAATTTATTATGAATTTGTTTTTTCAATAAAACCCCGTTATTCCCAGGGACTCTCTTTTTTTATTCCCAGACCTTTTAATGTTTTAAATTCTTTCCCCTTCTTATTTTTTTTTTAGTGCCTTTTTTTTTTTTAGTTTTCTATTTTCTTACGATTCTTGGTATGTTTTCTCTCCCTTTTTTTCTTTTTTGTCTTCTCTCAGTTTTTTCAATAAAAAATTTGTTGGTCATAAATTTGTATTTAGTGATTCAATAAACATCGACTTGTATGGGGGACAAGACGGGGGCCCCCACTGAACAATTAATTTTTAGAATCAAAATCTATAAGGCGATGGGGTCATTTCCCGCAGGATCGCGAGGCATGGGGAAATTACCCAACACCCCAAAGATGGAAATCCCGTTTGGTGCATCTGCATCAATTCTTCTCACCAAATTAAAAACTTTGTCAACAACTGTCTGGCTGGGCGAAAACCCCCAAAAAAATTTAAAACCCCTTTTTTTTTTGGGGGCCCCATTATCCCCTTTTTTGAAGAAGGATGGGGGGGAAAAAAAACCCATTGCTGTTTTGGGGGCCCCTTCCCCTTTTTTTCCAAAACCGGGAAGAAACATTCCCCGAAGCTGCCAGTTTTTAGCCACACCCAAAAAAAGGGAGACCCCCCACTGAAAAAATTTAAATTTTTCCCCCAAACAAGAAGTCTATAAGGCGATGGTAAAATTTTAAAAGGGGTCTGCAGGGGGTTACACGGAATTCGAAAAAAACCTCAAAGAGATGGCAAATCCCGTATTCGGTGCATCTGCATCAATTCTTCTCACCGGTTTTTAACCAAAAACTGTCGGTGGGCAATCCCCCCAAAAAAATTTAAAACCCTTTTTTTTTTGGGGCCTCATTATGCGCTTTTAAGAAGAAGGATGGGGGAAAAAAAACCATTGCTGTTGGTAACACCCTTCCCCCTCGTTGCCAAAGCAACAGTAAAAAAATTCGCCTAGAAGCTGCCATTTATTCCCCCACCTTTTGGGTTTTTTGGGGGTTTTTAAGGCAGTGAAGCCGCAGCTCTCGGCAGGGGGCCCCATCAGGGGGCCACCAGAAGACAAGGCCGTAAAAACCCCTTTTAAATTTTTATGGTGAAGAGATGTGGTCTTGCCGGCCGTTCGGGATGGGGGAGTCTTTTTCTTCATTTCAGCTGGTTTACCGCCCTCAACTCTTTTTTTTGGGGGAAAATGAAATTCCCCCTCGGGGGGTGTTCCGGGTGATCCCCTCCCTTCTCTTCTGCTTTTGGGGGAAAAAACTAACTTCCCCCCCCCAAACCCGTGAGCTAACATCTGGTACCTGGAAAGATGGCACTCTGGCACGTCTGAAGAGGGCCCCCTTGGGGGCCTACAACTGGTGAAAAAACGGGGCTTCCTCAATCCCTCAAAGGGGAAATCATCCCCCAACCGGAAAATAATCAATCTTCGAACAATCCTCCCCCCGTCACTACTCCACTCCATCCAACAGTACCCTCTTTGGGGCCCCCCGGGTAGGATCAACGGGGGTCAAAAGGGGGAAAATGAATGACCTGAAAAAAATGGAGGAGAAAAAAAAAGCGATCTTGATGCCCATGAAAAACCCGTATCTCCTC
>WNWK01001450.1:77500-280832 GCA_009830355.1 Cherax destructor | reverse complement strand
GCACCACCAACACACAAGTACCACCAACACACAAGCACCACCAACACACAAGTACCACCAACACACAAGCACCACCAACACACAAGTACCATCAACAACACACAAGCATCACCAAAACACACAAGCATCACCAACAACACACAAGCATCTCCAACAACACACAAGCATCACCAACAACACACAAGTATCACCAACAACACACAAGCATCACCAACAACACAAGAGCATCACCAGCAACACACAAGCCTCACCAACAACACACAATCCTCTCCAACAACACACAAGCATCACCAACAACACACAAGTATCACCAACAACACACAAACATCACCAACAACACACAATATCACCAAGAACACACAAGCGCCACCAACAACACACAAGCATCACCAACAACACACATGACAGACAGATGACAGGATTTTCCAAGAGGAACACAAACAAGGACACAACTGAAGTGAGACTAGATGAGTCAAAGGGATGTTAGAAGTATTCTTCCACCACAGAGTAGTCAGGAAGTAATAGTCTAGGAAAGACATAGAGGCAGAAACCCAAACATAGTTTTAAGACGAATGATAAAGCTCATGGACAGGAGAGCAGAGACCCAGTAACAGACAGCAAGAGCGGCCAGGAGCGAGTCTCGAGCCCCTGCAACCACAAAGGATACCAATATGAGTACAAGCATCACCAACAGCACACAAGCACCACCAGACACACAAACACCACCAACAGCACACAAGCATCACCAACAACACACAAGCCCCACCAACAACACAGAAGCCCCATCAACAACACACAAGCCCCACCAACAACACAGAAGCCCCATCAACAACACACAAGCATCACCAACAACACACAAGCACCACCAACAACACACAAGCACCACCAACAACAAACAAGCACCACCAACAACACACAAGCATCACCAACAACACACAAACACCTCCAACAACACACAAGTATCACCAACAACACACAAGCCCCACCAACAACACAGAAGCCCCATCAACAACACACAAGCATCACCAACAACACACAAGCACCACCAACAACACACAAGCACCACCAACAACACACAAGCCCACCAACAACACACAAGCACCACCAACAAAGCACCACCAACAACAAACAAGCACCACCAACAACAAACAAGCACCATCACGCCACCAGTATTCAAAACTCTCAGTGAGCAAAGTTAGGTTAAATTCCCACGTGGAAGTTAATCGTTCCTCATAGTTGTTACTGGTGGCACAGTTTATGGAGAGTGTGGGCAGGGGAAGCCTCAAGCAGTTTATACTGAAGTATTCCCACCTAAGCTTAATGCTACGCTTGCAAGAAAAACTTTAATTTTTCACATATGAGATTAAGCTTACTTTTGCACCTGTGAGAGTAAGCTTATTGATGCACCTGTGAGTGAGGTTATTACTGCACCTGTGAATGAGGTTACTACTCGACCTGTAGAATGGTTGTATTGCACCCGGAGAGTTACTTACTGACCTGGGAAGAAGTTTTTGCTGAACCTGGTAGAATATACTTACTGAAAATCTGTGAAGATTATTATTACCAGAACTTTAATACAAACTTTCATAATAGTGTAACTATTATTATTATTATTATTAATTATTATTATTATTATTATTATTATTATTATTATTATTATTATTATTATTATTATTATTTATTATTATTATTATTATTATTATTATTATTTTTATTATTATTATTATTATTATATTACGTAAACCCGTGTGGGTCATGGAGCCCAGGAAGTGGTGGTTGTGGTGTTGGTGATGGTGGTCGTGGAGGCTTGATCCACCGTCCGCTGAGTATAAGACAAATTCATCGCTCTCACAGCCAGGCTCTTGTACAAATACCATCTCATAATAACTATCAGTTAGTGTTGTTGAGGCAGTCTTTCCTTGGATTAGTTTGCTAGTCAATAATTTGAAGAAATTGAATTTGAAGATACTCGTTGGTCAGCACGCAACGCAAAAACCTCGTTACTGAAGATACTCGTTGGTCAGCACGCAACACAAAAGCCTCGTTACTGAAGATACTCGTTGGTCAGCACGCAACGCAAAAACCTCGTTACTGAAGATACTCGTTGGTCAGCACGCAACACAAAAGCCTCGTTACTGAAGATACTCGTTGGTCAGCACGCAACGCAAAAACCTCGTTACTGAAGATACTCGTTGGTCAGCACGCAATAAAAAAGCCTCGTTACTGAAGATACTCGTTGGTCAGCACGCAACACAAAAGCCTCGTTACTGATAATACTCGTTGGTCAGCACGCAACACAAAAGCCTCGTTACTGGATGTAAAATCACGTTCATTCATTTAGCGCCATAATAGATGAAAGTTATTTTATTTTCCCCACGTTATTTAGGTAGGGTTTCTCTGCAGACTTTTTGGTTACATTTTCTTTAAGATTTTGCCACCGAAGTGGCTAGTTGATTGTGCACCCAATACCCATCCTGCGGACGGTAGCGCAAGAGCATATAGATACACAATAGGCCTAGGAACTAGGCCCCCAAAAGGGTTAACAGGAGCACATTTGGATTTATATCTACAATTCACTTATCTGTTACAAACAAATTTAGGAAATTTGTTTAATATATTTGGTTTCCTATTTTAATCAATAAGATAAATTAATATGTAACACAGGTTATTATATTGTCTGTCTCTATATTCCTGAATAAGTGGACAATTAAATGTTTAAGATAGTGACCATAGGGCTGGCCACATACTTTGATCATCTGTGTGTCTGAAAAACTGCCAGAAGTACTCGTAGCCAAGCCTAAGCCTGGCCACTACAACATCAGTCAGTCTGTTTACATTGCAAGTTGCTCCATAAACATACCTATTTACGTTCATGTTATCATAGTGGGTTATATATCTACTCAGGCTTCTAACTGCATTCCTATAACATTCATTTTCATTATTTACTTCTCTCCTAATGGTAGACGCAAATACACCAAAGTTATATTCACATTCTCCTTCAGGATGCTTTTCCTGGCTAACTCATCACCCTTATCATGCAGGAGTAATCCAGTGTGTGTGACGGAATCCATAATAATTGTACATTAATTCCCCTTCCCCGGATTTTTGAGTTTCTATACCTGGCTTCACCAATGAGCATGTTGTGAGAGTCACTGTGAGACAGGAGCCTTCTCCTAGGTTAGGTTAACGCTTCTAATTTTCTCCTAAATTATAGTTTCTTTATTTTTTAATTAGGATAAGTTAACGAATAGTTAACCACAGCTAAGCACGTCAGGAAAATTGGTCGCGATACGTCTAGCATCGTGGAGGCCGAGGAAAATAAACGTCTAGATCTGAACGTTTATCAATCTGGTATTCTCTGAAAGTCTTATTCCTACAAAAAAATAGACTGGAAGAACCTGAGATATTTATTTTAATAAAGTTTGCAGCTGACGTTTTCTCAATATAGGGACATGTACTGAACTCCAAACACATAATAATACCAACAATAATAATTTATATTTCTACAAGTACATTTACGAGGTATACAGGCCTATGCTGAGCATTTCGGGCAGATTGGGTCAATTTTGTCCCCAGGATGCGACCCACACCAGTCGACTAACACCCAGGTATCTTTTTACTGATAGGTGAACATGGACAGTAGGTGCCTTAAGGAACCACGGACCTCAATGTGTTAGTAATTGAGCTACGGGACACCGATACTCTGAAGAACGTAATTAATAAGTGGAAGTGAAGGTCAATACTAATTATGACAATTTGCATCATATTTAGTGATGGTGTCATTAACATTACGATAACTAGTGGTAACCTCTCCTGTTACAAGCATTCTCAAGTATCATAAATAAATACTTTCTATCACTTTTAGCTTTTCCTCTTTTTTTTAAACAAGATACAAATGTTCTTTAAATTTAACTTTCTAATACTGACATATGTTCGCTTACTGATGATAAATTATGATTAATTTTCACGTTGATTGAAATGGTATTGGACATTAAATACTAACATTTTCGTTTCACTTTGTCGTAAAGGTGCGGATTCTTGACCAATTTTGTACATTAGTGTGACAAGTTTGATTATATAGATTAATGACTCCAGTTACAGATAAATGCAAATATTTCATATACAATGATTACAGCTCTATAATCCCCGCTGATGTGTTTATAGATTAGGAAAAACAATGTTGACATAGTACCCTTTTATAGTCAATAAAGCACCTTTGACCTGCATGGGAAAGGCATACACACGCAAGGAGCAATTCCTTCATGTGTGGTTTCGGAATATAATAAGTCAGAACCCATTGTTTTAGTGTCCCATTCGTAAATTCATGGGGAAGCGCTAAACCCACAAGTCACACAGGGTCATACAGTGACACACACACACACACACACACACACACACACACACACACACAGAGCTACAATATAGGCTAGATTTCTCCGAGGACGGGAGCAGAAGATATGCAAATGCAGAGAACGTGGAGAATTTGGTGTCAAGCTTGAGAGCTCTGAGACACTCTTAATAATTAACACACTCTCCACGAAAGTATATTTATAATTTTCCAAATAGGTAAAACTCGCGATTTTGTCTTAAATAGCAACGCTCTTCTTGCCGAATAAGGCAAGCGAAAAATGTGTATGCAATAATTTCGCAAAAATCATTCGGCACCTAACGAAAAAAATATATTTCATTGTGTTTGTTTATTATTAAATTATTGTAAACTTATCCAAATATATTTAGTAGGATTAGGCTAAATTAAATTGCGCTTGTTATAATAAGGTTAGGTAAGTTTTAGAAAATTTTAGAAAGGACTTAATATTAAATGAGTTCTTGCTAATTGAACAATTTTATCTATTCGGCACGATATATATATATATATATATATATATATATATATATATATATATATATATATATATATATATATATATATATATATATATATATATATATATATATATATATATATATATATATTATTAACATATCGGCCGTTTCTCACCGAGGCAGGGTGGCCCGAAAAGAAAAACTTTCATCATCATTCACTCCATCACTGTCTTGCCAGAAGCATGCTTAAACTACAGTTATAGAACTGCAACATTTAACATCCCTCCTTCTGAGTGCAGGCACTGTACTTCCCATCTCCAGGACCCAAGTCCCGCCTGCCGGTTTCCCTGAAATCCTTCATAAATATTTTACTTTGCTTCCACTCCAACAGCACGTCAAGTGCTCATGCATGCTTGCTGAATGCGCAAGCCCCTCTCACACAAAACCTTTACCCCCTCCGTCCAACCTTTCCTAGGCCGACCCCTACCCCGCCTTCCCTCCACTACAGATTTATACACTCTCGAAGTCATTCTAATTTGTTCCTTCCTCTCTACATGTCCAAACCACCTCAACAACCCCTCCTCAGCCCTCTGGATAATAGTTTTGGTAATCCCGCACCTCCTCCTAATTTCCACACTACAAATTCGCTGCATTATATTCACACCACACATTGCCCTCATACATGACATCTCCACTGCCTCCAACCTTCTCCTCGTTGCAACATTCATCACCCATGCTTCACACCCATATAAGAGTGTTGGTATAACTATACTCTCATACATTCCCCTCTTTGCTTCCACGGACAAAGTTCTTTGTCTCCACAGACTCCTAAGTGCACCACTTACCCTTTTACTCTCATCAATTATATGATTCACCTCATCCTTCATAGACCCATCAGCTGACATGTCCACTCCCAAATATCTGAATACATTCACCTCCTCCATACTCTCTCCCTCCAATCTGATATCCAATCTTTCATCACCTAATCTTTTTGTTATCCTCATCACCTTACTCTTTCCTATATTCACTTTCAATTTCCTTCTTTTACTTACTCTACCAAACTCATACACCAACCTCTGCAACTTCTCTTCAGAATCTCCCAAAAGCACAGTGTCATCAGCAAAAAGCAGCTGTGACAACTCCCACTTTCTGTTAGATTCTTTATCTTTTAACCCCACACCTCTTGCCAACACCCGCACATTCACTTCTCTTACAACCCCATCTATAAATATATTAACAACCATGGTGACATCACACATCCCTGTCTAAGGCCTACTTTTACTGGGAAATAATCTCCCTCTCTCCTACATACTCTAACCTGAGCATCACTATCCTCGTATAAACTCTTCACTGCTTTCAGTAACCTACCTCCTATTCTATACACCTGCAACATCTGCCACATTGCCCCCCTATCCACCCTATCATACGCCTTTTCCAAATACATAAATGCCACAAAAACCTCTTTACCTTATCTAAATACTGTTTACCTATATGTTTCACTGTAAACACTTGGTCTACACACCCCCTACCTTTCCTAAAACCTCCTTGTTCATCTGCTATCCTACTCTCTGTCTTGCTCTTAATTCTTTCAATAATAGCTCTACCATACACTTTACCAGGTATACTCAACAGACTTATTCCCCTATATTTTTTGCACTCTCTTTCGTCCCCTTTGCCTTTATACAAAGGAACTATGAATGCTCTCTGCCAATCCCGAGGTACCTTACCCTCTTCATACATTTATTAAATAATAGCACCAACTACTCCAAAACTATATCCCCACCTGCTTTTAACATTTCTACCTTTATCCCATGAATCCCAGCTGCCTTATCCCCTTTCATTCTACCCACTGCCTCACGAACTTCCCCCACACTCACAACTGGCTCTTCCTCACTCCTACAAGATGTTATTCCTCCTTGCCCTATACACGAAATGAAAGCTTCCTTGTCTTCATCAACATTTAACAACTCCTCAAAATATTCCCTTCATCTTTCCGATACCTCTAACTCTCCATTTAATAACTCTCCTCTCCTATTTTTAACTATCAAATCCATTTGTTCTCTAGGCTTCCTCAACTTATTAATCTCACTCCAAAACTTTTTCTTATTTTCAACAAAATTTGTTGATAACATCTCACCCATTCTCTCATTTGCTCTCTTTTTACATTGCTTCACCACTCTCTTAACCTCTCTTTTTCTCTCCATATACTCTTCCCTCCTTGCATCACTTCTACTTAGTAAAAACCTCTGACATGTTAACTTTTTCTCCCTTACTACTCTCTTTACACCATCATTCCACCAATCGCTCTTCTTCCCTCCTGCACCCACTCTCCTATAACCACAAACTTCTGCTGAACACTCTAACACTACATTCTTTAACCTACCCCATACAGCTTCAACCCCGTTGCCTATATGCCTATACTCTCACTAGCCCATCTATCCTCCAATAGTTGTTTATATCTTACCAACACTGCCTCCTCCTTTAGTTTATAAACCTTCACCTCTATCTTACTTGTTGCTTCTATTTTCCTTGTATCCTATCTACCTTTTACTCTCACTGTATCTACAACTAAAAAGTGATCTGATATATATGTGGCCCCTCTATAAACATGTACATCCTGAAATCTACTCAACAGTCTTTTATCTACCAATACGTAGTCCAACAAACTACTGTCATTACGCCCTACATCATATATTGTATACTTATTTATCCTCTTTTTCTTAAAATATGTATTACCTATAACTAAACCCCTTTCTATACAAAGTTCAATTAAAAGGCTCCCATTATCATTTACACCTGGCACCCCAAACTTACCTACTACACCCTCTCTAAATGTTTCTCCTACTTTAGCATTTAGGTCCCCTACCACAATTACCCTCTCACTTGGTTCAAAAGTTCCTATACATTCGCTTAACATCTCCCAAAATCTCTCTCTCTCTCTCTCTCTCTCTCTCTCCTCTACACTCGTCTCTTCTCCAGGTGCAAACACGCTTATTATGACCCCCTTTTCGCATTCAACCCTTATTTTGATCCACATAATCCTTGAATTTATATATTTATATTCCCTCTTCTCCTTCCATAACTGATCCTTCAACATTATTGCTACCCCTTCCTTAGCTCTAACTCTCTCAGATACTCCTGACTTAATCCCATTTATTTCTCCCCACTGAAACTCGCCTACCCCCTTCAGCTTTGTTTCGCTTAGGGCCAGGACATCCAACTTCTTTTCATTCATAACATCAGCAATCATCTCTTTCTTATCATCCGCACTACATCCACGCACATTCAAACATCCCAGTTTTATAAAAAATCTTCTCATTTTTAGTAAATGTATACAGGAGAAGGGGTTACTAGCCCTTTGCTCCCGGCATTTTAGTTCGTAGGAAGTGAAATATCTGTCAATATTCTTCAAATATTTATTAAACTACATAATTATCAGTTGAATTTCTTTTCGAAATCAAACTATAATAACGTACAATCCAGAATAAACACTGGAAATACAATATTCATGATGATAAGATCAAACCAAACTCTAAACTTAAGAAAGCCTGGCAGCATGTGTACTCACCTAGTTGTGGTTACAGGGGTCGAGTCATAGCTCCTGGTCCCTTGTGAGTGTGTGTGTGTGTATACCATACACTTCTCGTGAGGTGTCACCACTTGAAAGCGTCCACTTACCTACAGAAAAGTCACTGGTACAGAACAAACGTTCGCAACGACGTTTCTCTGGGCATAGAGTTACCGGCCAAATGACGTGATAATGCTCTATTAATTCCAGTGTTGTGTTCACCCAGATGCGACTGAAGAAGCCTTCTTCGCAGGCGAAACGATTCGGCCATAAAGATACCAAAGTGTTACTCATGTGTCATATCCATTAACTTGTCCGTATTGTGGCAACAATAGACACAGATGCAGTATAATGTGATCACATTATATCACATTATATCGCATTACATTGCATTATATCGCATTATGTCGCATAATATCGCATTATATCGCATTATTTCGCATTATATCACATTATATCACATTTGTATCTGTTGTTCAGTAATAATCCCACATAGACACAAAAACTCAGAACATTAATTGATCGGTATATTTCGATTCCCTTCTGCGATCCTCTTCTGCTGAAGAGGATCCCAGAAGGGAGTCGAAATATACAGAGCAATCAACCTCCCGTGTTCATTACACTTATGTTTTTTTTTATCCATTGCGTCGGATTTTATGATTTATCAAATTATTTTCCGTATTGCATTCTATGAGTAATATGAAACAAAACGGAACGATGTTGCAATAAAAATTTACTCTGTATCTGTTGCATGCATTGTCTTTATTACTGTCTGCAGTGTGCCTTTGTATTCGGTCCTTTTAACTGAATATAATAGCCTTTCCGGGTAGAGGAACTTAGTGTCCATTATCTAAAAGGTCCTCCAAGTTTTACCAACGGGGAGAAACCACCTTTGCCTCGACCCTCCAAAAAACAGAAACCTCTCCTTGATAATGGAGGAGTTAATGTCGTGTGTGTGTGTGTGTGTGTGTGTGTGTGTGTGTGTGTGTGTGTGTGTGTGTGTGTGTGTGTTTGTGTGTGTGTTTGTGTGTGCGGATCGAGAATTCGCTATTCCCTGTGCTCAGTGGTCCTGGTACTCATAAGCTTAGCGACATACATATATACATACATATACACATTATATATATATGTCGTGCCGAATAGGTAAAATTGGTCAATTAACAAGAACTTATTTAAAATTAAGACCTTTCTAAAATTTTCTCTTATACGTTTAAAGATATATATTTTTCATTTATGTTCATGTAAAAATTAATAATTTTGTACCAAAAGAACCTTAGAAAACTTTCCTTACCTTGTTATAACAAGCGCAATTTAATTTAGCCTAATCCAACTAAACATATTTTAGATAAGTTTACAATAATTTAATAATAAACAAACACAATTAAATATATATTTTTTCGTTAGGTTCAGAATGATTTTTACGAAATAATATAATAAAGTTTAGAAAAAACTCACCTGAAGACGGCAAATAAAGTTCGTCTGTATATTTCAACCCCAACAAAGCATGTCGTGTCGTATATTTCCAGCTGAGAACTATATAAATAACGATCTCTTAAATTGGCTTTCAAAATGGCCCAACATGACGTTTTTATTCCATTAATCATACGCAAAATCCGAATTAAGTTTCCCGAGGGTAAGTGTTGTTGCCTGACACATTGTTTTTATACTCAGGATATACAACACGTGGGTAATATTCTATACTATACGTTAGTATGCTATACTGAAATATTCACATATAAACAGTATGATATTCTGCAATGTTCTTTTATAAATATACGTAATACTTTTCATAAATAATATTTGTTAGAATATTTCTGTTAAGTATTTTGTGTATTTCTTCTTCTTGATTCACCGGTACTCTTCCGGTCCGGGTCTTTTCCAGATGGTGGCCCAGCCTTGGCTTCCTGTCTTGGGAGTGTCTGAGACCTATGTCTGCCATGAGAGGAGGTACAAGTACCTCCTCATCGTTGGGAACAACTGTCCCCAGGCTTAGCCACATTCGTAGGGAGAAGCTAGGCCTCTCTGGTCTGCTATCTTCCCCGCCCCAGGGGGGGTAATGGGAATGGCAGCCTTGTGATCTGTAGATGGTAGCAAGCTCTGGCTCTGGCACCTACCCTGCCCTAGAAGGGCTGGGCATGGTGTCTCTCCCAAGGTGGACGGACTCCTACATTTGATTCATTTAGAGTGTTTGAGTGTGTGTTATTTATAACACACGCGCGCCCGCACACACGAACGCGCGCACACACGCACGCACGCGCGCACACGCATGCACACGCCCGCCCGCGCGCACACAGACGCACACAAACACACTCACGCGCCCACACACCCACGCGCGCACGCGCTCGCACACACGCGCACACGCACGCGCGCACACACGCACGCGCGCACACACACGCACGCACACACACAGGCCCACACACGCGCGCGCACGCACACACATGGTGGCACTAGTGCTGGTGGTGGTGGTGCTGATGGTGGCACTAGTGCTGGTGGTGGTGCTGATGTTGGAACTGGTACTGTTGGTGGTGGTGACACTGGTGGTGGCACTAGTTCTGGTGGTGGTGGTGGTGGTGGTGGTGGCACTGGTGGTGGCACTAGTGCTGGTGCTAATCGTCGTCGTATAAGAACGGCGATCATCAAATGGTTAATTGCGAAGTAGGAAATTGCCAATTAATGTGCCAGAGGAATGTGGCACTAGTGCCAGCGCTTAACAGTGATGGCACGAGCTTCTGCATTACCACTTAGCGAGGTAGTAACAGACGCTGGTCACAGGTGGCGCTCAGCCGGTTACTGCCTCTGTTTGTTGATACCAGCTGTGTGCTCTGCAAATGCATGTTGATTGTCTATGAGAGAGGAACACTGCATATTCCTTCTATTTCCTTATTTTTCTTCTCTTTGTTTCTTAGCTTCAGCAACTTCTTCAACGTTAACCTCTTCCTCTCCTAATTCAGCTTCAACATCAACTTCTCCTTCTTTAGCTTCTACATCTACAACTTCTTCCTCTTATGTTCCTCCTCCTCCGGCTGCTTCTCCTCGTCCTCCTTCTCCTCGTCCTCCTCCTCCTCGTCCTCCCGGTATTTATATAGCTTTTGTCCAGTTCAGTAAAGCAACTTATCGTCCAGTGCTTCATGGTCTCTTAGATCACCTGTGTTCTTTTCTAAGCAAGCATTGAATCCCCCCGTAAAATCTTCACACTCCTCCAGCTGATAGTTTCTCTCGTTGTCTGGATAATAAAGACGCGGTGTTTCCACACATAAATATAGAGAACCTTTAAATTTGTTTGTGCTAAAATATTGATGAGATGCAGCAACAGAAGAAGATGAAGGAATTCTTTTTATTAGTGCTTCCAATTTCAGGGCTCTAAATGGAAATGTCTAGCCTCTGGTGAACACGTTTTCTCCTAAGCTTGTCAAACCTTTAGTGAAGATAACTGACCGATCAAAAAGCAAGTCCAAGGGTCTTCGTAATGCTTTTGTAAGACCGCCCACCTCTTATGAAGGGGATGAATTGAAGGTAGAATAATAAGCATTTGGTATATATATATATATATATATATATATATATATATATATATATATATATATATTGTGTGTGTGTGTGTGTGTGTGTGTGTGTGTGTGTGTGTGTGTGTGTGTGTGTGTGTGTGTATGTGTGTGTGTGTATTATTTGCTGCGTCTTTGCGAGCAATGTTAATTTATGTGCTGAATATATATGAAGAACAGAAGGACGGGATACAAAAAGACCTAGACTGACAACTTAATCTCCTGTATTTGCAAGGTCGAGAAAATCTGAGAAAAGAGGCTGGAAACGATAAAAAAATAACACACGCACCCCTTCCCTCCCCACACACACACACAGGAAAGGCACTACAATGGATCAGGGAATACCTGTCAGGAAGGCAACAGCGAGGTGACAGGTCCTTAACTTCGAACTATAGACCAATAAGCCTAACCTCCATAGTGGGAAAATTTATGGAATCAATAATTGCCGAGGCAATTCGTAGCCATCTTGAAAAGCATAAATTAATCAACGAATCTCAGCACGGTTTTACAAAAGAGCGTTCCTGCCTTACAAATTTAATAACTTTCTTCACAAAGGTATTTGAGGAGGTAGATCATGGTAATGAATGTGATATTGTGTATATGGACTTCAGTAAGGCTTTTGATAGAGTCCCACATCAGAGACTATTGAGGAAAATTAAGGCACACAAAATAGGGGAAGAATTTTTTTCTTGGATAGAGGCATGGTTGACAAATAGGCAGCAGAGAGTTTGCATAAATGAGGAGAAATCAGAGTGGGGAAGCGTCACAAGCGGTGTTCCACAGAGGTCAGTATTGGGCCCCTTGTTGTTCACAATCTACATAAACGACATAGATGAGGGAATAAACAACAACATAAGCAAGTTTGCCGATGACACCAAAATAGGCCGTCCAATTCATTCAAATGAGGACATTAGAGCACTCCAGGAAGATTTGAATAGACTGATGCAGTGGTCGGAGAAGTGGCAGATGCAGTTTAATATAGATAAATGCAAAGTTCTAAATATTGGACAGGACAATAACCATGCCACATATAAACTAAATAATGTAGATCTTAATACTACTGATTGCGAAAAGGATTTAGGAGTTCTGGTTAGCAGTAATCTAAGACCAAGACAGAGTGCATAAGTGTTCGCAATAAAGTGAACAGAATCCTTGGCTTCATATCAAGAAGCATAAATATTAGGAGTCCTCAGGTTGTTCTTCAACTCTATATATCCTTGGTTAGGCCTCATCTAGATTATGCTGCACAGTTTTGGTCACCGTATTACAGAATGGATATAAATGCTCTGGAAAACGTACAAAGGAGGATGACTAAGTTGATCCCATGTATCAGAAATCTTCCCTATGAGGATAGACTGAGGGCCCTGAATCTGCACTCTCTAGAAAGGCGTAGAATTAGGGGGGATATGATTGAGGTGTATAAATAGAAAACAGGAATAAATAAAGGGGATGTAAATAGCGTGCTAAAAATATCTAGAATTGACAGGACTCGCAGCAATGGCTTTAAGTTGGAAAAATTCAGATTCAGGAAGGATATAGGAAAGCATTGGTTTGGTAATAGAGTTGTCGATGAATGGAACAAACTCCCGAGTACAGTTATAGAGGCTAAAACGTTGTGTAGTTTTAAAAATAGGCTAGATAAATATATGAGTGGGTGCGGGTGGGTCTGAGTTGGTCCTGACTAGCTAGTGCTACTAGGTCAGATGCCGTGCTTCTTCCTTAAGCGAATGTAACCTGACCTGGCTGGGTCGGGGCATTGGCTTAAGCCGGTGGGAGACTTGGACCTGCCTCGCATGGGCCAGTAGGCCTGCTGCAGTGTTCCTTCTTTCTTATGTTCTTATGAGTCATGGTACGTGACCAGGTGTCGCAGTGGGCGCCTGTGACGAGCAGGGTTCCACAGGGGTCAGTTCTAGAACCGGTGCTGTTTCTGGAATATGTGAACGACATGATGCAAGGAATAGACTCAGTCGTGTGTCTGTCTGCAGACGATGTGAAGTTAATGAAGAGAATTCAGTTGGACGAGGACCAGGCAGGACTGTAAAGGGCTCTGGACTGGTCTAGCAACAGGCTCTTGGAGTTCATCCCCACCAAATGCAAAGTCAAGAAGATCGGGGAAGGTCAAAGAAGACCGCAGACAGAATACAGCTTTAGGGCCAAAGTCTACAAACCTCACTTAAATAAAAGGATCTTGGGGTAAGTATAATACCGAACATATCTCCTGAGGCGCACATCAACCAAATAACTGCTGCAGCATATGGGCGACTAGCAAACCTAAGAATAGCTTTCCGACATCTCAGTAAGGAGTCATTCAGGACTCTGTACACCGTGTACGTCAGACCTATATTGGAGTATGCAGCACCATTTTGGAACCCACACCTGGGGAAGCACGACAGGAAATTAGAAAAATTGCAAAGGTTTGCAACGAGACTAGTCCCGGAGCTAAGGGGTATGTCCTACGAGAAGAGGTTAAGGGAAATTGACCTTACGACACTGGAGGACAGGGGGGACGGGGAAGACATTATCACAACATATAAAATACAGAGAGGATTCGACAAGGTGGACAGAGATGTGATGTTCCAGAGATGGGGCACAGCAACAAGGGGTCACAGTTGGAAGTTGAAGACTCAGAGGAATCACAGAGATGTTAAGAAGTATTTCTTCAGTCATAGAGTTGTCAGGTAGTGGAATAGTCTGGAAAGCGAGGTGGTTGAGGCAGAATCCATACATAGCTTTAAGAAGAGGTATGATAAAGCTCACAGAGCAGGGAGTGAGTGACCCAGTAGCGACCAGTGAAGAGGCGGGGCTAGGAGCTATGACTCGACCCCTGCCACCACAATTAGGTGAGTACACACACACTAGAGAGAGAAGAGACTACAAATCTCAGAATACTAGAAAAAACTTAAGGGTAAACATAACATGAAACAGTTCACCTGAAACAACGCCATCTCTTGTGATCTCCTGGTAACTCAAGAGCTACACTGAGGAACATCCAGTCGTTCATGATCCAGTAAACGACGCATGAGAGATGTATCCCCCAGTCTGCAGCACCCGCATGGAGCCATTATCCCAGCAAACATAGCAGGAGAGTATGGAAAGTCTAGGGATTCATGAGCAGACTAATTCTTGGGATTACGAGAAATGACTTGCGAGAAACGGCTAAATAAAAGGCAAAAACTCAATAAGTCTCTGAATTTATTATAACATTCATTAAGTCTCGCTTTTCCAGGGCCGGATTAAGATGCTGTGGGCCCCTGGGCTACAGGTATTGTGAGGGCCCCAGGAATATTTTCAAAAGGAAAAAAAGTAACAACAACAGTCAAGAGTTCATCATATATGTGATGTAATAACAGACTATAATTATAAACTTTAAAGCATTAACTGTGAACACTTGTCACTCTCTGGAGGCCCTCCAGCCGGCACAGACCCCTGGGCTGCAGCCCCAAAAGTCCATGCCTTAATCCAGCCCTGCTTCGTACCTATGCACACACACACGTACACGTATATGTTTGTCCCGTGCAAACGAGTAAGTAGGTGCACATGTAATTACGAACGCAGGCGCGATAAAGGCTGCTAAGAAGGACCTTGGTAATTAAGTATTGACCTATCATGTTACTTCTTAATCAAAACAAATAATATATATATGTCTTAAACATTTTCATTACTTTTTTTAAATTACAAACGAGCAACTAAAGTAATAACATTAAAGCTCAAATAAATCACCAAAGCAACGACAACGAACAAACACTCGTTAATGAATAAATAAATTACAAAAACAACAAAAACTAACAAACACTCGTTAATAAGTGTGTCAATAAATTACAAGCAAGGACAAGAAACACTCATTAATAAACGTGTAAATAAATCTTCACTCGCTTCAGATAAACCATTTTTGGATTTTTCGTTTGATAAAAAAAAACGAGATTCTCTCTAACTCATTAAAATAAATATTTCTTTGATATCCCACAAATACGTCGACAAAATTCTGAACAACATATTGAAAAACAACGACCCGAGTTATTTATTACAAAAAACTGTATCTTGTTTCGTTGGAAAACAAACCTAATATATCAAAAGGTTTTTGAGAGATGACTGGAGCCGATGACTGGGGCAGGGGAAGGTGAGTGGGGCAGGGGAAGGTGAGTGGGGCAGGGGAAGGTGAGTGGGGCAGGAGAAGGTGAGTGGGGCAGGGGAAGGGGGAGGCACAGAAGGTGGTGGGGCAGGGAAGGTGAGTGGAGCAGGGGATGATGACTGGTGCAGGGGATGATAACTAGAGCAGAGGATGATAACTAGAGCAAGGGATAATGACTGGAGCAGGGAAGGTGAGTGGGGCAGGGAAGGTGAGTGGGGCAGGGGAAGGTGAGTGGGGCAGGGGAAGGTGAGGGGGCAGGGGAAGATGAGTAGGGCAGGGGAAGGTGAGGGGGCAGGGGAATGTGTGGGGCAGGGAAGGTGAGTGGGCAGGGGAAGGTGAGGGGGCAGGAAGGTGGAGTGGGGCAGGGAAGGTGAGTGGGGCGGAGGTGGTGAGGAAGGAAGGTGAGTGGGGCAGGGAAGGTGAGTGGGGCAGGGGGAGTGGGGAAGGGAAGGTGAGGGGGCAGGGAAGGTGAGTGGGGCAGGGGAAGGTGAGTGGGCAAAGGAAGGTAGGGGGCAGGGAAGGTGAGTGGGGCAGTGGAAGGTGAGTGGGGCAGTGGAAGGTGAGTGGATCAAGGGATGATGACTGGGGCAGGGGAAGATGACTGGAGCAGGGAAAGTGAGTGGGGCAGGGGAAGGTGAGTGGGGCAGGAGAAGGTGAGTGGGGCAGGGGAAGGTGAGTGGGGCAGGGAAGGTGAGTGGGCAGGGGAAGGTGAGTGGAGCAGGGGATGATGACTGGAGCAAGGAATGGTGACAGTGCAGGGGATGATGACTGGAGCAGGGGATGATGACCGGAGCAGGGGATGATGACTGGAGCAGGGGATGATGACTGCAGCAGGGGATGATGACTGCAGCAGAGGATGATAACTAGAACAAGAGATGATGCCCCAAAGCCGTGATGTGACTGAGCAGGGATGAAAAATAAAACAAGGGAAAATTGACTGAGCATAGGATGATGACTGGACAGGATAATGACGGGAGCGGGGGAATGATAAAAGCAGGATGAACGGGAGCAGGGATGATAACTAGAGCAGGATATGATGACTGGATCAGGATATACTGGAGCAGGATGATGACTGGAGAAGGGATGATGACTGAACAGGAATGATGACTGAGCAAGGGATGAACTAAAAGCAAGTAATGATGACAGCAGGGAGATGACTGGAGAAGGGGATGACTGGAGCAGGGGATGATGACTAGAAGCAGGAATGATGACTAGAGCAGGGATATGATTTGACAGGGGATAACTGACAAGATGACTGGAAAGGGATGATGACTGAGCAGGGGATGATACTAGAGCAGGGAATAATGACTAGACGAGATAAATGACTGACAAGGAATGATCTGAACAAGAATAGTGACAAATTAAAAGGGATATGACTGAGCAGGGGATGAACCGAGCAGGGATGATGACTGAGCAGGATGATGACTTCAGAAAGGGATGATGACTAGCAGAGAGATGATAACTAGAAACAAAGATAACCGCAGCCGTATTACTGAGCAGGGATGTCATGACAAGGATATAACTGGAGCATGGGATGATGACTGGAGCAGGGGATAATGACTGGAGCAGGGAATGATGACTAGAGCAGGGGATGATGACTGGAGCAGGGGATGATAACTAGAGCAGGGTATGATGACTGGATCAGGGGATGATGACTGGAGCAGGGGATGATGACTAGAGCATTGAATGATGACTGGAGCAGGGGATGATAAACTGGAGAAAGGAGATAACTAGAAAAAGGGATGATGATGAGCAGAGAGATAACTAAGCAGATGATGACTGGAAAGGGGATGATGACTAGAACAGGAATATGACTGGAGCAGAGGATAATAACTAAACAATAATGATGACAAGTACAGGGATTTTGACTGGAAAGGGATGATGACTGAGCAGGGATTGACTAAAAGCGGGGAATATGACTAAAGAGATGATACTGGAGCAGGGAATGACTGGAGCAGAGAGATGACTAGAAGAGATGATACTGAGCAAGGGATAACTAACAGGAATGATAACTAGAGAAAAGGGGATAACTAAAGCAAGAGATAACTAGAGCAGGAATGATACTGGAAAAAGGGGATGATGACTGAGAAAGGGGAAATATGTAACAAGAAATAACTAGAGCAAGATGATGACTAAGCAAGGGATGATAAACTGAGCAGGGAAATGATGAACTAGAAGAAGGATGAATGGCTTAGAGATGATAGACTAGACAGGAATATGACTGGAAAGCAATAAATAACAAGTGCAAGAGATAATGACTGAGCAAGGAAGGATGACGGGAAAGAAAGGGGATGATTACCAGAGCAGGGATATGACTGACAGGGATGATGCAGAAAAGGGATGATGTCTAGACAGGGAGATGCAGAAACGAGATGATGACTGAACAGGGATGATGACTGATGTGTGTGTGTGTGTGTGTGTGTGTATTGTGTGTAGGTGTGAGGGGTGTTTATTTTTGTGTGTGTGTGTAGGTGTGATTGTGTGTGTGTGTGTGTAGGTGTGTATGTGTGTGTGTATTTGTGTGTGTGTTGTATGTACTCACCTAATTGTACTCACCTAATTGTGGTTGCAGGGGTCGAGACTCAGCTCCTGGCCCCACCTCTTCGCTGTCTGCTACTGGGTCTCTGCTCTCCCTGCTCCATGAGCTTTATCATACCTTGTCTTAAAACTATGTATGGTTCCTGCCTCCACTATATCTTTCTCTAGACTATTCCACTTCCTGACTACTCTGTGGCTGAAGAAATGCTTCCTAACATCCCTTTGACTCATCTGAGTCTTCAGCTTCCAGTTGTGTCCCCTTGTTTCTGTGTTCCCTCTCTGGAACATCCTGTCACTGTCTACCTTGTCAATTCCCCGCAGTATTTTGTATGTCGTTATCATGTCTCCTCTGACCCTTCTTTCCTCCAGTGTTGTTAGTCCTATTTCCCTCAATCTTTCTTCATAAGACAGACCCCTGAGTTGTGGAACTAACCTTGTCGCAAACCTTTGCACTTTCTCTAGTTTCTTTACGTGCTTGACCAGGTGTGGGTTCCAGACTGGTGCTGCATATTCTAGTATGGGCCTGACGTACACGGTATACAGTGTCTTGAACGATTCCTTGTTAAGGTAACGGAACGCTAATCTTAGGTTTGCCAGTCGCCCATATGCTGCCGCAGTTATCTGGTTGATGTGTGCCTCCGGAGACGTGCTTGGCGTTATACTCACTCCAAGGTCTTTCTCCTTTGCCGAGATTTGTAGCCTTTGTCCGCCTAGCTTGTACTCTGTCAGCGGTCTTCTTTGCCCTTCTCCGATCCTCATGACTTTGCATTTGGAGGGATTGAATTCGAGAAGCCAATTGCTAGACCAGATGTCGAGCTTGTCCAGGTCTGTTTGCAGCCCTGCCTGGTCCTCTTCCGATGTGATTCTCCTCATTATTTTCACATCATCCGCGAATAGAGACACTTCTGAGTCTATCCCGTCCGTCATGTCATGTGTGTGTGTGTAGGTGTGTGTGTGTGTATGTGTGTGTGTATGTGTGTGTGTGTGTGTAGGTGTGTGTTTGTGTAGGTGTGTGTGTGTGTGTGTTTGTGTAGGTGTGCCTGTGTAGGTGTATATTTGTGTGATGTGTGTGTTTGTGTGTGTGTGTGAGTGTGTGTTATGTGTGTGTGTGTGAGTGTGTGTGTGAGTGTGTTAGTGTGTGGTGTGTGTGTGTGTGTGTGTATGTGTGTGTGTGTGTGTGTGTGTGTGTGTGTTCTCACCTAGTTGAACTCACCTAGTTGTAGTTTCAGGGGTGAAGTCACATCTCCTGGCCCCGCCTCTTCACTGGTGGCTACTAGCTCACTCTTCCTGTTCCATGAACTTTATCATACCTCTTCTTAAAGCTATGTATGGATTCTGCCTCCACTATATCACTTCCCATAGCTTCCTGACAATTCTGTGACTGAAGAAATACTTCCTAATATCCCTGTGATTCATCTGAGTCTTCAACATCCAACTGTGACCCGTTTTTGCTGTGTCCCATCTCTGGAACATCCTGTCTCTGTCCACCTTGTCGATTCCTCTCAGTATTTTATATGTCGTTATCATATCCCCTCTATCTCTCCTGTCCTCCAGTGTCGTCAGGTCGATTTCCTTAACCTCTCCTCGTAAGACATACCCCTTAGCTCCGGGACTAGTCTTGTTGCAAACCTTTGCACTTTCTCTAGTTTCCTTACGTGCTTAGGTAGATGTGGGTTCCAAACTGGTGCTGCATACTCCAATATTGGCCTAACGTACACAGTGTACAGGGTCCTGAACGATTCTTTATTAAGATGTCGGAATGCTGTTCTTAGGTTTGCTAGGCGCCCGTATGCTGCAGCAGGTGTGTGTGTGTGTTAGGGCAGGGTAAACGTGACTCGTCTCATCACTTAATGCCCCACTCTGTGGCGCTCTTGAACGCTACAGAGTGGCGCCCGGAGTGTGTCATGGTCGAGACTAGCAACTCACGATCATAGGTAAACAATGGAAAACGGAGAAGAAAAAATGGCTGATTGCTTTGGTATTCAACTTGAGATTAAGTCTGATTACCTCGACTGGGGCCTTGATGGAACTGAATGTCGTAGTAAGCTCATGAACCAGTGAACTGAAACTACCTTTCCTTGGATCGAACCTGATTACCCTCCCTTTCCCAAGCATTGTATGGCCCTGCAGGTTAAGCTTTTCCCAGTGAATGTGATAATTAAAGATTTTTCCCTGGCTCTGATGAGATGGTGACCCGCTGGAGGTTAGATAATGATGACAGGCAGTAGACATGTTGAAAATGGTATAAAATACTGACAAGTTGATGATTAAGACACATATGCAACAGTTAGGCTTCTTCAGTCAAATACAGAGGCAGCAGGGGTAGTAGTGAACTGAAGATGATGTAATCAGTCCATCAACCTTGGAGAAAAAGTATTTGAGGTGGTCAGTCCCTCAGCCTGGAGAAGAGTTCAACTCCATGGAGCTGAACAATAAAGATACCTAACTGTTGCACATGTGTTTTAATTATTAGCAGGAAAAGCTTTATTACGACACTTTGTCCAGGACTTGACTTTATCATGAATGGAACACGGGTTTACTGCCTTGTACGGCATACTAGCACCTGGGAGGAAAAAGTCACAAGTTGAAGTTATAGGGAGACAGGCCAAACAGTATGTATATTTGGTACTAATCTATGGAGAAAAAGGAGTGAGAAAGGCGTTGGGTTAGGCCCATAGGAAACATTTGTATTATATAGATCACGTACAATATGAACGATGGGATCTGTCAGTGTTTCGATCGAGAGTTTCTGATAATAAATATTGATCAATTCAAGAGTCTTGCTATTGATTTTGTTCTGATACAACAGTATTACTATTCCATGCTTTATGATGTGTGACTATAGGTCGCAATGAAGCACGTACACGTTAATATTGCCTTTCCTATAAGAACATTTGAGCTTCTGAAGGTTACGAACGCAGTCAAAAAAGCGTAACACCCTGTCTCACCGAAATTAATCTTGTTACATCCCCAACACGGAAACCCTGGGGCAGTGCTTTTCAAGGGTCTATAAGGTATACTGATGTCTATGATGATTTTGCTGTACATCAATGTCCATGATAGTGTTTCAGAAGATGGGGGTGATACTGGAGGCTTCCTGTCCTGTGAGGAGTACACGATGATGATCTGTGTTGTCATCCCTGGGAGTATGTGGACGAGTAAAGCTTTGTTTTTGCAGGAGTGGATGCTGTATAGCGGGAACTTAAGAGCTGTGAACACGTCCTCAATATTTTTTCGTTCCTCCTCAGAGGAGAAAAACTTATGATGGTTTTTTGTTTAGCCTAAAGGTTGTGGTGAGAATAACAGTGTATCAGGTTACCTTGAATGGTGGAGATTCTAAACATTATGCTTGAGTGTGTTCCCTTCCTTGCTGGGAAGATGTCAAACACTGGGAACGAGTAATTCTGCAATCTAAAATTCACACATTCTGAGCTAGTGAGCAGTACTACAGTTAGTTGTAATAATGTTGGTAGAATTACCGACAATATGTTAGGTAAAAGGACACAAGTGCAACTTATGTGACATTTTACTGTGGCAACGTTTCGCTCTCCAGGAGCTTTGTCAAGCCGTAATGGCTTGACACAGTTCCTGGAGAGCGAAGCGTTTCCACAATAAAATGTCGCATTATTTGCACCTATGTTCTTTAATCTACAGTTAGTTACATCAGGAGGTTAAAACCAAACCCAAGATTCTAAAAGCAGCTACAATTTATTTACCTGACATTATCCAGACAAGGGAGTGTACACGCTGGCATGGTCTATATGCTAAAAATGTTTCTTATTGGTCTGACCCAGCGCCTACCTTCGGCTTTTCCCGTATTGTTTGACCTTTCTTACTCCCCATGAAGTCATTTGTTACTTCACATGTGACCTTTCCCAAACTTGACATCAGAGTGCTCATTTGTCTTATAAGGTAGTGTATCTGCGAGTTTTTGTATACTTCAACGGGGCCAGGAGCTAATTCTCAATCCCGCAAACACAAATCGTCGAGTACATACATACACAGAGATTTGTTATCTTTTAAGGCTGCCCATGTTCCCAAAAATACACACACACACACACACACGGGGCCAGGAGCTATGACTCGACCCCTGTAACCACAACTAGGTGAGTACACACACACACACACACACAGGAAAGCCACACACACACACAAGAACACGATACGCAAACACTCGTTACCGGCCTAAGCAGCGGATCTCTGAGACAGACGTCGTTGGGTGAACTCGATCCTCTCTCCCTCCCTCAGACCCTGGGGACTGAGCCCTGTGGTGGAGACATCGTTTGTCCTGGGGCTAGAGCGGCTGATTGAGGCTCAAAGGTCTATTCTGGAAACCAATTAAAATGAGATACAGGGCCGTCTTCGGGATTTCTGGATATCAATTTTTTCGTCTTGCTCCAATGGTCTTGGGGAGGAAGGAGATATAATTGCTTTTGCAGTTAGCGATGCCGTCTCGCGGCGTTTTGGGGAAGCACCCTTTGTGGGGATTTTTATTAAACTGAACGAGGGAAGAGGGGAGGGAAGGGAGCCAAGACTGGGGTAAGAAGTTGATGAGATTGGAAGAGAGAGAAGAATTATGAAAGCATAATTTGTACTTGCTGATCTGGGATGGTCCAGTCACTTTACATACATTCAACTGGCATTGTTGGTTCCTTGCCTCTTGGTCCTCACCATATATGCTCTTGAAACTGTGTATGGAATTTGCTCTCAATTTTTTTGGATTTTTAAAACTGTTGGGCTGAACTCTGGTGGCCACCTGTCTGACCACTCTTGCTATCTCTCCAAGCCTTTTTGATGCCATTTCCTGTTTTTGTCTTCTTTTCAGTGTCACTAGATCATCTGCAGTATATTAGAATATATTGGAATATATTACAAACTGTTTGGGTTCCAAAACTTATCCTTCCTGTTAACCTTCTAGTCATCAATGAAAATCTTAATATTTTCTTCAACACTCTCTCTACAGATTTCTTATGCATAGTCCTCGATCCATTATAAAACTTTCCATTTTACCCCTACTTGCTCTTTTTCTTCGTGGATCAGGCTTTACCTGTTACCTCTTACTCTTTTAATTTGTGGATCAGCCATTACTTGTTACCCATACTTGCTTGTATTGAGTATAGTGTCGATCATGATGCCAGAGCACACAGGAGGAGAATGGAATTGCTGGAGACTATGCTTGAGGCTCACTGGTGTACCCGTAGTTAGGAAAAAATATGGCACGAGTCCCGCAAACTAAATAACGTCATGAGGTATTTGTAGCTGAGCGGTTTAAGGCGTCACGTTAGAAGCTACACTCGTTGGGAGCTGCCGCTCTAGGTTTGAATCCTGCTGGCTGCAATATTTCTCATAAGAACATAAGAACATAAGAAAAAGGAACACTGCAGCAGGCCTACTGACCCATGCGAGGCATGTCCATCACTCCCCGGCTTAGACCCGACTACCTGGAGCTAACCCTCTCCAGGTAAACTCCAGGTAGTCAGGTTACTTCCACTTAAGGAATTAGTACGGTATCTGACCTAGTAGCACAAGCTAGTCAGGTCCAACTCACACCCACCCACACCCACTTATGTATTTATCTAACCTATTTTTAAAACTACACAACGTCTTAGCTTCTATGACGGTACTCGGGAGTTTGTTCCACTCATCCACAACTCTATTACCAAACCAGTGCTTTCCTATATCCTTCCTGAATCTGAACTTTTCCAACTTGAAACCATTGCTGCGAGTCCTGTCTTGGCTGGATATTTTCAGCACGCTATTTACATCCCCTTTATTTATTCCTGTTTTCCATTTATACACCTCAATCATATCCCCTCTAATTCTACGCCTTTCTAGAGTGCAGATTCAAGGCCCTCAGACTATCCTCATAGGGAAGATTTCTGATACATGGGATCAACCCTGTCATCCTCCTCTGTACGTTTTCCAGCGCATTTATATCCATTCTCTCTCACTATCTCTCTCTCTCTCTCCCTCCCTCTCTATCCACACACACACATACACACAGAAGGCTTTTGAAACAGTTCCACACAAGAGATTAGTACAAAAGCTGGAGGATCAGCCGGGTATAACAGGGAAGGCACTGCAATGGATCAGGGAATACCTGACGGGAAGGCATCAGCGAGTCATGGTACGTGACGAGGTGTCACAGTGGGCGCCTGTGACAAACGAGGTTAAACAGGGGTCACTTCTAGGACCGGTGCTGTTTCTGGTATATGTGAATAATATGACGGAATGAGCAGATTAAGAAGAGTCCCTGTTTGCAGACAATGTGAAGTTAATGAGGAGAATTTAATCGGAGGAGGACCAAGTAGGACTACAAAGAGAACTGGACAGGCTGCAGGCCTGGTCTAGCAACTGGCTCTTGGAGCCTAACCCCCACCAAGTGCAAAGTCATGAAGATCTGGGAAGGGCAGCGCCAGTTTGGAACCTCCACCTGGCCAAGCACGTCAGGAAATTAGAAAAAGTGCAAAGGCTTGCAACGAGACTAGTCCCGGAGCTAAGGGGTATGTCCTACGAGGAGAGGTTAAGGGAAATCGACCTGACGACACTGGAGGACAGAAGAGATTGGGGGGACATGATAACGACATATAATACTGGGAGAAATCGACAAGGTGGACAGAGACAGGATGTTCCAGAGATGGGACACAGCAACAAGGGGTCACAATTAGAAGTTAAAGACTCAGATAAGTCACAGGAATGTTAGAAAGTATTTCTTCAGTCATAGAGTTGTCAGGAAGTGGAATAGTCTGGAAAATGATGTGGTGGCGGCAAGACCTATACATAGCTTTAAGAGGAGGCATGATAAAGCTCATGGAGCAGGAAGAGAGTGACCTAGTAGCAATCACAAATAGATGAGTACACACACACACTCAAACACACACACACACAAACACGCATATATATATATATATATATATATATATATATATATATATATATATATATATATATATATATATATATGTAGTGGAGGGAAGGCGGGGTAGGGGTCGGCCTAGGAAAGGTTGGAGGGAGGGGTAAAGGAGGTTTTGTGTGCGAGGGCTTGGACTTCCAGCAAGCATGTGTGAGCGTATTTGATAGGAGTGAATGGAGACAAATGGTTTTAATACTTGACGTGCTGTTGGAGTGTGAGCAAAGTAACATTTATGAAGGGGTTCAGGAAACCGGCAGGCCGGACTTGAGTCCTGGAGATGGGAAGTACAGTGTCTGCACTCTGAAGGAGGGGTGTTAATGTTGCAGTTTTATAACTGTAGTGTAAAGCACCCCTCTGGCAAGACAGTGATGGAGTGAATGATGATGAAAGTTTTTCTTTTTCAGGCCACCCTGCCTTGGTGGGAATCGGCCGATGTGTTAATATATATATATATATATATATATATATATATATATATATATATATATATATATATATATATATATATATATATATATATATATATATATACATATATATATATATAAATATATATATTACATAATATGGTACAAAAGATTTAAGAGGTACATTGTTGATATAAAGATTGCATACACAATACATATATATATATATATATATATATATATATATATATATATATATATATATATATATATAATTTCTTTTACGAAATTTAAAATACTGTGAAGCAATGTATTTATTTATTTAACTCTGGCCTAGCATTATTTGTTTTCATAATATAACGTACTAAATAACTTGCAGGCTTTCAGGGCAGTGCATAATTACTGAGTGACTCGCTTACTGCGCTAGTCATATTAACATGAAAAATATTATTTTCCTTTGCAACAAACTTTTTCACTGCATATGAAATGTCCTGTATATAGACTAGCACTTATTGCACTATAAGCGAGGGTCACTCGACTACTAGGTCACTGCTCGGACACCAGGTCACTGCCTGAGTACAAGGTCCCTGCCTGAGTATAAGGTCACTGCCTGAGTACAAGGTCACTGCCTGAGTACAAGGTCACTGCCTGAGTACAAGGTCACTGCCTGAGTACAAGGTCACTGCCTGAGTACAAGGTCACTGCCTGAGTACAAGGTCACTGCCTGAGTACAAGGTCACTGCCTGAGTACAAGGTCACTGCCTGAGTAAATATACACATTAAACTAATATTTATACAAAGAACAAGAGGCACAATACCGTGACGGGAACAATACACAAGTAACCTACACACAGAGGAGCTTACGACGACGTTTCGGTCCGACTTGAACTAATGTCACTGTGGCCTTGTAAATAGTCGAAGTCGGACCGAAACGTCTCCGTAAGCTTCTCTCTCCCATGTACGGGTTATTTATGTAGTATTTACACAAAATTAAATGGCCAACACAATTCGTGCATAACACTTACTCTAAACATGTTTGCTTAGCGATCCGTCAAGAGCAAAAAAAAAAAAATCAGTATTTTCTCTATGAGTTAACATTGTTGTGTGTGTGTGTGTGTGTGTACTCACCTAGTTGTGGTTGCAGGGGTCGAGTCATAGCTCCTGGCCCCGCCTCTTCCCTGGCCGTTACTGGGTCACTCTCCCTGCGCCATGAGCTTTATCATACCTCTTCTTAAAGCTATGAATGGATCCTGCCTCCAATATATCGCTTCCCAAACTATTCCACTTCCTGACCACTCTGTGACTGAAGAAATACTTCCTAACATCCCAGTGATTCATCTGAGTCTTCAACTTCCAACTGTGTCCCCTTGTTGCTGTGTCCCATCTCTGGAACATTCTGTCTCGGTCAACCTTGTCAATTCCTCTCAGTATTTTATATGTCGTTATCATGTCCCCCCTATTTCTCCTGTCCTCCAGTGTCGTCAGATCGATTTCCCCTAACCTCTCCTCGTAGGACATACCCCTTAGCTCCGGGACTAGTCTTGTTGCAAACCTTTGCACTTTCTCTATTTTCTTTACGTGCGTGGCTAGATGTGGGTTCCAAAATGGTGCTGCATACTCCAACATGGGCCTAACGTACACAGTGTACAGGGTCCTCAACGATTCCTTATTAAGATGTCGGAATGCTGTTCTTAGGTTTGCTAGGCGCCCGTATGCTGCAGCAGTTATTTGGTTGATGTGCTCCTCAGAATATGTGTCTGGTGTTATACTCACCCCAAGATCTTTTTCCTTGAGTGAGGTTTGTAGTCTCTGGCCCCCTAGACTTTACTCTGTCTGCGGTTTCTTTGCCCTTCCCCAATCTTCATGAATTTGTACTTGGTGGGGTTGAACTCCACGAGCTAATTGCTGGACCAGGCTTGCAGCCTGTCCAGATCCCTTTGTAGTTCTGTCTGGTCCTCGTCTGATTGAATTCTTCTCATCAACTTCACATCATCTGCAAACAGGGACGCTTCGGAGCCTATTCCTTCCGTCATGTCGTTCACAAATACCAGAAACATCCGGTCCTAGGACTGACCCCTGTGGAACCCCACTCGTCACAGGCGCCCACTCTGACACCTCGCCACGTACCATGACTCGCTGTGTGTGTGTGTACTCACCTATTTGTACTCACCTATTTGTGGTTGCAGGGGTCGAGTGTGTGTGTGTGTGTGTGTGTGTGTGTGTGTGTGTGTGTGTGTGAGTATGTGTGTGTGTGTGTGAGTGTGAGTGTGTGTGCGGTCAACCAAGGCTCTCTACTGAGAGTCTCCAGATGATATTTAACATGTGGCTCACGATTAAATCTTTCGTAGAAAATTTACGTAATATTGTAAATGGTGAGAGGATAGGGTGAAAAGCAGAAGGAAGAATGAGACATAAGGAAAGACGGGAATACAGAGGGATAAACAAAGAGCATAGAGGAACAATGTAGTGGGTCTAATGATTCCAGCTAAACAAGTCCTCTTTAAACCAAACACTTCCTTTCGTGCAATGGTAGCAGAGAGTTACAGAAGTAAATAAAAAGAAAATAAGACAATCAGACATTTGAATATATTCCAATACTCATAGAAATATCAGATAATTCAAAGCGGCACATAGCAAGATAAAGCATTAGTTTCCTGTTTCTTTGCCCCTGAGTGTGAATCACATCCGAGCTAATCCATTACCTCTCAGTGACTCTTCAGTCGTCCGAGATGAGCGTGGGAGGTTCGTCGTCCGAGATGGACCAGCGTGGGAGGCTCGTCGTCCGAGATGGACCAGCGTGGGAAGTTCGTCATCCGAGATGGACCAGCGTGGAAGGCTCGTCGTCCGAGATGGACCAGCGTGGGAGGCTCGTCGTCCGAGATGGACCAGCGTGGGAGGTTCGTCGTCCGAGATGGACCAGCGTGGGAGGTTCGTCGTCCGAGATGGACCAGCGTGGGAGGCTCGTCGTCCGAGATGGACCAGCGTGGGAGGCTCGTCGTCCGAGATGGACCAGCGTGGGAGACTCGTCGTCCGAGATGAGCGTGGGAGGCTAGTCGTCCGAGATGAGTGTGGGAGGTTCGTCGTCCGAGATGGACCAGCGTGGGAGGCTCGTCGTCCGAGGTGGACCAGCGTGGGAGGCTCGTCGTCCGAGATGGACCAGCGTGGGAGGCTCGTCGTCCGAGATGGACCAGCGTGGGAGGCTCGTCGTCCGAGTTGACCAGCGTGGAGGCTGTCGTCCGAGATGGACCAGCGTGGGAGGCTCGTCGTCCGAGATGGACCAGCGTGGAGGCTCGTCGTCCGAGATGGACCAGCGTGGGAGGCTCGTTAACCAGGATTGTAATACTGCTGACTCATCCTCCATCCGCAAGACTTGTTTATATCGGGCCCCGCGGGCTCTGAAGTGGTCCTGGCTATTATATTTTCCTGAAAACCAGGAGTGTATTGCATAGTGAGAGAGAGAGAGAGAGAGAGAGAGAGAGAGAGAGTAAAGCTGATACTATATACCAAAGATAAAGGTATCAGGTCTGGTGTTGAACGTCGATATGAAGATTGCATATATATTTTTCGTTATTATATCGTTCCGTATTTTTTTTTAGTTGATAAATCGTAAATTTTATACTCCCCACATTGTGTTTCTGTCTACATGTGGGTTTCCACAACTCATTTTATTTTCAGCTTTTTTTCATTTTGCAAATAATTTCATATTTAAAGACTGATCTTTAAAATAGCTTTAGTTATCCTAACGTCATTTCTTAGTTTTTTAATCATAACTGTGTGTGTGAGGAGAGGAGAGAGAGAGAGAGAGAGAGGAGAGAGAGAGAGAGAGAGAGAGAGAGAGAGAGAGAGAGAGAGAGAGAGAGAGAGAGAGAGAGAGAGAGGGTAACACTATAAGAGCATATTACCCCCCTGCCTTCATGCTGGTGAAGTGCTCTTGATCCAGAAAATTAGACCTACCTTATTCCCTCCCCATTGGATCAAACCTGATGACCTTCCAATGCCCAGGAGTCGAACGACCCCCTCACAGATTTAGCGCTCCCACTGAAGACACTAATAAAACGAACATAGGAAAAAAGCTGTCTAAATATTTCTTCTAAATTCAATTAGAAATATTTAAAATTCTATCGCTGAAACCTGTCTAAATATTTCTTCTAAATTCAATTAGAAATATTTAGAATTCTATCGCTGAAACCTGTCTAAATATTTCTTCTTTATAAATTCAATTAGAAATATTTAGAATTCTATCGCTGAAACCTGCCTAAATATTTCTTCTGAACGCAATTAGGAATATTATTCAAATTTCTATTGCTGCATCAATCTCCATCGCTGCCAAAATTAATACAATTTTCCCACTCAACACATTATGAAAAGTTAATTAAATAACGAGACATTAGCTTCATCAGTCAGCCGGATAATTACTTGAAATTGTTAGAGCAGAAATTATTGGTATTTGAGGCAACGAGGTGAAGGGTGAGTGATTTATTGCCAGCACTTTCTCACTTTTACAAGAAATGTTGTTGTAAATACGTAAACAAGTGGATGACCAACCATACCAGCGAGGACGGACGGGTGCACGCATGCACGCACACGCACACATTGAAACACACACACACACATATCCACACACACGCACATCCACACACATCCACAAATACATCCATTCACAGAAGTCCATCACACATACACACACACACCTCCACATACACACACACACACACACACACACACACACACACACACACACACACACATTTAAAAAACATGCATTGAAATAGTGTACGCATATAAACAGGACGTGTAAACAGAGTGCGTGTAAACAGAGTGCGTGTAAACAGAGTGCGTGTAAACAGTGTGTAAACAGATGGGTACAAATTTGGTTGCAAATGTCAACCTCGGGGATGAATTAAAACTTAATAAAAATTTCAACAGCTCAGTTAAGAGACAACCATTATTAACTTTATAACTCAATTAACGGCAATTACGAGACTCGTTAGTGTTACCTTACAGATCAACTAAGGGTAATTATAAGACTCGTTAGTGTTACCTTACATATCAACTAAGGGTAATTATAAGACTCGTTAGTGTTACCTTACAGATCAACTAAGGGTAATTATAAGACTCGTTAGTGTTACCTTACAGATCAACTAAGGGTAATTATAAGACTCGTTAGTGTTACCTTACAGATCAACTAAGGGTAATTAAGACTCGTTAGTGTTACTTACAGTCAACTAAGGGTAATTACGAGACTCGTTAGTGTTACTTTACAGATCAACTAAGGGTAATTATAAGACTCGTTAGTGTTACCTTACAGATCAACTAAGGGTAATTACAAGACTCGTTAGTGTTACCTTACAGATCAACTAAGGGTAATTATAAGACTCGTTAGTGTTACCTTACAGATCAACTAAGGGTAATTACAGACTCGTTAGTGTTACCTTACAGATCAACTAAGGGTAATTATAAGACTCGTTAGTGTTACCTTACAGATCAACTAAGGGTAATTAAAGACTCGTTAGTGTTACCTTACAGATCAACTAAGGGTAATTATAAGACTCGTTAGTGTTACCTTACAGATCAACTAAGGGTAATTATAAGACTCGTTAGTGTTACCTTACAGATCAACTAAGGGTAATTATAAGACTCGTTAGTGTTACCTTACAGATCAACTAAGGGTAATTATAAGACTCGTTAGTGTTACCTTACAGATCAACTAAGGGTAATTAAAGACTCGTTAGTGTTACCTTACAGATCAACTAAGGGTAATTATAAGACTCGTTAGTGTTACCTTACAGATCAACTAAGGGTAATTATAAGACTCGTTAGTGTTACCTTACAGATCAACTAAGGGTAATTACGAGACTCGTTAGTGTTACCTTACAGATCAACTAAGGGTAATTACGAGACTCGTTAGTGTTACCTTACAGATCAACTAAGGGTAATTATAAGACTCGTTAGTGTTACCTTACAGATCAACTAAGGGTAATTACAAGACTCGTTAGTGTTACCTTACAGATCAACTAAGGGTAATTATAAGACTCGTTAGTGTTACCTTACAGATCAACTAAGGGTAATTACGAGACTCGTTAGTGTTACCTTACAGATCAATTAAGGGTAATTACAAGACTCGTTAGTGTTACCTTACAGATAAATTAAGGGTAATTATAAGACTCGTTAGTGTTACCTTACAGATCAATTAAGGGTAATTACAAGACTCGTTAGTGTTACCTTACAGATCAATTAAGGGTAATTATAAGACTCGTTAGTGTTACCTTACAGATCAATAAGGGTAATTATAAGACTCGTTAGTGTTACCTTACAGATCAATTAAGGGTAATTACAAGACTCGTTAGTGTTACCTTACAGATCAATTAAGGGTAATTATAAGACTCGTTAGTGTTACCTTACAGATCAACTAAGGGTAATTACAAGACTCGTTAGTGTTACCTTACAGATCAATTAAGGGTAATTACAAGACTCGTTAGTGTTACCTTACAGATCAATTAAGGGTAATTATAAGACTCGTTAGTGTTACCTTACAGATCAATTAAGGGTAATTATAAGACTCGTTAGTGTTACCTTACAGATCAATTAAGGGTAATTACAAGACTCGTTAGTGTTACCTTACAGATCAATTAAGGGTAATTACAAGACTCGTTAGTGTTACCTTACAGATCAATTAAGGGTAATTATAAGACTCGTTAGTGTTACCTTACAGATCAATTAAGGGTAATTATAAGACTCGTTAGTGTTACCTTACAGATCAATTAAGGGTAATTACAAGACTCGTTAGTGTTACCTTACAGATCAATTAAGGGTAATTACAAGACTCGTTAGTGTTACCTTACAGATCAATTAAGGGTAATTACAAGACTCGTTAGTGTTACCTTACAGATCAACTAAGGGTAATTATAAGACTCGTTAGTGTTACCTTACAGATCAATTAAGGGTAATTATAAGACTCGTTAGTGTTACCTTACAGATCAATTAAGGGTAATTATAAGACTCGTTAGTGTTACCTTACAGATCAATTAAGGGTAATTATAAGACTCGTTAGTGTTACCTTACAGATCAATTAAGGGTAATTACAAGACTCGTTAGTGTTACCTTACAGATCAACTAAGGGTAATTATAAGACTCGTTAGTGTTACCTTACAGATCAATTAAGGGTATATAATTATCACACTGATGCTGTCTTCTCAGAGCTGCCACTCCCCATACCCTTTCCCCCTTCCCTTCCCTTCCCTGCCCTTCTCTTCCTCTACCCTTCCCTTCCCCTACCCTTCCCCTACTCTTCTCTTACACTTCCTCTACCCTTTCCCTACCCTTCCCCTGCTCTTCCCTTCCCCTACGCTTCTCCTCACCCCTGTACCTCTTACCCTGCCCTTCCTCCCTTCTACTCCATCTCCTGCCCTTCGCTATCTGACCTGATAAAACTGAATCAGACCTCACAAGTGGCTGGAGGTAGACCTCACAAGTGGCTGGAGGTAGACCTCACAAGTGGCTGGAGGTAGACCTCACAAGTGGCTGGAGGTATACCTCACAAGTGGTTGGAGGTAGACCTCACAAGTGGTTGGAGGTAGACCTCACAAGTGGTTGGAGGTAGACCTCACAAGTGGCTGGATGTAGACCTCACAAGTGGTTGGAGGTAGACCTCACAAGTGGATGGAGGTAGACCTCACAAGTGGCTGGAGGTAGACCTCACAAGTGGTTGGAGGTAGACCTCACAAGTGACTGAAGGTGCACCTTATGGTACGAGGGGTAAAATAGCTATGATAATACAGGTAACTAATAGTAAAAACATAGAATGAATCTCTAGTTTGAAGAGCCAAGAACCTATCTTTACCTAACTTAACTTAACCTAATCTAACCTAACCTAACCTAACTCAACTTAAACCTAACCTAACCTAACCTAACCTAACCTAACCTAACCTAACTTAACCTAACCTAACCTAACTTAACCTAACCTAACTCAACTTAACCTAACTCAACTTAACCTAACCCTAACCTAACCTAACCCTAACTTAACCTAACCTAACCTAACCTAACTTAACCTAACCTAACCTAACATAACCTAACTTAACCTAACCTAACCTAACTTAATCCTAACCTATACCTAACCTAAACTTAACCTAACCTAACCTAACCTAACTTAAACTAACCTAACCTAACTAACCTAACCTAACTTAACCTAACCTAACCTAACATAACCTAACTTAACTTAACCTAACCTAACCTAACTTAATCCTAACCTATACCTAACCTAAACTTAACCTAACCTAAACTTAGCCTAACCTTAAACTAACCTAAACTTAATCCTAACCTATACCTAACCTAAACTTAACCTAACCTAAACTTAGCCTAACCTTAAACTAACCTAAACTTAATCCTAACCTATACCTAACCTAAACTTAACCTAACCTAAACTTAGCCTAACCTTAAACTAACCTAAACTTAACCTAAACCTAAGCTGTACCTAACCTAACTTAAACTAACCTAAACCTAACCTAAACCTAACCTAAACCTAACCTAACCTATAACTAACCTATAACTAACCTAGCCTAAACCTAACCTAACCTAATCCACTTATCATCCTTGAATGATAGAATGAACCTTGTGTTTGAAGACCCACGAATGATCCTTGGAAGGAGGGTCCAGTGACAGAGTACAACCTCTCTCTCTCCCTCTCTCTCTAACTCTCCAGATGCCTGTCGGCTTTTTTGTGATGCCTGTGGACGCTTGCGGGGCTCTAACAACAGCCTGGTTGACCAGCCAATCTGCTAGAAAGTCTAGCGATGTTAGAACCCTAGAAACCGGCCACATGCAATTAATTATTATTATTATTATTATTATTATTATTATTATTATTATCATAACCAAGTACTAAACCTGTAAGGGTCATACAGTATTATTTTAATTATTATTATTATTATTATTATTATTATTATTATTATTATTATTATTATTATAATTATTATTATTATTATTATTACATTCAAAGGGCCATACACCGCCTTAGGAATGAAAAGTGGTATCAAGAGCCTGGTATCAAGAGCCTGGTATCAAGAGCCTGGTATCAAGAGCCTGGTATCAAGAGACTGGTATCAAGAGCCTGGTATCAAGAGACTGGTATCAAGAGCCTGGTATCAAGAGCCCTTCACCTACATCAAGACACATCCCCTCAAAGGGCTTTAAAAACTGAGATTAAAAGTGTAGATTCGCGTAAAAATCTGCATAAAATATTCAGCACTGGTTTAGCGGGGTGAGTAAACTGCCTCATGTTGACGTTCATGTGTAGGGTGAGTAAACTGCCTCGTGTTGACGTTCATGTGTAGGGTGAGTAAACTGCCTCGTGTTGACGTTCATGTGTAGGGTGAGTAAACTGCCTCGTGTTGACGTTCATGTGTAGGGTGAGTAAACTGCCTCGTGTTGACGTTCATGTGTAGGGTGAGTAAACTGCCTCGTGTTGACGTTCATGTGTAGGGTGAGTAAACGCCTCTGTTGACGTCATTGTGTGTGAGTAAACTGCCGTGTTGACGTTCATGTGTGAGTAAACTGCCTCGTGTTGACGTTCATGTGTAGGGTGAGTAAACTGCCTCATGTTGACGTTCATGTGTAGGGTGAGTAAACTGCCTCATGTTGACGTTCATGTGTAGTGTGAGTAAACTGCCTCGTGTTGACGTTCATGTGTAGGGTGAGTAAACTGCCTCGTGTTGACGTTCATGTGTAGGGTGAGTAAACTGCCTCATGTTGACGTTCATGTGTAGGGTGAGTAAACTGCCTCATGTTGACGTTCATGTGTAGGGTGAGTAAACTGCCTCGTGTTGACGTTCATGTGTAGGGTGAGTAAACTGCCTCGTGTTGACGTTCATGTGTAGGGTGAGTAAACTGCCTCATGTTGACGTTCATGTGTAGGGTGAGTAAACTGCCTCATGTTGACGTTCATGTGTAGGGTGAGTAAACTGCCTCGTGTTGACGTTCATGTGTAGGGTGAGTAAACTGCCTCGTGTTGACGTTCATGTGTAGGTGAGTAAACTGCCTCGTGTTGACGTTCATGTGTAGGGTGAGTAAACTGCCTCGTGTTGACGTTCATGTGTAGGGTGAGTAAACGCCTCTGTTGACGTTCATGTGTAGGTGAGTAAACTGCCTCGTGTTGACGTTCATGTGTAGGTGAGTAAACTGCCTCTGTTGACGTTCATGTGTAGGGTGAGTAAACTGCCTCTGTTGACGTTCATGTGTAGGTGAGTAAACTGCCTCGTGTTGACGTTCATGTGTAGTGTGAGTAAACTGCCTCGTGTTGACGTTCATGTGTAGGGTGAGTAAACTGCCTCTGTTGACGTTCATGTGTAGGGTGAGTAAACTGCCTCTGTTGACGTTCATGTGTAGTGAGTAAACTGCCTCGTGTTGACGTTCATGTGTAGGGTGAGTAAACTGCCTCATGTTGACGTTCATGTGTAGGGTGAGTAAACTGCCTCATGTTGACGTTCATGTGTAGGTGAGTAAACTGCCTCGTGTTGACGTTCATGTGTAGGGTGAGTAAACTGCCTCTGTTGACGTTCATGTGTAGGTGAGTAAACTGCCTCATGTTGACGTTCATGTGTAGGGTGAGTAAACTGCCTCATGTTGACGTTCATGTGTAGGGTGAGTAAACTGCCTCGTGTTGACGTTCATGTGTAGGGTGAGTAAACTGCCTCATGTTGACGTTCATGTGTAGGGTGAGTAAACTGCCTCGTGTTGACGTTCATGTGTAGGGTGAGTAAACTGCCTCGTGTTGACGTTCATGTGTAGGGTGAGTAAACTGCCTCGTGTTGACGTTCAGTGTAGGGTGAGTAAACTGCCTCGTGTTGACGTTCATGTGTAGGGTGAGTAAACTGCCTCGTGTTGACGTTCATGTGTAGGGTGAGTAAACTGCCTCGTGTTGACGTTCATGTGTAGGGTGAGTAAACTGCCTCGTGTTGACGTTCATGTGTAGGGTGAGTAAACTGCCTCGTGTTGACGTTCATGTGTAGGGTGAGTAAACTGCCTCGTGTTGACGTTCATGTGTAGGTGAGTAAACTGCCTCGTGTTGACGTTCATGTGTAGGTGAGTAAACTGCCTCTGTTGACGTTCATGTGTAGGGTGAGTAAACTGCCTCATGTTGACGTTCATGTGTAGGGTGAGTAAACTGCCTCGTGTTGACGTTCATGTGTAGGGTGAGTAAACTGCCTCTGTTGACGTTCATGTGTAGGGTGAGTAAACTGCCTCGTGTTGACGTTCATGTGTAGGGTGAGTAAACTGCCTCTGTTGACGTTCGTAGGGTGAGTAAACGCCTCGTGTTGACGTTCGTGTAGGGTGAGTAAACGCCTCGTTGACGTTCATTGTAGTGAGTAAACTGCCTCGTGTTGACGTTCATGTGTAGGTGAGTAAACTGCCTCTGTTGACGTTATGTGAGGGTGATAAACTGCCTCTGTTGACGTTCATGTGGTGATAAACTGCCTCTGTTGACGTTCATGTAGGGTGAGTAAACTGCCTCTGTTGACGTTCATGTGTAGGGTAGTAACGCCTCGTGTTGACGTTCATGTGTAGGTGAGTAAACTGCCTCGTGTTGACGTTCATGTGTAGGGTGAGTAAACTGCCTCATGTTGACGTTCATGTGAGGTGAGTAAACTGCCTCTGTTGACGTTCATGTGTGGGTGAGTAAACTGCCTCTTTGACGTTCATGGTAGGGTGAGTAAACTGCCTCGTGTTGACGTTCATGTGTAGGTGATAAACTGCCTCTGTTGACGTTCATGTGTAGGGTGAGTAAACTGCCTCTGTTGACGTTCATGTGTAGGGTGATAAACGCCTCTGTTGACGTTCATGTGTAGGGTGAGTAAACTGCCTCTGTTGACGTTCATGTGTAGGGTAGTAAACTGCCTCGTGTTGACGTTCATGTGTAGGTGAGTAAATGCCTCTGTTGACGTTCATGTGTAGGGTGAGTAACGCTCGTGTTGACGTTCATGTGTGGGTGAGTAAACTGCCTCGTGTTGACGTTCATGTGTGGGTGAGAAACTGCCTCATGTTGACGTTCATGTGAGGTGAGTAAACTGCCTCTGTTGACGTTCATGTGTAGGGTGAGTAAACTGCCTCTGTTGCGTCTGTTAGGTGAGTAAACTGCCTCGTGTTGACGTTCATGTGGGGTGAGTAAACTGCCTCTGTTGACGTTCATGTGTAGGGTAGTAAACTGCCTCATTTGACGTCGTTGGAGGAGTAATGCCTCGTGTTGACGTTCATGTGTAGGGTGAAACTGCCTCTGTTGCGTTCATGTGTAGGGTGAAAACTCCTCGTGTTGACGTTCATGTGTAGGGTAAACTGCCTCGTGTTGACGTTCATGTGAGGGTAGTAAATGCCTCTGTTGACGTTCATGTTAGGTGAGTAAACTGCCTCGTGTTGACGTTCATGTGTAGGGTGAGTAAACTGCCTCGTGTTGACGTTCATGTGTAGTGTGAGCAAACTGCCTCGTGTTGACGTTCATGTGTAGGGTGAGTAAACTGCCTCATGTTGATGTTCATGTGCAGGGTGAGTAAACTGCTTCGTGTTGACGTTCATGTGTAGGGTGAGTAAACTGCCTCGTGTTGACGTTTATGTGTAGTGTGAGTAAACTGCCTCGTGTTGACGTTCATGTGTAGGGTGAGTAAACTGCCTCGTGTTGACGTTCATGTGTAGGGTGAGTAAACTGCCTCGTGTTGACGTTCATGTGTAGGGTGAGTAAACTGCCTCATGTTTACGTTCATGTGTAGGGTGAGTAAACTGCCTCGTGTTGACGTTCATGTGTAGGGTGAGTAAACTGCCTCGTGTTGACGTTCATGTGTAGGGTGAGTAAACTGCCTCGTGTTGACGTTCATGTGTAGGGTGAGTAAACTGCCTCATGTTGTCGTTCATGTGTAGGGTGAGTAAACTGCCTCGTGTTGACGTTCATGTGTAGGTGAGTAAACTGCCTCGTGTTGACGTTCATGTGTAGGGTGAGTAAACTGCCTCGTGTTGACGTTCATGTGTAGGGTGAGTAAACTGCCTCGTGTTGATGTTCATGTGTAGGGTGAGAGTGATGTTTACAACACTGGTGGCTCCATGTATTACTTATTACAACACTGGTGGCTTCATTTATTACTTATCACAACACTGGTGGCTCCATGTATTACTTATTACAACACCGGTGGCTTCATGTATTACTTATTACAACACTGATGGCTTCATGTATTACTTATTACAACACTGGTGGTTCCATGTATTACTTATTACAACACCGGTGGCTTCATGTATTACTTATTACAACACTGGTGGCTTCATATATTACTTATTACAACACTGGTTTTTCCATGTATTACTTATTACAACACAGGTGGCTTCATGTATTACTTATTACAACACTGGTGGCTTCATGTATTACTTATTACAACACTGGTGGTTCCATGTATTACTTATTGCAGCACCGGTGGCTTCATGTATTACTTATTACAACACTGGTAGCTTCATGTATTACTTATTACAACACTGGTGGCTCCATGTATTACTTATTACAACACCGGTGACTTCATGTATTACTTATTACAAAACTGGTGGCTCCATGTATTACTTATTACAACACTGGTGGCTTCATGTATTACTTATTGCAACACTGGTGGCTCCATATATTACTTATTACAACACTGGTGGCTTCATGTTCTACTTATTGCAACACTGGTGGCTCCATGTATTACTTATTACAACACCGGTGGCTTCATGTATTACTTATTACAACACTGGTGGCTCCATGTATTACTTATTACAACACCGGTGGCTTCATGTATTACTTATTACAACACTGGTAGCTTCATGTATTACTTATTACAACACTGGTGGCTCCATGTATTACTTATTACAACACCGGTGACTTCATGTATTACTTATTACAAAACTGGTGGTTCCATGTATTACTTATTGCAACACCGGTGGCTTCATGTATTACTTATTACAACACTGATGGCTTCATGTATTACTTATTACAACACTGGTGGCTTCATGTATTACTTATTATAACACTGGTGGCTCCATGTATTACTTATAACACTGGTGGCTCCATGTATTACTTATTACAACACTGGTGGCTCCATGTATTACTTATTACAACACTGGTGGCTCCATGTATTACTTATTACAACACTGGTGGCTCCATGTATTACTTATTACAACACTGGTGGCTCCATGTAATACTAATTACAACACTGGTGGCTCCATGTTTTACTTATTATAACACTGGTGGTTCCATGTATTACTTATTACAACACTAGTGGCTCCATGTATTACTTATTACAACACTGGTGGCTCCATGTATTACTTATTACAACACTGGTGGCTCCATGTATTACTTATTACAACACTGGTGGCTCCATGTATTACTTATTACAACACTGGTGGCTCCATGTATTACTTATTACAACACTGGTGGCTCCATGTATTACTTATTACAACACTGGTGGTTCCATGTATTAATTATTACAACACTGGTGGCTCCATGTATTAATTATTACAACACTGGTGGCTCCATGTATTACTTATTACAACACTAGTGGCTCCATATATTACTTATTACAACACTAGTGGCTCCATGTATTACTTATTACAACACTGGTGGCTCCATGTATTACTTATTACAACACTGGTGGCTCCATGTATTACTTATTACAACACTAGTTTATGAAAGTGTCGTTGTTTCTCAATCAAATGATCAAGTAAATTATGTTCTGTATTTCTGAAGTCCGTTATATAGAAGGACGTTCTAAGGTTTTATTAGTAATTATAAAACTGGTTAATTAATGTATTTTTCCAACACTGGTTAAGTCTCGCACCTTCAAAGAAGACGTTAATTTCATTCCTTTTCATGTAAACAGGAGATACGAAAATAATTATAACTTGGAATATAATCCGATGGTAAAATAGAGAGGATTCCTGTTTATTTTAATTACACGATGGTGATTTACATGAAGAGACGAGTCTTGTTCCCCAACGATGGTTGGTGAGGGAGATGACTCCTTAACTGATGATTCCTAATGGTTATAATTTTAATCATAATTTTTAAAGGACTGGACCAGTAAGCCAGTGGAAGGCCTCGGTCAAATGACCAAAAGCTCCAGTGGTGGGTTATCATATGACGAATATCCTCGTCAGGAAACACTTGTCCTGTTTCCTTATAAACCTAACCTAACCTAACCTAACCTAACCTCACTAACAGATGACCTTCGGCTTAGTGCAGGAGGTTGAGCTGGAATGGTTCAGGGGCTTAGAAGCCCTGAAACACTGAAGGCAGTGTTAGGATCGTAGTGTAGGATAGGACGGCAGCTACGCGTAATCTAATTCATAATTTTTAATTTGGTGGACTGGCAAGCCAGCGGAAGGCCTCGGTCAGATTACCGAAAGCTCTAGTAGCTGTGGGTCATCATATGACAAAGACAAGCGTCAGGAAACACTTGTCCTATTTCCTGACGAACCTTACCTAACCAAATTTTCACACGGTAGAGGTGAGCACCCAACACGCACACGTACAGTAGAGACACACGGTAGAGGTGAGCACCCAACACGCACACGTACAGTAGAGACACACGGTAGAGGTGAGCACCCAACACGCACACGTACAGTAGAGACACACGGTAGAGGTGAGCACCCAACACGCACACGTACAGTAGAGACACACGGTAGAGGTGAGCACCCAACACGCACACGTACAGTAGAGACACACGGTAGAGGTGAGCACCCAACACGCACACGTACAGTAGAGACACACGGTGGAGGTGAGCACTCAACACGCACACGTACAGTAGAGACACACGGTAGAGGTGAGCACCCAACACTCACACGTACAGTAGAGACACACGGTTGAGGTGAGCACCCAACACTCACACGTACAGTAGAGACACACGGTAGAGGTGAGCACCCAACACGCACACGTACAGTAGAGACACACGGTGGAGGTGAGCACCCAACACGCACACGTACAGTAGAGACACACGGTGGAGGTGAGCACCCAACACGCACATGTACTCTAGAGACTGCTGACAGTGTGAGAATCCTAACGTTCTGCACCACCGATAGTATGATAGTCAATATGTTAATAAATAGTAAAGTAATACTTGTGAGATTAACAGAGTCGTTAAGGCGAAACTGTCAGTGGAGATATGTCTCGTTAAGAAAGAGGGAGGGAGGGTATAGAGAAGACTGGATCGTTCAGGTGAATCAAGATGGTTAGTAAACAATGCCCAATCACAGCCACAGTTGTGGCCTAATTGCCAGTAATGCCCTCGTAGCACTGGTGATCCAAGCTGGGACACATGGGCTGAAGAGGAGAAATATAATAGTTACCAGAAACACATAATAAAATCCTCACATAATAGACTGAAAGCCACTTAGGAGAATAAGTGGGAACACAGCAATCTCATTAATTTATGCTACCACACGAGCGTCACAAAGCTATTATTACTATTTCTACATTTTGTACAAAAGTACAAAATACAATTCATCTGGGAATAGTTGGTAGAAAAACGCCATGACCCAACACCGAAATTAGCATAGAAGAGAGGACAGGTACTTAAGAGCACAAATAACTGCAAACAGAGCGGCTCGCCATCCGTCCTACCCAGGAAGAAGAGTTGAGTAGGTAAAGGCTTTCAAGCGGAGCCGGATGCCATAATCCTCCGTTAACAAACACTGACATTAACAAATTACTTACCTCGGTCATTCGTACAGTTAATTAAGTGTTTACGTGTGAACTTGTCTCTTAAAATTAGTTATTTTAACTCGGTTTAATTCATGTATTAGTTAATACAACACTCTTAGTTATTATAATGCTGGTTAATTCATGTATTAATTATTATAACATGAGATAGTTAATGTACTTATTAGTTATAACACTGGTGAGAGAGAGAGAGAGAGAGAGAGAGAGAGAGAGAGAGAGAGAGAGAGAGAGAGAGAGAGAGAGGGAGAGAGAGAGAGAGAATCATGAGTATACCTGGAGTATACCTGGAGAGAGTTCCAGGGGTCAACGCCCCTGCGGCCCTGTCTGTGATTTTTAGGGATAACCATTCTTAATATTTTAAGTTTGAAATGCTATAACAATAATAATAATAATAATAATAATAATAATAATAATAATAATAATAATAATAATAATAATAATAATAATAATAATAAATGATAATAAAGATAATAATAATAATAATAATAATAATAAATAATAATAATAATAATAATAATAATAATAATAATAATAATAATAATAATAATAATAATAATAAAATGAAAATAATAATAAAGACAACAATAATAATAATAATAATAATAATAATAATGGCCCAGCAACCTTGTAATTTGGGCTTGCAGTAATACACCTAAAACGCCCAACGAATTTATATTGCAATCTTTTTTCACTTAGCTTAATGCATGTTTGGTAAAGTCTGGTGTAAGGTGTTTTAGCGGCAAGACGCCAGCAACACTGGTTGTTGTGTTGCAGTTACTTGCTGGAAGACGCCAACAACACTGGTTGTTGCGTTGCACTTACTTACTGGAAGACGCCAACAACACTGGTTGTTGCGTTGCAGTTACTTGCTAGAAGACGCCAGCAACACTGGTTGTTGCGTTGCACTTACTTACTGGAAGACGCCAACAACACTGGTTGTTGCGTTGCAGTTACTTACTGGAAGACGCCAGCAACACTGGTTGTTGAAGTCTCGTGTTAGCAGAAACTAGCAACACTGGTTGCTGTGCTGCAGTTTCTTGCTACAAGAGCCCAGAAACACTGGTTGGTGTGTTTCAGTCTCATGCTGCAATACACCAACAACACTGGTTGGTGTGTTGCAATACACAAGCAACACCGGTTGGTGTGTGTCTCCTGCTAGCCTCTTCCTCCCTGCTTCACCCCCCTCATACTCTCACGTAATTTCTTCCCTGCATCCTCCCCAATTTTCCCCATCATCCTCCCCCAATTTTCCCCTACCACTCATATTCGGATACTTTCTTCCTCTTAATAACATTACTAATGTGCTAATGTCAGTATCTGTCACTTCAAACTTCCATTATGAAATATCCTGGCTAGTGGGTCACTGTATCTGGAGGGGCCCAGGCGCTGTGGTGACTGGGGGCCCAAGTGTTATGGTGTCTGTGGAGGGTGGAGGATCTGCGCAATGGCAAAGGGCCATTGAGCTGTGAGAGCCATAGTTGTGTGGGGGGTGGGCCAAGACCTGTGTGGGGGAGCCAAGAACATGTGTGGGGGAGCCAAGAACATGTGTGGGGGAGCCAAGAACATGTGTGGGATTCAAAAACTGCGTAGAAATTTGAGAACCACCAACTATTTTAGTAAATTTGGGGGCCATGTGTGTTGCTGTATCTTGAAGGTTGAGTACACCTTGAAAGCTGGGTACACCTTTAAGGCTGGGTACACCTTGAAGGCTGGTGACATCTTGAAGGCTGGGCACACCTTGAAGGCTGGGTACACCATGAAGGTTGGGTACACTTTAAAAGCTGGGTACACCTTGAAGGCTGGGTACACCTTGAAGGCTGGGTACACCTTGGAAGTTGGGTACACCTTGGAAGTTGGGTACACCTTGGTGGCTGGGCACACCTTGAAAGCTGGGTACACCTTGTAGGCTGGTGACATCTTGAAGGCTGGGCACACCTTGAAGGCTGGGTACACCATGAAGGTTGGGTACACTTTAAAAGCTGGGTACACCTTGAAGGCTGGGTACACCTTGAAGGCTGGGTACACCTTGAAAGCTGGGTACACCTTGGAAGTTGGGTACACCTTGGTGGCTGGGCACACCTTGAAAGCTGGGTACACCTTGTAGGCTGGGTACACCTTGAAGGCTGAGTACACCATGAAGGCTGAGTACACCTTGAAGGCTGGGTACACCTTGAAGGCTGAGTAGACCATGAAGGTTGGGTACACCTTGAATGCTGGGTACACCTTGAAGGCTGGGTACACCTTAAAGTTGGGTACACCTTGAATTCTGGGTACACCATGAAGGCTGGGTACACTTTGTTAGCTGACTTTCTCTGAGTGTTGTAGGCTGGGTTTACCTGAATATTGAAGGCAGGATCTTTGAAAATAATGGCAATGAACTCCAAGCAGAAAGCATTAACAACAACAGCAACATCTGCAACATGAACACCAGCAGCAATATCAACAACTGCAGCAATAGCAACAACAACAACAAAGATCCTGGCCCAGCCACCAAGAGAAAGGAGTTTTATGGCAGCGAAGGAATGTGAGTAAATTCACAAGTGAACCTTCACCCTGTGCAATATTGGGCTGTCACTACTGCAGCAACAGCTCTTGTGGGCTTACCTGGGTGTGAACACTGTGTGTAGACACAGCGTGTAGACCTGCGTGTAGACACAGAGTGTGTGTGGGGGGATTACCTGGGTGTGGACACTGTGTGTGTGTGTGAGTGGACGTACCTGGGTGTAACGTACAAGACCTTGCAAAGGCTTCATTAACGTTCAAGAGCTTGCAAAGGCTTCAGTAACATACAAGAGCAAGCAGAGGCTTCAGTAACATACAAGAGCAAGCAGAGGCTTCAATAACGTACAACAGCAAGCAGAGGCTTCAATAACGTACAACAGCAAGCAGAGGCTTCAGTAACATACAAGAGCAAGCAGAGGCTTCAATAACGTACAACAGCAAGCAGAGGCTTCAGTAACGTACAAGAGCAAGCAGAGGCTTCAATAACGTACAACAGCAAGCAGAGGCTTCAGTAACATACAAGAGCAAGCAGAGGCTTCAATAACGTACAACAGCAAGCAGAGGCTTCAGTAACTAGTACAAGAGCAAGCAGAGGCTTCAATAACGTACAAAAGCAAGCAGAGGCTTCAGTAACATACAGGATCAAGCAGAGGCTTCAATAACGTACAACAGCAAGCAGAGGCTTCAGTAACGTACAAGAGCAAGCAGAGGCTTCAGTAACGTACAAGAGCAAGCAGAGGCTTCAATAACGTACAAGAGCAAGCAGAGGCTTCAATAACGTACAAGAGCTTGCAGAGGCTTCAATAACGTACAAGAGCAAGCAGAGGCTTCAATAACGTACAAGAGCTTGCAGAGGCTTCAGCAACGTACAAGAGCAAGCAGAGGCTTCAATAACGTACAAGAGCAAGCAGAGGCTTCAATAACGTACAAGAGCTTGCTAGGTCCTCTGACTGTGATCTCTCTCTCGCTGAGGGTTTGGTGTGTGTATATTTACCTGCCAGTGTCAACCTACACTGGCGACATCAACCAACACTGTCAGCATCAACCAACACTGACAGCATCATCCAACACTGACAGCATCATACGACACTGACAGCATCAATCAACACTGACAGCATCAACCAACACTGACAGCATCAACCAACACTGGCAGTACTACCTTACAAATAACACACTATGACGATACAAAAAAGAATTTTCAACGTAACTGTAATGTTGCTGGTGTTTAATAAGTGATTATTCTGTTGTATACCTGAGGCAACGGCGCGAGTCCCGCCGTAGCCAGGACAACACAGGGATGGTGTAGCCAGGACAACACAGGGATGGTGTAGCCAGAACAACACAGGGATGGTGTAGCCAGGACAACACAGGGATGGTGTAGCCAGGACAACACAGGGATGGTGTAGCCAGAACAACACAGGGATGGTGTAGCCAGAACAACACAGGGATGGTGTAGCCAGGACAACACAGGGATGGTGTAGCCAGAACAACACAGGGATGGTGTAGCCAGGACAACACAGGGATGGTGTAGCCAGAACAACACAGGGATGGTGTAGCCAAGACAACACAGGGATGGTGTAGCCAGGACAACACAGGGATGGTGTAGCCAGGACAACACAGGGATGGTGTAGCCAAGACAACACAGGGATGGTGTAGCCAGGACAACACAGGGATGGTGTAGCCAGGACAACACAGGGACGGTGTAGCCAAGACAACACAGGGATGGTGTAGCCAGGACAACACAGGGATGGTGTAGCCAGGACAACACAGGGATGGTGTAGCCAGGACAACACAGGGATGGTGTAGCCAGGACAACACAGGGATGGTGTAGCCAGGAAAACACAGGGATGGTGTAGCCAAGACAACACAGGGATGGTGTAGCCAGGACAACACAGGGATGGTGTAGCCAGGACAACACAGGGATGGTGTAGCCAAGACAACACAGGGATGGTGTAGCCAGGACAACACAGGGATGGTGTAGCCAGGACAACACAGGGATGGTGTAGCCAGGACAACACAGGGACGGTGTAGCCAGGACAACACAGGGATGGTGTAGCCTGGACAACACAGGGACGGTGTAGCCTGGACAACACAGGGATGGTGTAGCCAGGACAACACAGGGACGGTGTAGCCAGGACAACACAGAGATGATGTAGCCAGGACAACACAGGGACGGTGTAGCCAGGACAACACAGGGATGGTGTAGCCAGGACAACACAGGGACGGTGTAGCCTGGACAAACAGAGACGGTGTAGCCAGGACAACACAGGGATGGTGTAGCCAGGACAACACAGGGACGGTGTAGCCAGGACAACACAGGGATGGTGTAGCCAGGACAACACAGGGATGGTGTAGCCAGGACAACACAGGGATGGTGTAGCCAGAACAACACAGGGATGGTGTAGCCAGGACAACACAGGGATGGTGTAGCCTGGACAACACAGGGATGGTGTAGCCAGGACAACACAGAGACGGTGTAGCCTGGACAACACAGGGACGGTGTAGCCAGGACAACACAGGGACGGTGTAGCCAGGACAACACAGGGACGGTGTAGCCAGGACAACACAGGGACGGTGTAGCCAGGACAACACAGGGATGGTGTAGCCAGGACAACACAGGGATAGTGTAGCCAGGACAACACAGGGATGGTGTAGCCTGGACAACACAGGGACGGTGTAGCCTGGACAACACAGGGATGGTGTAGCCAGGACAACACAGGGACGGTGTAGCCAGGACAACACAGGGACGGTGTAGCCAGGACAACACAGCGATGGTGTAGCCAGGACAACACAGGGACGGTGTAGCCTGGACAACACAGGGACGGTGTAGCCAGGACAACACAGGGACGGTGTATCCTGGACAACACAGGGATGGTGTAGCCAGGACAACACAGGGACGGTGTAGCCTGGACAACACAGGGATGGTGTAGCCAGGACAACACAGGGACGGTGTAGCCAGGACAACACAGGGATGGTGTAGCCAGGACAACACAGGGACGGTGTAGCCAGGACAACACAGGGATGGTGTAGCCAGGCCAACACAGGGACGGTGTAGCCAGGACAACACAGGGACGGTGTAGCCAGGACAACACAGGGACGGTGTAGCCTGGACAACACAGGGATGGTGTAGCCAGGACAACACAGGGATGGTGTAGCCAGGACAACACAGGGACGGTGTAGCCAGGACAACACAGGGATGGTGTAGCCAGGACAACACAGGGACGGTGTAGCCAGGACAACACAGGGACGGTGTAGCCAGGACAACACAGGGACGGTGTAGCCTGGACAACACAGGGATGGTGTAGCCAGGACAACACAGGGACGGTGTAGCCAGGACAACACAGGGACGGTGTAGCCAGGACAACACAGGGACGGTGTAGCCTGGACAACACAGGGATGGTGTAGCCAGGACAACACAGGGATGGTGTAGCCAGGACAACACAGGGACGGTGTAGCCAGGACAACACAGGGACGGTGTAGCCAGGACAACACAGGGACGGTGTAGCCAGGACAACACAGGGATGGTGTAGCCTGGACAACACAGGGATGGTGTAGCCAGGACAACACAGGGATGGTGTAGCCCGGGAAATTGCTACATTCTTCACAGTAATATGATGCAACTGCTTGTCATTGTTGCATGATAAATGTTGTGTGAATATAATAAATAATAATGAAAATAATTATAATAATAATATTATTATTATTATTATTATTATTATTAGTATTATTATCAAACCACGGAACGGGTGGGGTTTAAACCGATCGTGAGTCCTATAACTTCAGGCCAGTGGGTTATTATTATTATTATTATTATTATTATTATTATTATTATTATTATTACTTTTCAGGAGAGGTTTCTGACATTTTAAGGACGAACTTTCTAGCCAGAAGTAAATAATTCCATAACAAATACGACGTAAACATTCATTAACAGCGAAGGAAGGTCGTAGTCAATCGAAAAGCATTGATGAAGGAGTAAGGTGGTGAACTGAAGAGAGGAATGTCTTCACTGAGAGTGAGAAAAGATTCCTGGTTAATAAAGAATTATTCATACATCAATTAATACTGACTCATCAACGATATTCATACTTATGAATGAAATGAGAATTTTTTTTGACGGATTTAGAAGATGAAAACCTACGTGTGGAGAGAGAGAGAGAGAGAGAGAGAGAGAGAGAGAGAGAGAGAGAGAGAGAGAGAGAGAGATGAGCGCTGGCTATGTCTCGACCTCTAACTGAGATTAAACTCAGAATAAAATACGCAGATTTCACCCTGCAGTTCTATCTACGCTTGAGTGTTACCTTCGTATAACAAGTGTTCATCACACTGATGCTCCTAAACCCCTGTGTTCTCCCTTCTTTGTACATAATGAGAACATTTCAGAGGGATTTCCTCGCGTCCTTCCTGCGGCTGATCTAGAGTAAGTTAAAAAAAAACAGCAGTGTCTATGTGAAGGAAATTAAATATATGAAAAAAATATAACATTTTCTGTGGCTACGTTTCGCTCAAACGGAGTTTCGTCAAGATAACACAAACGCATTGTATTGACTTAACCAGAGAATAAGAGGACTCAGAGAAGAACAAAGGGGAAAATTTTGAAATATGCTATAATTAAGGCTTCCTCTGCTGTCTTCATATTACCCAAAAAGACAGTCGTAAGAAAGAGGTTAGTGACGAAGGATTGATGAAACGCAGATAACCTCTGAGATAAACATTACCTCTTCAACCGCAACTATTTCTCTGTTTTGGCTGGATTAATAGGAAGGAGGAGCATAGGACTTCACCTCAGCCTCAGTAGGCTGCAGGAGAAACAGAACGTCCCAGCAACGTAGACTCAATTTTCTACAGGAGTAGCAGCATATCCCAGCGTCTTAGCCTCACCTAGCTACAGGAGAAGAAGCACATCCCAGTATCTTAGCCTCACCTAGCTACAGGAGAAGAAGCACATCCCAGTATCTTAGCCTCACCTAGCTACAGGAGAAGAAGCACATCCCAGTATCTTAGCCTCCCAAGCTGCAGGAGAAGAAGCACATCCCAGCATCTTGGCCTCACCTAGCTGCAGGATAAGAAGCACATCCCAGCATCTTAGCCTCACCTAGCTACAGGATAAGATGGAGATCCCAGCATCTTAGCCTCACCTAGCTACAGGAGAAGAAGCATATCCCAGCATCTTAGCCTCACCTAGCTACAGGAGAAGAAGCACATCCCAGCATCTTGGCTTCACCTAGCTACAGGAGAAGAAGCACATCCCAGCATCTTAGCCTCACCTAGCTACAGGAGAAGAAGCACATCCCAGCATCTTAGCCTCACTTAGCTACAGGAGAAGAAGCACATCCCAGCATCTTGGCCTCACCTAGCTACAGGATAAGATGGAGATCCCAGCATCTTAGCCTCACCTAGCTACAGGAGAAGAAGCACATCCCAGCATCTTGGCCTCACCTAGCTACAGGAGAAGAAGCACATCCCAGCATCTTAGCCTCACCTAGCTACAGGAGAAGAAGCACATCCCAGCATCTTGGCCTCACCTAGCTGCAGGAGAAGAAGCACATCCCAGCATCTTAGCCTCACCTAGCTACAGGATAAGATGGAGATCCCAGCATCTTAGCCTCACCTAGCTACAGGAGAAGAAGCACATCCCAGCATCTTGGCCTCACCTAGCTACAGGATAAGATGGAGATCCCAGCATCTTAGCCTCACCTAGCTACAGGAGAAGAAGCACATCCCAGCATCTTAGCCTCACCTTGCTACAGGAGAAGAAGCACATCCCAGCATCTTAGCCTCACCTAGCTACAGGAGAAGAAGCACATCCCAGCATCTTGGCCTCACCTAGCTGCAGGAGAAGAAGCACATCCAAGCATCTTAGCCTCACCTAGCTACAGGATAAGATGGAGATCCCAGCATCTTAGCCTCACCTAGCTACAGGAGAAGAAGCACCTCCCAGCATCTTAGCCTCACCTAGCTACAGGATAAGATGGAGATCCCAGCATCTTAGCCTCACCTAGCTACAGGAGAAGAAGTACCTCCCAGAATCTTAGCGTCACCTAGCTGCAGTAGAAGAAACACATCCCAGCATCTTAGCCTCACACATCTCCTCAACATCCTAAAAAAACAAACTAGATTCCTAAAAATCAAATATTTCGGCGTCTTCATACTGAAAGGAGAATTCTCTATGGAATTTCAATTTATTTTATAATGAAAAAACATTTGAATTGCAATTAATTCACACCAAAAAAAATTTTCGCTGGTATAACGTATATTTCTGAAATTCAATGATAAAATGTTTTTTCCCCTAAAAAGAAATTGTCCTGAAGGTTTTTTTTTAACTGTTTGTGATATTTGTTCAATGGTCAGTGTATTGCTCGTTTATGACGTGTATTTTTCCTTTTTTAATTAGGCATTTAGAATAAATGAATTTATTAAACACACACACACACACATCGTGTGTGACCTAATTATCGTGGACAGTTGAGAGTCGGTGTCGAGCGAGAGACTAATCCTGCAAGCACAAATATTTGAGTATTAATAGAACTTTATATTCTAAAATGCTGGAAAATGACGCATATCATCGAAATATTCAAGAAATATTCAGGCCAGTATTACGAACACAGGTAATAATGGCCTGTTGACCTGGTCGTAATGGGTTTTTGGAGCGAAAATAAACACAGCCGTAATCTTTAACTTGTATTTTCCTTCACCTATATATATATATATATATATATATATATATATATATATATATATATATATATATATATATATATATATATATATATATATATATATATATATATATATATATGTACACTATGTTCAGGAGTTAAATTATAAGTGTACCACACGGTGAGTAAGGCAAAGACAACAGCCTGAGAGAGATAGAGCACCGTGCTCAACCAGCTGCTATGCGAGTCTGGCAAGTGCTGACTGTGAGTGAAACCACGTCACCTCAGCACTTGGCAGGCCCACCTGTGATTGGTTAACGAACCAAGGTACTGATTTAACAATGGGTACCCTTACCGTTAAACCTTTAGCACCCGGTTCGCTGGTTGGGAGGCATTCTATATGGGAGTGTGTACATGCTCCGAATAAAGTGTAACATACTCTTTGCATGCACAGCCAGCATCCCCGAACTGCATATGTCTTAGGTAATTAAGATAATGAGACGAAGAGTGTTGGAACACCTTAAAAAATAAGAATGCTAAGAACTAAAAAAGAGTTATAGGGATGTCACAATGCATGTCTTCAGAATGAGGGAAGTTCATGAACGACCTGTGGAAGTGATGGATTCCTTACACATTTTAAGAGTAGGTATGATAGAGCCAATGTGAGAGGAATAGTTAGTAACTACTCGTGAGTTACCGAGAGTCTGTGCCAGGAGTCGTGACTCTAGCCACAACAGGGGGAGTATATACAATGATTTCATCTACGGCATTTCCTAAAAATAAACTGTATTTTTCAGGGGGTTTGGTCAGGAAAAACAAAATGTACAAGACCGGAATTCTACCAGAATAAGTCTAAGGTAGCTCAGAGCCTAGAGATATGAAAGCAATATATATATATTGATAGCGAAATGCTTCAAACCTTGTTCACATACATATTGAAATATGAAGCCGTTTTATATATATATATATATATATATATATATATATATATATATATTTTTTTTTTTTATATATATATATTAATATATATAGGGAGGTACCACCTCTAGAACTTTATTGGGGACCCTCATCCTCAGAGAAGACGATAAGCGTACCTCAGGGAAAACTCGAGGTTCTCCCCGGAGCTGTTTGAATATTTTCTTCTCCTACCACCCACTATATATAATATATGAATGCTTTATTACTAGACAGAATACATTGATAGAAAACACAAACATGAACATGAATACAATGGTACAATATGTCAAAAATTATGAATCTCCTCCAGCTCCTCCGAAGCCGGACGCGAGCCAACTATGCAGCATGCGTTTCCCCTCTGGATGGCCACGCTGAGACGCTGGAACATGAACGTGGCTGCCCTTGGGTCCCTGGTGGTGTCGACGAGTCTGGAACCCAGTTCTTTAAGGAAACGTGTTGCATTTTTTTCCCATGCTCCCAAGGTCTCTGATCCCACTGGGACAAATTGATACTGTTGGCTTATGTCCCTGTACGTGCCGATCTTGTACTCCTCTCTGTGGTCAGCAGCTCCTCCCTGTCGCCCAACACTGTGATGGATGTAGGTGTCAGCCAGTGTTGACACACAGGTATAATCCCATGCTAAGAGCTTGCCATTCTTCCAAGGATAGATGGTGATCCCGTCGGGGCGGTTTGCTGGGTTGTGGGTATTGTTGGCTGCTAGTGATCGGGGCTCTCTCTCGGCTGGGCATCCAGCTGTAGCAAGGGTTCTCTTTATGATGTCGTTGACCTCATTGTGTCTTGCATGCCAACCCTTGGTTTTAGAACAGTTAAGACCATGTAGACCATATTGGTCGGCTTGCGCATCGCTGCAAATACACGTATATTCCGTGTGAATAGGGGCAACAAGGCACAGAGCCACTGCAATACGAAGGGTCTTAGGGTCGAGGCGTGTTCCCATGGCCGAAATGGGAACTGTTTGGAGGAAGTCCCCAGAGTGTAGGTAAAACTTGCGATTTTGGCTTAAATTGCAACGCACTTCTTGCCGGATAAGACAAGCGAAAATTTGTGTATGCAATAATTTCGCAAAAATAATTCTGAACATAGCGAAAAAAAATATATTTCATTGTGTTTGTTTATTATTAAATTATTGTAAACTTATCTAAAATATATTTAGTTGGATTAGGCCAAAATTAAATTGTGCTTGTTATAATAAGGTTAGATAAGTTTTCTAAGGTTCTTTTGGTACAAAATTATTAATTTTGACATTATCATATATGAAAAAAAATATATCTTTAAACGTATTAGAGAAACTATTACAAAGGACGTAATTTTTAAACGAGTTCTTCCTAATTGACCAATTTTACCTATTCGGCACGACATATATATATATATATATATATATATATATATATATATATATATATATATATATATATATATATCTGGGAGAAGAGTGCAATATTCTTAAAGGTACTATTTAGGTTGTACTGTGTTAAGTGGCAAATTATTTTAAAGTTCTTTTTTTTATACTCTCATAAACATACTTATTTCCAATCTAAAATGTCGTGTTTGAGGGCAATGTATGATGTGAATATTATGCAGAGAGTTCAGAGCAGGGAAATTAGTAGGTGTGGGATTACCAAAAATATAATTTACCTGGCTGAGGAGACGATTCTTGAGGTGGTTAGTTGGAGGGAAGGAGGGGTGGAGGTCGTCCCAGGAAGGGTTGTAAGAATAGGGTAAAAAAACTTTGAGCGCTGGAGACTTGGACATCCAACAGTTTTGTGTGGGCGTGTTGATCGAATTAAATAGGGGTGGGTGGTTTTTGTGACCTGACTTGCTGTTAGAGTGTGAATAAGTTAACATTTGTGAGGAAATTCCGGGAAACCAGTCAGCCGGTCTTGAGTTCTGTAGGTGTGAAGTACAGTGCACACACTCTGGAAGTGGGGCGGGATGTTGCAGTTTGGATTGCATGCTTCTGGCAAAACAGCGATTGGACGAGTCATATGTGTGTTTCCTTTTTTTTCTTGGTCACCCTGCCTCGGTGGGAGACGACCCGTGCTAAAAAAAAAAATCCCCCAAGCTACAGGGCTCGCTCATACAAAATCTTCGCTTCACCGAAACCAGAGAGCATCAGGGAAGAATAATCCTTCCTACAGGCTACGCCGCAAGATATATTACACAAGTCTTCGCCAGGATTGACAGGTGATCATACTATTACAGCACCATGAAAGACTTGGCCAGATGAAGAAAGCAACCGCCAGGACCACGACGACGCAAGTATCTACATCTTCCCATGTGGCGGCTGTGAACAGAAATACGTAAAAACATAAGAAAACACACTAACAAGAATATTTACCCAACCCATTTACAATGTTATCAATCCGAGATCTCTCGACTGCAAGAACCCCAGAGTGCTGGCAGGCATCGCTAAATAAAAAAAAAACGCCTCTAGGGACAAGATGGCACACTTGTCTTGGAAGGACGCCCAACTGGTCATAAAGTAAATGGTAAAACACAACGAAGATGCCTGGAAGCTAAGCTAAATCTGTACACAAAATGCAAACGAACAGAATCAAGAAACTTAAGCCAAACGTGTAGCCCAATTCGTTTTACATAAACAAGTAATCTGGTTGTAAAAGAAGTGAACGCTTGGGTGCTAGGGTGAGATGTGGAATTGAAAGAGAGTTGTCACAGTTGCTTCTTTTAGTAGCAACTGTGACTAGCAACTGTGACTTGCCAGATGGAAGCACCTGCAGTGCTTCCATCTGGCAAGTCACCCCACACATTGACCTCACTGACCAGGCCACTCACCGGACTATGCTTGCATAAATTTGCTTACTGTGCATCCCTGTGTGCTGACTGGAGAAGTCAGTTCGACAGGTGAAACGTCTCAATACATTGCAATTGTATCTTGCTTCTTCACCTGAAGACCCTGTGTCATTTGTCACCGCTAACACTGCACCTCCAGCCTTGCACCTCCACTGCTGCACCTCCAACACTGCGGCTCCACTGCTGCACCTCCAGCCTTGCACCTCCACTGCTGCACCTCTAACACTGCGGCTCCAACACTGCAATTCCAACCCTGCACTTCTGACACTGCACCTCCAACAATGCATCTCTATTATTGCTCCTTTCCTATTGTATCTTCGACACCGCACCTCCAACACTTCACTTCCAACGCTGCACCTCCAACACTGTACATACATCACTGCACCTCCAGCACTACACTTCCAACACTACACCTCCAGCACTACTTCTACAACATTACATATCCACCACTGTACTTCCACCATAGCTCTCCACTACTGTACCTCCAACACTGCATCTCCAACACTGCACCTCCACCAGTGATCGCCTCGGTTTTCAATTATCCTCAACGCCAACATCCAACCTACTATGGAATTTCCCCTCCCGACTCTAAATCCAGAGTAATCTCCCTGCCAAGCCCTCCATGTCCCTGTTGTCTCCCCTCCTCCCTTTCCCTACTCCCTAACCCCCTCTATCGTATTCCACCCTTACTCTTCCCCATTTCTCCCCCTACTCATTCCCATTTCTCCCATACTCTCGTTTATTCCTTCCCTCTTAGCTGGAACTCGTACATATGTGATATAGTAATCTCGCCTTCACGCTAAATTACCTTAACGCGGTGGTAAGGTTTTAGTATTGTTTGCCTTTGGGGGCTTGACTACGAGCCCAGCCTCTCTTTCGGCATAAGTAGTGGGGATATTTCCTCTTTCGTCTAAATTTGTTGTCTTACTTTGTGATTATGATTCATCTAATACTTAACTCTCTTATAAATTTATTATTTAGGGAGATTTTGTTTTGTAAATGCGAATGGTAAATGTCATCTAATATTGAATAATACATGAAAAGGCCTTCATAGTACGTGCTATTTAAATCTGATTACCTTTTTTAATTGCATATGCAACAAATCACAGTATATAGAACAGCTTTATGAGAGAACTTACTTAAAAAAGTGATGGTCACAGCAACAGCAAGTTAATAATAGTTTATATTGGATTCTTAGAAACGAAAGATGTTTAAAGAACTGAATAGCCAAAGGGCTTAGTGGTGTGTAAACAAAAGCATCACAGAGGTATTTTGCTGCTTTTATGTTGATTATATTCGTTGCACTGTGGAATGTTCTGCTTTTGTTGTGCCCAGCTCATTGTTGTTCACCAAACCTATCTATTTAACCCCTTTTGTTTATTCTTAACTCTTCCATGACCCAGTACCCCATGACACCTGCCCCGCTTCTTCCATGACCCAGTACCCCATGACACCTGCCCCGCTTCTTCCATGACCCAGTACCCCATGACACCTGCTCCGCTTCTTCTATGGCCCAGTACCCCATGACACCTGCTCCGCTTCTTCCATGACCCAGTACCCCATGACACCTGTCCCGCTTCTTCCATGACCCAGTACCCCATGACACCTGCCCCGCTTCTTCCATGACCCAGTACCCCATGACACCTGCTCTGCTTCTTCCATGATCCAGTACCCCATGACACCTGCTCCGCTTCTTCCATGACCCAGTACCCCATGACACCTGCCCCGCTTCTTCCATGACCCAGTACCCCATGACACCTGCTCCGCTTCTTCCATGACCCAGTACCCCATGACACCTGCCCCGCTTCTTCCATGACCCAGTACCCCATGACACCTGCCCGCTTCTTCTATGGCCCAGTACCCCATGACACCTGCCCCGCTTCTTCCATGACCCAGTACCCCATGACACCTGCCCCGCTTCTTCCATGACCCAGTACCCCATGACACCTGCTCCGCTTCTTCCATGACCCAGTACCCCATGACACCTGCCCGCTTCTTCCATGACCCAGTACCCCATGACACCTGCCCCGCTTCTTCCATGACCCAGTACCCCATGACACCTGCTCCGCTTCTTCTATGGCCCAGTACCCCATGACATCTGCTCCGCTTCTTCCATGACCCAGTACCCCATGACACCTGCCCCGCTTCTTCCATGACCCAGTACCCCATGACACCTGCTCTTCTTCTTCCATGATCCAGTACCCCATGACACCTGCTCCGCTTCTTCCATGACCCAGTACCCCATGACACCTGCCCCGCTTCTTCCATGACCCAGTACCCATGACACCTGCTCCGCTTCTTCCATGACCCAGTACCCCATGACACCTGCCCGCTTCTTCCATGACCCAGTACCCCATGACACCTGATCTGCTTCTTCCATGACCCAGTACCCCATGACACCTGCTCCGCTTCTTCCATGACCCAGTACCCCATGACACCTGCCCCGCTTCTTCCATGACCCAGTACCCCATGACACCTGCCCCGCTTCTTCCATGACCCAGTACCCCATGACACCTGCTCTGCTTCTTCCATGACCCAGTACCTCATGACACCTGCTCCGCTTCTTCCATGACCCAGTACCCCATGACACCTGCTCCGCTTCTTCCATGACCCAGTACCCATGACACCTGCTCCGCTTCTTCCATGACCCAGTACCCCATGACACCTGCTCCGCTTCTTCCATGACCCAGTACCCCATGACACCTGCTACGCTTCTTCCATGACCCAGTACCCCATGACACCTGCTCTGCTTCTTCCATGACCCAGTACCCCATGACACCTGCTCCGCTTCTTCTATGGCCCAGTACCCCATGACACCTGCCCCGCTTCTACCATGACCCAGTACCCCATGACACCTGCCCCGCTTCTACCGTCGGCACCCAGACCACTTCTTTCACTCCGCCTCCACCATCTGACACCTGCCGTGTGTCGTAGCTGTAATGTGTCAGAGGATACAGTATAAACCACCGTTTGTAACTACATATGTGCACAACACTGTACAGTCAAGAACATATTCCGGCTATTTATTCCCAGTGTTCATGGATCATCTGTAAATTATTCAAGGTACTCTTATGATTCTCACGTGGTTTCGACTCAAGAAACCACTGGCTGGCGAAACGTTGACTCAGTTAAAGTTCCCAAATGTTCCACCTGTGTCTCGTTCTTCAACTTGTCACTTTTCTGAAGCATTTACATCACTGCTATACTAATGTACACTCATGTGGTAAAGGAGATAATGTGTTCCTTTATTCACAACGTTTCGCTCACACAGATCTGTTTGTTACTTGTTCTGTTTGTGACCTGTCTTTTGTGACTTGACAGAGAGCTCTGTGTAGGCGAAAAATCGACAATAAAGGATCGCATTATACCTCATTTGCGTGTCCTTTTCTATCTTGTTGGTATTTAATACCATTTCTCACCACACACCAGCTACCGTATGTTCTCTAATCTCTTGTTTCTCACTCTCATATCTGACTGGTTAATTGAGCCTACGGCCTATCTTCATAACTAAGGGCTTTGTGCATGCACAACTAAATGTCACCCATCTCTATACAGTCATCATGCTGAAATAAAAGTATTATTATTATTATTATTGTTAAATTATTATTATTATTATTATTATTATTATATAAATTATTATTATTATTATTAAATTATTATTATTATTATTAAATTATTATTATTATTATTATTATTATTATTATTAAATTATTATTAAATTATTATTATTATTATTAAATTATTATTATTATTATTATTTAATTATTATTATTATTATTATTAATTATTATTATTAATTATTATTATTATTATTATTATTATTATTATTAAATTATTATTATTATTATTATTATTATTATCTACTCAAAGGGTTATTAAAACTGTTTTTTTTTTTACAACACAAATATATAAGTCAGCCTTGACAGAATAATCCTAAGCTTCTACTATTTCCATTACAGAGATATCCTCCTATGCATTTTTTCTGCATTGTTTACACTATAAACAATAAAAATATCAAGTCTAGAATATAAAAAAATCATGTCAACATTTCATATTATGACAACACCCAAATACACAATACCTGTGCATTTAAATTTCTCGCAGGTATTTAAGTTACTCGTTAACCTGCCAAGATTTTATATTAACCACTTAAAATACATTTGACAGTCTAGTGCTTATCTGAATATGACCAGACTTTATTATAATGTAGTCATTATTATTATGTTCGCAGTTATTTCTCGATTATCACACTTTAGCACGCCCTTCCCCATTTCTTTTTCGTATCTTGTCGGTGTTATCGTACCATTTCTCAGTTGTCAAGACACAGTACTAGTGATGGGCGCACTTAGAAAGAGACGCTTACGACGACGTTTCGGTCCGTCTTGAATGATTTACAAAATCACACTGTCACTTTGTAAATGGCCCAAAACGGACCGAAACGTCGTCGTAAGTTTCTGTTTTCTATGTGCGGGTTATTTGTGTATTGTTCCAGTCACGGTATTGGGCCTTCTTGTTCTATACAGAAACTAACTTCCTGAGTGTCTTGCAATCTTAGTCTTAGTAAAAACAGGTTGACAGGTTAATTAGTTGGCTATCTAGAGGATTTTTTTCAGAGAAAAACGACAGCCTACTCAACACTGGTGTTTACATATATATTTACGGGATTATTTTTACGTTTAAGCTGCGCATGAATGAATTTTCTGTTTATAAATAAAGGGACGTATGTTTTATATGATTTATTCTCTAACATTCCTTTTCCAGCTGTCTAATATTTCACTCTCTAATCTCTCTCTCTCTCTCTCTCTCTCTCTCTCTCTTCTCTCTTTTCTTCTCTTCCCTTCTCATCTTCGTCTCTTTCTTTATTTCCTTCCACTTTCTTCCTCCTTCCTTTCTTTATACTCACTTCCACATCCGGTTTTTCCTTCCCTTGGCAACTCCTCTCCTCATTTCCCTTGCCCTCTCTCTATGTTTCTCCATTTCATTTCCACTCCCTAAATCTTTTTCCCACTCCTTATTTCTAACTCTACTCCTTCCTTTACCTCTCCATCCCTTATTTCTTACTTCCCTCACCTTTTCATCCATTGTTTCTTCCTTCCCTCACCTCTCCATACCTTGCTTCTTCCTTCCCTTGTCTCTCGTTCCCTCACCTCTCCATCCCTTGTCCCTCTCCATCTCTTGTTTCTCCTTCCCTCACCTCTCCATCTTCACCTTCCATCCTTGTCCTTCATCTCTTGTCTCCTTCCTCACTCTCCATCCTTGTTCTTCCTACTTCCATCCTTGTCTCTCTTCCTCACCTCTCCATCCTTGTCTCTTCCTCCACTCTCCATCCTTTTCTCCTTCCCTCACTCTCCATCCTTGCTTCTCTCCTTCCCTCACCTTCCATCCTTGTCTTCCTTCTTCCTTCCATCCTTGTCTCTCCATCCTTGTTCTCCTTCCTCACCTCTCCATCCTTGTCTCTCCTTCCTCACCTCTCCATCCTTGTCTCCTTCTCACCTTCTTCCTCACCTCTCCTCCTCTCCATTCCTTGTCTCTCCTTCCTCACTCTCCATCCTTGTCTCTCTTTCCTCACCTCTCCATCCTTGTCTCTCCTTCCCTCACCTCTCCATCCTTGTCTCCTTCCTCACCTTCCATCCTTGTCTCTCCTTCCTCACATCTCCATCCTTGTCTCTCCTTCCCTCCTCTCCTTCCTCCTCTCCATCCTTGTCTCTCCTTCCTTCCTCTCCATCCTTGTCTCTCCTTCCCTCACCTCTCCATCCTTGTCTCTCCTTCCTCACCTCTCCATCCCTTGTCTCTCTTCCTCACCTCTCCATCCCTTGTTCTCTTCCCTCACTCTCCATCCTTGTCTCTCTTCCTCACCTCTCCATCCTTGTCTTCCTTCCTCACTCTCCTTCCTCACCTTCCATCCTTGTCTCCTTCCTCACTCTCCATCCTTGTCTTCCTTCCCTCACTCTCCATCCTTGTTTCCTTCCCTCACCTCTCCTTCCCTCACCTCTCCTTCCCTCACCTCTCCATTCCTTGTCTCTCCTTCCCTCACCTCTCCATCCCTTGTCTCTCTTTCCTCACCTCTCCATCCCTTGTCTCTCTTCCTCACCTCTCCATCCTTGTCTCTCCTTCTCACTTCCATCCTTGTCTCTCCTTCCCTCACATCTCCATCCTTGTCTCTCCTTCCCTCACCTCTCCTTCCTCACCTCTCCATCCTTGTCTCTCTTCCTCACTCTCCATCCTTGTCTCTCCTTCCTCACCTTCCATCCTTGTCTCTCTTCCCTCCTCTCCATCCTTGTCTCTCTTCCCTCACCTCTCCATCCTTGTCTCTCCTTCCCTCACCTCTCCATCCCTCACCTCTCCATCCCTCACCTCTACATTCCTTGTCTCTCCTTCCCTCACCTCTCCATTCCTTGTCTCTCCTTCTCACTCTCCATCTCACCTTTCTCCTTGTCTCTCTTCCTCACTCTCCATCCTACTCTCTTCCTACCTCTCCTTCCCTCACCTCTCCATCCCTTCTCTCTTCCCTCACCTCTCCTTCCCTCACTCTCATCCTCACCTCTCATCCTCACCTTCCATCCTCACTCTCATCTCACTCTCATCCCTCACCTCTCCTTCCCTCACCTCTCTTCCCTCACCTCTCCATCCCTCTACTCTCCATCGTCACTCTCCATCGTCACTCTCCATCCTCACTCTCCATCCTCACTCTTCCATCTCACCTTCCATCCTCACCTCTCCTTCCTCACCTCTCCTTCCTCACCTCTCCTTCCCCCACCTCTCCATCCCTTGTCTCTCCTTCCCTCACCTCTCCATTCCTTGTCTCTCCTTCCCCCACCTCTCCATCCCTTGTCTCTCCTTCCCTCACCTCTCCATTCCTTGTCTCTCCTTCCCCCACCTCTCCATCCCTTGTCTCTCCTTCCCTCACCTCTCCATTCCTTGTCTCCTTCCCCACCTCTCCATCCCTTGTCTCTCCTTCCTCACCTCTCCATTCCTTGTCTCTCCTTCCCACCTTCCATCCTTGTCTCTCTTCCCTCACCTCTCCATTCCTTGTCTCTTCCCACCTCTCCATCCCTTGTCTCTCCTTCCTCACCTCTCCATTCCTTGTCTTCCTTCCCCACCTCTCCATCCTTGTCTCTCTTCCTCACTCTTTATTCCTTGTCTCTCCTTCCCTCACCTCTCCATTCCTTGTCTCTCCTTCCCTCACCTCTCCATTCCTTGTATCTCCTTCCCTCACCTCTCCATCCCTTGTCTCTTCTTCCCTCACCTCTCCATTCCTTGTCTCTCCTCCCTCACCTCTCCATCCCTTGTCTCTCCTTCCCTCACCTCTCCATCCCTTGTCTCTCCTTCCCTCACCTCTCCTTCCCTCACTCTCCTTCCCTCACCTCTCCATCCTTGTCTCTCCTTCCCTCACCTCTCCATCCCTTGTCTCTCCATCCCTCACCTCTCCATCCCTTGTCTCTCCTTCCCTCACCTCTCCATCCCTTGTCTCTCCTTCCCTCACCTCTCCTTCCCTCACCTCTCCTTCCCTCACCTCTCCATCCCTTGTCTCTCCTTCCCTCACCTCTCCTTCCCTCACCTCTCCATCCCATGCCCATCTTTCCATTTTCTATTCTTTCTCATCGTTCACTTTCCGCCGTAAAACTTTCTAATTAAGTCATTTTTCGTAGCACTGCTGTTGTGAGATATCTCCTCCCCTCGGCTCCTTCCCTCGGCTCCTTCCCTCGGCTCCTTCCCTCGGCTCCTTACCTCGGCTCCTTCCCTCGGCTCCTCCTCTCGGCTCCTCATCTCGGCTCCTTCCCTCGTCTCCTTCCCTCGGCTCCTCTCTCCCTCTACACTATTTGATAACTTTTATTTTTAGCTGCAACTTTTTCATGACGCTCACTAGAGCAGTGCGCGCGCGCGCGCGCGTGTGTGTGTGTGTGTGTGTGTGTGTGTGTGTCTGTGATGGAGAGGGAGAGAATTAATCAACGGATATCTCTCTCTTTCTCTCCCTCTGTCAGTGAGTCGGTATGTATATACATATGTATGCACTCATTCATGTATATATATATAAAATATATATATATATATATATATATATATATATATATATATATATATATATATAAAACAACACTGCGACTAGCGGGGGGATCGAACCCGTGTTGTTTTAGCCCGCCTCGTGGTGAGCGAAAATTCACGACGCTCTAACCCACTGGACCATACAATCCTACAAGAATCACGCACCCAGAAGAACTAGGTGTTGTACCGTGATCCGAAGACATACGATGCTGTGGGTGCCTCAGAGCTAATTTCATTTTATTCTCCGTCTGGTGTACTAGCCTTCACAAGCAGTATATATAGTATTGTAACCACGAATGTGTGATATTTAATCAATAACATTGCGACTTGCCGGTGCAGCGTGAGGGCACTCACAGCTGCGTCTCTCACCCCACCGGCCATGATATCTTGTAACGATGTGTGGCAAAGTTGTAGGTATTTATTCAGACTTGAGTAACCTATACACACGACCTACTTCCACTAGTGGTTTTGCCCACTGGTGACTCCGCCTACCACTGTTCCACCATCATATACTCCCCATCTTCGCGATGGGGAGTATATGATTGATGGATTGAACACATGACGCCAAGCTGAGGGACTGATTACCTCAAACTCCTCTTCATTTTCCACCTTTCTGTGCAGTGGACTGAAGAAGCCACTGCATGGCGATGTATCCAGAATAAAGATGCCCAAATGCTTCACAAGTGTCTCATTTATCAAGTTACTTTGTCTATACTGGCTAAGGCTCTAAGCCAAACTTCTTGAAAGAGACGCTCTGACATCTTCAATAAAAATGAAAGTTTGGTCGGTTTCTCAAATTTACTCTGTTGAAAAAAAAGACAGACGTTCGAAAACTAGCTTTTATTTGGAGCACGTTTCTCGCTGGTCAAGCTCTGTGTTGCTCAACACAGAGCGAAACGATGCCTCAATGAAAGCTTGTTCTAGAACTTGTGTGTTTCAAGGATACTGTAGCCAGTACTACGTCATTCGTATCCGAAGTGACTGCGGTCATTCCGACCAAGACTCCGAAACACCTCTTGAAAGTGACACTCGGGGTCCTGGCCTGGGTAACCAGTGAAGAGAAGGGAACTGAGAGATGCGCAGACTATGGTGATGGAGGAGACGGTGAGGAGGCGAGGCGAGGATGGATCACTAAGATGCGAGTCTGGGGTTCAGTGAGGCCAGCGATGGGAACCTAGCGGTCCCTCCTGCCTCTCAATGGGCCACCACAGCCACCGTTCCTTCAAGTATTCTGAGAGATAATCTTACCGGGGATCGATACAGCGTAAGCTGCCAGTGGACTTATAAACCTCCAACAAGACTATCATCTTACTGCCAGGAACTGGTCATATAACAAAAGATATTTTCAAGGTTTATTTTCCTAACTAATGAATTATTAAATGGAATTCAGTCTGCCATAGCCATCCATAGGGCCAAAGACTAGTATATTCACATGTTAGTATACACCATCATCTATAGAGGTGCACTTCCTGCTTCCTGTCGTGTATTCGCCAGAGTGTGTCACACGATGTGCCTTGACCAATGTAACAAAAACAATAAAAGCAGTACAAAACACTAAGCACAACAAGCAACACCATCACCACAACAACAACAGGAAGGATGCTGAAGACAGCTGTGGTTTACCGAAGGAGCTCGGGGACTCAGCTGTGATCCTAGGAGAATCCTGTTGTCGATCCTTCATGCCGGGTGTCTCTCCCGTCCGGAGACGATTGCCTCTGTAGATATACGTAATTAATATGTCTGTTGCTCTCAAGATGGTACGAACAGGTGTTGATGAAATATTGAAAATAAAATATTGTATTTCATGGAGGGAGAGAGAATAAAGACGTTGATGCAACACATATCACCAGATGTTGTCTGTATCACTTACGAGAGGGAGGGGGGGGGAAGAAGGCCTAGTGGAAGGGAGGTGGGGCAGGAGGCCTAGTGGAAAGAAGATAATGTGGAAGGAACTGTGAAAGAAGAGTGGGAGGGTGTGCAGGAGAATGGAATGGAGAGGGAGTGTGACGGAGGGAGAGTAGGCAGGTGTTAGGGAAAGTAAGAGGGGGAGTAGGGGCGCAGGAAGAGTGGAAGTTTGCAACACATATCAGTGGAAGTTTGCAACGGTGTATGGGAGGGAGAGTGGGAGGGTGTGGGAAGTATGGGAGGGAGAGTGGGAGGGTGTGAGGAATTATGGGAGGGAGAGTAGGAGGGTGTAAGGAAGTATGGGAGGAAGAGTGGGAGGGTGTAAGGAAGTATGGGAGGAAGAGTGGGAGGGTGTAAGGAAGTATGGGAGGGAGAGTGGGAGGGTGTGATGGTGTGGGAGGAATAGTGGAAGGATGTGAGAGAGTATGGGAGGGAGAGTGAAAGGATGTGAGGGAGTATGGGAGGGAGTATGGGAGGGAGGGTGTGAGGGAGTATGGGGATGAGTGGGAGGGTGTGAGGGAGTACTGGGGGAGTGGGAGGGTGTATCAGTCAACAATATTGCATAAACAAACATAGAAACATAAAAAAAAAATACATCACAATAAAATATTATACGCCGGAAACGCACAGGACAAACTAAAAGCCAAAGAAATCAACAGACAAGCAGAGAGAGATAATAAAACACACAAACTCAAGGTAAAAGATGCGAAACAAAAAGAAGAGGGAAGAGGGGAAGAGTTAGGGACTTTGAAAGATCCGCTATTTGCTGTCCAATTGGTATTCGGGCAAGTTGAGCAATATCGAGGTGGGTGGAACACTTGACATTGTTTCTGTGTGGCAGAGACGCTCGCTGTGCCTCACACACTCAACTTCACCAACACTTCTCGCATTTTGTCTCGCTCTTTCTCCTCTCCGACCCCTCTCCAGAGTCTGGTCATGTAAGGCCAAGTCGGTTCCTGCTGCCAAGTTGACCTGGCTTTCACGGAGAGAAATTTTATATATGTATATATATATATATATATATATACAAGGGCTGGTATGCAAGACACAATAAAGTCAACGACATCATAAAGAGAACCCTTGCTTCAGCTAGATGCCCAGCCGAAAGAGAGCCCCGATCCCTAGCAGCCAACAATACCCACAACCCAGCAAACCGCCCCGACGGGATCACCATCTATCCTTGGAAGAATGGCAACCTCTTAGCATGGGACTAAACCTGTGTGTCAACACTGGCTGACACCTACATCCATCACAGTGTCGGGCGACAGGGAGGAGCTGCTGACCACAGGGAGGAGTACAAGATCGGCAAGTACAGGGACATAAGCCAACAGTATCAATTTGTCCCAGTGGGATCAGAGATCTTGGGAACATGGGGAGAAATGCAACACGTTTCCTCAAAGAACTGGATTCCAGACTCATCGACACCACCAGGGACCGAAGGGCAGTCATTTTCATGTTCCAGCGCCTCAGCGTGGCCATTCAGAGGAGAAATGCATGCTGCATACTGGGCTCGCGTCTGGCTTCGGAGGAGCTGGAGGAGATTCATAATCTTTGATATATTGTATCAATGTATTCATGTTCATGTTTGTGTTTTCTGTCAATGTATTCTGTCTATTAATAAAGCACTTATATAATATATATAGGGAGTGGTAGGAGAAGAAAATATTCAAACAGCTCCGGGAAGAACCTCGAGTTTTCCCTGAGGTACGTTTATTGTCTTCTCTGAGGATGAGGGTCCCAGTAAAGTTCTAGAGGTGGTACTCTCTCTCTCTCTCTCTCTCTCTCTCTTATATATATATATATATATATATATATATATATATATATATATATATATATATATATATATATATATATATATATATATATATATATATTATATATATTAATGAAATATTAGGAATGGCTGGCAGGATTCGATCCTGCGTTCCCATGCCCAATTCGCTTAAGAAATCGTAAATGGACGAAATTATTTCCAAACATTATCTCAGATTCGAATCCTATTGAAAAAACTAATGAAATTCCAAGAGATTTCTTAACATTATTCCTTGATAACATGAGAAATCACGAAAGTGCTTGGAAATTCACTATTTTTTTTTGGCTGTGGTTATTTTGAAATTGTGATATCACAGCTAAGTCTCGATTAGTGCGAATAATGAATAACGTGAAGTGATCTCATTATTCGAATTCGCACTATTCGAAGTTATAATTATACGTAAAATATGGTAATTGGTTCCAGCCTATTGTAAACATGAAATGAAGATTTTTAAATATAGATTTTATAATCTATTTATTAAGGTAATATAACATCAAATCCATTTTATTCATATTCAGGATATATATAACTTCTCAAACATTTATTCCCGTCAAAAGTGTAAATATTAGGAAGAAATACTTTCTTCAGAATTGAGGAAAATTTGATAAAAAAAAATGACATATCAGTTGCCAATTTCGCCACAATTAAAGGAGCCAAAGATGAATACTGCAAGTTAGGGTTAGGGGGAAAAATTCATTGTTTATATCGCTCTATTACTAGACAGTTGTATCTTACACCAGTGTATCCTGTGTCTAGTGTAGAGTAAGACTCGGATTAGCCATACGCATCGGCGAATTATGACCCACGGCATTTACGTAATGTTATAATGACTCCACATAACGCTGATTTGCATTGCGCTCCATCTTCAAGAACGCTTCCTCAGCGATAAGCGGCCTCAGTGTATATTATTATGTCACAATGTGGGCAGACAAGGTGATTCCTCATACAAATGCTCTAATAACATTAAATTCTACTTTGAAAGAGAGTTGCTTTGGATGTGAATACTTCATCAAAAGGACTTTTTTTTTTAAATCTTATATTCTCGGGTTGAATCAACCCTCATTAATTGTGGATAATTCCATGGGGTCAGATTATACCTCGTATATTTTATATTATAATGACGGATATGAATTCGTATGATGGAGCATATAATTTAAACCCGTTATACTTTCATCGCAGATCTGAAATATTCTGGACTGAATATCAACTCAGAAACCATTGCAAATATTGACTGCAAATTCCCTAGCTGCGCTTGTGCATTATACTAGGCAACACATGATTAAACACATGATGTAAACGCATGATTGAACACATGATGTAAACGCATGATTGAACACATGATGTAAACGCATGATTGAACACATGCTGTAAACGCATGATTGAACACATGATGTAAACGCATGATTGAACACATGATGTAAACGCATGATTGAACACATGATGTAAACGCATGATTAGTTAGTAATTCGTCGAGTGAACAGTAATTGGTATTGATTCGTGGAGTGAACGATTGAAAAAAATCTCTACCAGTTGTGAAAAATAGTAATTTGCGCTAGAGATGTATCGGATTTCTCATTCAGCATCCGCATCTGCATTTTACTGTAAACATATATCCGCATCCGCAAAATAAGTAAGACATCCTCATACACATCCGCATCCACGGTTATCTAAATTTTCACATCCAATACATCTCTACTGCCTAGTACTGCCTACTGTAGAGATGTATCGGATATCCGCATCCGCGGAACATCCGCAAAATTTCTTATATCTGCATCCGCATCCGCATTTTACTGTAAACAGATATCCGCATCCGCAAAATAAGTAAGACATCCTCATACACATCCCCATCCGCGGATATCTAAATTTTCACAAACTTTACATCTCTAATTTGCGCCTGTCATTAACATTTTCAACTGCCAATCCCGCTACCAGGGTACTTCTCTTGTTTGGCGAGACAAATGCCATTAAAAATGTAAACCGCAATACCACAATACCTGTATCTCTTCCCTCGAGAGTGTAGAAAAATGTGAATTGTGTAGGAATAATTACACAGGATACCATGTAACTCATGGATGCAATGCACTAGATGAGTTAGAAAATGTATTTAATAGAATAAGAGAGAAGGCAGTAATTTTTATAATACCTGGGAGGGGGGGGGGGGTTGTGGTGGTCAACGCCCCCGCGGACCGGACCACGACCAGGCCTTGGAATAAGTATACTGGAGTCTTACGAATCACGAATCAGCCAATGGGTGACCATGAATGTGAATAAACATAAGATAATGTTTATGCATAGCTTCGCTATGCCACCAGAGATGCATTCGTCTAATTTCAGAGATGTTATAGAACAAATTGGAAGAAGAGAAATACATGAAACAAACCTGATTCAAAATAAGAAGAGTCTTATTGGTGGAACTTATGTGGAACAGAATTATTCCTCCGTAAGCCATGCTTGTCGTAAAAGGCGACACACACTCACATTAACGTACGTCATAAATCCAGTCAACCTCGTTGTCCCTGGCTGCAATTCTAACGGTATGGGATTTTATGTCCAATCTGGTTATGGTATATCCAATGGTAAGGGTTTTATTTTTTATATTCAATTCGATTTAGTAGTAAGATGTTGAAGTGCGTTCCTTACTTTTTATAGGACGAGATCACTTTCTACGGGCCAATTGAAATCTCCACTGTGTTTTTTTTTTTCTTCTTTCTCTCTCTCTCTCTCTCTCTCTCTCTCTCTCTCTCTCTCTCTCTCTCTCTCTCTCTCTCTCTCTCTCTCTCTCTCTCTTTAGTGATAGTGCGACTTGGGTATATTTTCTTTTTTTACAGGACTTTACGATGAGATGTTTTGAAAGGCCTGGGAACACTTCGTGTAAAGAAATATATATAGATGTAGATTATCGAAGATAGGATAATATATTCATTTTATTTCTTTATATTTGTATAATGTCAACAGCTCGATGCTGCAATAATCGACACTCCTCCTGATAATGTTTATGAAAAAGCTTGCCAATGCTGCAAAGACTGCACGTGAAAAATAGAATCAAATCTCTGCAAGAAGATTATGGCTGAGCAGGTTAAATAATGGACGATGCAATTCACCGTGAAATGCAAATTAGGGAAAGAAAATGTAAACAAACGAAGATTGAGACAAAATATTAGTGAGGTTAGACATTAATGTTATCTTTAACACTAAATTTTCACCATTAGTGCATATATAGGAAATTCTTGGATCCTCGCCACTCAGCAGCATAAGGGAATCCTCATTGAGGAGGCATACTCCATTTATTTAATGCATAATAATGCCATACCATTTCAAGATTTAAAGTGGTAAAATGGCGCTTACAAATTCAACATTCTTCTAAGTAGGACACACATGTGTTGAAATCTTGAAGCTGCTAGAAAGACGCTTCCTAAAGTTTTTTTTTAATACATTGGCCGTACTCTACTGAGGCAGGGTGACCTAAAAAGAAACACCAAAGTTTTTCGTTTTAGGTCGCCCTAAAAATTGTCACTAAATTTAAAAAGAAAAAACGAACGTTTTTCTTTAGTAATTTACACAGGAGAAGGGGTTACTAGCCTCTTGCTCCCGGCATTTTAGTGGCCTCCTTCTTAAAATTATCACACAGAAATTAACTACGGAAATATTCAATATAAAATAGAGCAGAGGGCAGCATCTAATAGTTGTATGAACTTCCCTCCATATAGTATTAATTTACCAGGATTGAAAATTTGTAGCTGACCAGATTAAAAAAAAAAATTGAAATGATTTTGTCTTGTCCATAAGATGCGTCAGAAGAGACAGACTCACATTTATTTAATGGGAATAATCGGGAATTAAAATTTTACTCTTTAATCACGTAAAAGTTGCAGATGTGCACCTACACACACACGTCACTTTCACTCTCATGGATTGAGTTGCATAACTTTGGCCATAGGGCGCCTGTACATGTCAACAGTTGCATGACTCTTGCCTTAGTTACCGTGCACTAGCGTTGACAATTTAAAGCTGATAGAATGAGGACGATATAAACTAAATGGTAAAACTAAGATAAAATTCGAGCATCCACTTAAAGATCTCCTCCGGGAAATCCTATTAAGACACGAAGAACACTTTAGACTAACATTCTTAGCCGTTAGAAGGAAAACAGGAGACACAATCACATACCAAACTGTGAATGGATACGAAAGAATGGACGAAGAAAATTGTTTAAGCATCATCAACAGAAAGAACAAGATGTAACTATAATTCAAAATAAAAAAGAGATACAATAAAGATACTAGATAACTCTTTACCACTGAGTGGTAAAACAATATAATATGAGAAAACAGGAGGAAACGTCAGCTACAAAAACTAGAATTTGTAAAAAAAAAAAAAAAATATTTCAGATTAAAAACTGAAAGCTGACCAGGAGCTATAACTCGACCCCTACAATCACAACTAGGTAAATACACACACACACACACGCGCGCGCGCGCACGCGCCTGCCTGTACTCGACGCGGTGGGTCGACCTTCCTCTCTGTCATTAAGCTCAGTAATTGTATTCGAAGTGAGCATAATTGCCGCGATTTACTGTTTGGGTCTCGCGACGCCCCAGGAGGAAGACAGCTAGCCAGGGAGACACCACGATACATGTGTCTCTAGAAACTATTTTGATATGTTGTCTAAACTAATATATTATATATATATAGGATGGGGTCCACCTCTGGTGTAAATTGTGGGTCCCATAGCCTCGGAGAAGTGGATAAAAAAGCTTCAAGGAAGAATATTTAGATTTCTTTCTGAAGTCATTTGAATATTCCACTTCCCCTACCACCCCATCTTTTGAATATATATAAAATTTATTTCAAGACAAAATACATTGACAAAATACATTGACAAGAATACAATAGGGAGTAAAATAACATAGATAACAACTCAGAGCTACATGTAAAATACTTCGTCCAGCTCCCCGGCAGTGGGCCGCGTGCCCAGAACGCTGCAGGCATTTTCCCTCTGAATCGCAACACTGAGTCTCTGAAAGAGGAAGCTGGTCGCCCTGTGGTCCTTGGTTTCTATGATGAGTTTTTCACCCAGTTCTTTGAGAAACTTTAGAGCACACTTGCCCCATGCTCCATGGGTCTCCGACCCTATTGGGATGAAGTTATAGCAAGGGGAAAGGCCTTCATATTTGCGAGTCTTCTGGGTCTCCCTGTGGCTGGCAGCTCCACCCCCTTCGGCTACGGAGTATGGCAAGTAGGTGTCTGCCATTGTGGCAGCACAGGTGTAGTCCCAAGCAATCTTCTTACCATCCTTCCAGGGTATCATAGTGGCTCCATCAGGACGCTTTTGACTTCCATCAGACCACGAACGAGTGGTATTGATCAATAACTACACTGCTCGTTGAGCTAGTACACCAAACAGGAGGAGAATGAAATTAGCTTAGAGGCGTCCACACCACCGTATGTCCTTGGGTAGCGAGTACAACATTCAGTTCTACTGAATGCGCTACTCTTAAGGATTGTGTGGTTCAGTGGTCTAAGGCGTTATGTGTTTTCACTCACCATGAGGCGGGCCAAAGCATCATAGGTTCGAACCCTGGCTAGTGCAGTGTAGTTATTGATATATATACATCCTGGGCCTTAGACAAGGATGTGTGATGTCACCGTGGTTGTTCAATATATTTATAGATGGGGTTGTAAGAGAAGTGAATGCGAGGGTCTTGGCAAGAGGTGTGGGTTAAAAGATAAAGAATCAAATACAAAGTGGGAGTTGTCACAGTTGCTTTTTGGTGATGACACTGTGCTTTTGGGAGATTCTGAAGAGAAGTTGCAGAGGTTGGTGGATGAATTTGGTAGGGTGTGTAAAAGAAGAAAATTGAAAGTGAATATAGGAAAGAGTAAGGTGATGAGGATAACAAAAAGATTAGGTGATGAAAGATTGGATATCAGATTGGAGGGAGAGAGTATGGAGGAGGTGAATATATTCAGATATTTGGGAGTGGACATGTCAGCGGATGGGTCTATGAAGATGAGGTTAATCATAGAATTGATGAGGGGAAAAGGGTGAGTGGAGCACTTCGGAGTCTGTGGAGACAAAGAACTTTGTTAATGGAAGTAAAGAGGGAATGTATGAGAGTATAGTTATACCAACACTCTTATATGGGTGTGAAGCATGGGTGATGAATGTTGCAACGAGGAGAAGGCTGAGGCAGTAGAGATGTCATGTCTGAGGTCAATGTGTGGTGTGAATATAATGAGAGAATTCGGAGTTTGGAAATTAGGAGGAGGAGCGGATTACCAAAACTATTATCCAGAGAGCTGAGGAGGGGTTGTTGAGGTGGTTCGGACATGTAGAGAGAATGGAACGAGACAGAATGACTTCGAGAGTGTATAAATCTGTAGTGGAGGGAAGGCGGGTAGGGTCGGCCTAGGAAAGGTTGGAGGGAGGGGTAAAGGAGGTTTTGTGTGCGAGGGGCTTGGACGTCCAGCAAGCATGTGTGAGCGTATTTGATAGAAGTGAATGGAGACAAATGGTTTTTAATACTTGACGTGCTGTTGGAGTGTGAGCAAAGTAACATTTATGAAGGGATTCAGGAAACCGGCAGGCCGGACTTGAGTCCTGGAGATGGGAAGTACAGTGCTGCACTCTGAAGGAGGGTGTTAATGTTGCAGTTTTATAACTGTAGTGTAAAGCACCCTCTGGCAAGACAGTGATGGAGTGAATGATGATGAAAGTTTTTCTTTTTCGGGCCACCCTGCCTTGGTGGAATCGGCCGATGTGATATATATATATATATATATATATATATATATATATATATATATATATATATATATATATATACGTTTAAAGATATATTTAGTTGGATTAGGCTAAATTAAATTGTGCATGTTTAATAAAGTTAGGTAAGTTTTCTAAGGTTCTTTTAGTGCAAAATTATTATTTTTTCTTTAAAATAAATGAAAAAATATATCTTTAAACGTATAAGAGAAAATTTAGAAAGGACTTAATTTTATATGAGTTGTTGCTAATTGATCAATTTTACCTATTCGGTAGATAATATATTATATATATATATATATATATATTATATATATATATATATATATATATATATATATAATATATATAATAAATATATATATAGATAGAGTTAAATTTAATTTAAAAGTAATTTACAACCAATAAATATATTTTGTTTAAATAATTTAATAGTAAATATACATATATTTATATATATATATATATATATATATATATATATATATATATATATATATATATATATAATATTTATATATATATATATATATATGACGTTAATCTGAATCCAATAACATATTCTTAGATAATACAAATTAATTGGATAAGTCAAATTCTGGTTCAAGAAGACATAGCGAGGAAGACCAAGATTATACTAAGCCATAATCTGGTTAAAAATAATATCCTCAATCAGGGTTTCAAGATAGACTAGTAATACGAGACTAAGACAGGCCAATAACGAGGCTAAATCATTTCGGGATTTAGTATATATATATATATATATATATATATATATATATATATATATATATATATATATATATATATATATATATATATATATATATATATATATATATTGTTTCTGAACCAATAACTACTAGGTTCAAAATTGATCTTGGTTCAAGATAGACAAGCGAGGAAGACCAAGATATACTAGCAAACTGGTTAAAAAAAAAACCATCAACAGGGTTCAAGATAGACTAGTAACGAGCTCAAGACAGGCCAATAACGAGGCTAAACACGGGATAGTGAGGAGATTTGTCACAAAAAGAAGTTATGTCTCGCTGAGCATCCTAGAGAAGCGAGAGGAGATAACCGAGGAGTCGGATACATCTCCTTTACATTTGTAGCCTGTGAAAGTCTTCCCTTCTAGTCTGAGCTGTCAGTAATCCAACACATTGATGGATTACTGACAGCTCAGACTAGCTTTAGTATATAGGAGCATATTAATAGGCTCCTTGTAAGTCATAATCAGGAGACAATAATTCGACAAAATAATTATTTAATATCTTTAATATTAACTTGTTTTAAAAGAAATTACATGAATACTCTCTCTTATTTAAAATACAGAAAGGTTATTTAGAGTACATTAATAACAATGGCCATAAGTTTACAATACACTTTTGGAACTTTTAGTTAAAGTGACTTTTCCATAGCCACGAGACATAATTATTCATATTTACAAATATATCTAGAGATATGATCATTAACGGAAATGTCTCACCATAGGTCGATCCTATATAAGCACAAGAATAAATTTACATATGTCCTCTAATAATCACTGGTTTCGAGAACGATAATTGATCAAGTAAGAAACTAACCTGCTTATCGAAATATAACAAACGAACGAAACAGAGACAAAACACACAGCTGAGATTTCTAATAGACTGCCAATAGGAGTATACTAACACTCCCTTCTTACTGAATATAAAATCGGATCAATTTAAATCAAGACTACGTAGAGATCACAGTAAAATCCTATTGTCTATATAACGTCAGATAAACTGGCAACCTTATTAGCTATCAGAATCTTTAAGTCCAGAAATAACTCTGTCCTTCACTCTTGCCTAGTGTAGCGAGAAATGGGTTCCGTCTCACCAACGGAACCGTTAGTTATCCAAAGCTTGACTCTAGACACAGCTCATGAGGAGATGTTTCCACTACTAGAGGTAGGCTGGAACTCACTCAGGCAACGCCTCTAAAGCAGACGTCAACTTGATTCATGAGACACCAACCCGAGAGACCGATTGACTCAACTATCCTATGGTAGTTAGCACAGTAGTTCCAGACTTAATAAAACCTATCCCACCTATATAATAATACATGGTCAGATAATATTATAAAGCAGATTAACTTCATTTTAGCTATTAATGAAGATATAGACAATATAATATTAAGAGAAAATAAATATATATACATGTAATAAGAAATACACCTTGGGTCCCATGCAAGGGACGCAACAAGATTCAAGTGACCAGTAACGAGATACTAAATATACCAGCAATAAGGATCATAGCAGACCAGTAATAAGGGTCATAACAGACCAGCAATAAGGATCATAGCAGACCAGCAATAAGGGTGTCATAACAGACCAGCAATAAGGGTCAAAAGATACCAGCAATAAGGGTGTCATAACAGACCAGCAATAAGGGTCAAAAGATACCAGCAATAGGTTTCGCAACAGTTCAGTAACGAGGATCAAGATATACCAGTAACAAGGTTGAAAACACCTTTAACGAAGCTCAAAGAGCAGACCGACCAGCATCGTGGATCGAGAGGTCGAGGGTAAAACGTGGAAGATTAATTATTTGGGAGCTGTTAAGAGTTTTTGAACACCCACGGAGTCTATTCTATTTTTCTTCTGTGTGTGTGTCTGCGCCGTGATACGGCACTCTTTGATGGCTCTTACGAGTCAGCCAGAGAGCTGGAAAAGGGAGGGGAGTGTGGAGAAGGTTAGAGAAAGAGGAGAGTGAAGTAATTGTGGGAATAAGAGAGAGAGAGAGAAAAAAATAGTGATGAAAGTGAGGATGGTGGAGAGGTGTTAGATGATGACACGACGGGGGTGTGAGGAATAGTGAAAAGTGGGTATGGATGGGCGGATAAAGAAGTGAAGAGGGAATTAGGGGAATGGGAGAACAAGGGAGAATGAGGGTCAGACAGCAGAACATTCTCGCACTAAAAGCGATAAACGTTCATATTTCAACGTTTCCTGTGTCACCTTCAAGTCACCTCGTTATTAGACGCATTGCGACCTGTTTTTTTTTTCTCTTAATTGTGGTTAAAATTTTGTAGTGCATGCGGCCTAACCTAAATTAATCTAACTTAACCTAACGAAATCTAACCTAACCTAACGAAATCTAACCTAACCTAACGAAATCTAACCTAACCACCTAACCTAACCTAACCTAATGTAACCTAACCTAACCTAAATTAGTTTAACAAAACTTCAAGAAAATTCGATTTGGAAAAATCTAAAAACTTACGTTGATCAGAACATAAAAAAAAGGACTAATTAAAACGAGAATGAATAGGAGACAGAGAGAAAGCAAGAATCTCTTCTAATTAAAAACCTTGTCTGGAAAAAAATAAATATTAAAGGAATATACTATTGCAATATCTTAAAGGAATTGTTTTGCTGATGCTATTAAATACTTGAAGGCAAAAATAATAATAGTTGTAAATACAGATTTGTAAGTAAAAAACGTAAATACTTGCTGTAGATGAAAGTCGTAGATAATTTTTATTAAATAAGAGATGTAAATGAAGTCAGTTGGAAGCCAAATAAGTTAAAAATAAAAACAGTTTACAATCAAAACAATTGCTAAACGCTTTGAAAAAAAAAAGTTGTAAAAAGTGCGTAAATCTGGATGAGGTGTGAAGATATTAATTAAAGCCGAGTGTGTTCAGATTCTACGAATTATTTTCTTTGCTAATTCATTATTTTCGTCTCCGTTCAAGAGCAAGTGAAAGGAGAGAAGCACTTAGCTTTGTGTGTGTGTGTGTGTGTGTGTTTGTTTGTGTGTGTGTGTGTGCGTCTGTGTGACTGTGTGTCTGTGTTTCGGTATGTCTGTGTTTGTGTTCGAGGGAGGCGTATTTCTTAACATAAATATATACCAGTGCTTCATCTAATCAACTCTGATACTACTACCACTACTACTAATAATAATGCCACTACTACTGCTATTACTACTATTACTGCCACTACTTCTACTAGTACTAAGAGTGTAGATGCCACAGTGATTAGTCACATACACTAGCGACGCCTCCAACTTAAGAATATAAACTGAAATCCCATCCACCAGGACTGGACAATATAACCTGCAGATTTCTCCTCGTTATGCAAATATTCACTATAATATATATATATATATATATATATATATATATATATATATATAATGGAGAAGGAGAGGGAAGTGAGAGATGAAAATCCCGTGCCATCATGTGTTAATAAGAGGGGGTCGATGGTGCCTCTAAGCCTATTGAGTGAGGGCAGTGGTACGCGATGTAAGTTAAGTGAGCAATTAGGCCAAGATGTGGCACACTTTAGAATCCGATAAAGTGGAGCGGGAGTCGCGCGAGAGCGCGTGCGTGCGTGCGTGAGTGTGTGTATTCACCTAGTTGTGATTGCAGGGGTCGATTCACAGCTCCTGGCCCTGCCTCTTCACTAGCCGCTACTCGGTCACTCTTCCTGCTCCATGAGCTTTATCATACCTCTTCTTAAAGCTATGTATGGATCCTGCCTCCACTACATCACTTTCGAGACAATTCCACCTCCTGACAACTCTGTGACTGAAGAAATACTTCTAGTTTCCTTACGTGCATGGCTAGGTGTGGGTTCCAAACTGGTGCTGCATACTCCAATATATGCCTAACGTACACGGTGTACAGGGTATTGAACGATTCCTTATTGAGATGTCGGAATGCTGTTTTTAGGTTTGCTAGGCGCCCATATGCTGCAGCCGTTTTTTGGTTCATGTGCGCCTCAGGAGATGTGCCTGGTGTTATACTCACCCCATGATCCTTTTCCTTGAGTGAGGGTTGTAGTTTCTGGCCCCCTAGACTGTATTCCGTCTGCGGTTTTCATGCCCTTCCCCACTCTTCATAACTTTGCACTTGGTGGGGTTGAACTCCAGGAGCCACTTGCTGGACCAGGCCTGCAGCTTGTCCAGATCCCTTTGTAGTTCTGCCTGGTCTTCGTCCGTTTGAATTCTTCCCATCAACGTCACATCATCTGCAAACAGGGACACTTCTGAGTCTATTCCTTCCGTCATGTTCACAAATACCAGAAACAACACAGGTTCTAGGACTGACCCCTGTGGAACCCCACTCGTCACAGGCGCCCACTGACACCTCGCCACATACCATGACTCGCTGCTGTCTTCCGACAGGTATTCCCTGATCCAATGGAGTGCCTTCCATGTTATCCCTGCTTGGTCCTCTACCTTTTGCACTAATCTCTTGTGTAGAACTGTGTCAAACGCCTTCTTACAGTGTGTGTGTGTGTACTCACCTAATTGTGGTTGCAGAGGTCGATTTATAGCTCCTGGCCCCGCCTCCTCACTGGTCGCTACTAGGTTCACCCTCTCCCTGCTCCGTGATCTTTATCATACCTCTTCTTAAAGCTATGTATTGATCCTGCCTCCACTACATCATTTTCTAGACTGTGTGGTGTGTGTGTGTGAGTCTCCTAACTTCATATTAACTTCGCATCATAAACTAGCTATCGCAAAATTCGACAAATATGACAGCAAGAAGCTTGTTGAATTTCATAAAATGCTGAACCTGTGTGGATCATTCAACGCAACGAGCACTGGAAGTTCACTCTTCCCTCCGCTAAACGCCGCCAGTTTCCCGATCATTCAGGCTGATGATGATTGACAATAAGAGAAACATAAATATAAGGTTCGGTCATGGAGAAAGGGTGGAGCAAGAAACTGACCAAGTGAATGTATATGGAAGGTGAAGGAGACGCTCAAGAAGGTGAATGAAGGGTGTGAATGAGGTATTAAGTAGGAGGGGAAGGAAAGGTACAAGAGTAGGGAAAGGGAAAGAGGTGCCAGGGGAGCGAGGGGAGAAGAAATGCGAGGGGATGTAGGAAGGGATGGAGTGGAAGGAGTACCAGGGGAGGGAGGGGATGGGGAGGTGTAAGGGGAGGGAATCAAGGGATGGAGAGGAAGGGTGTCAGGGAAGGGAAAACAAATGTGCTTAGTTTATAAATATATATATATATATATATATATATATATATATATATATATATATATATATAGTACTGTATATTAATGATTAAACAAATGATGAAAGTACCTGGCTAAAAATAAATATACATACACACACCACACACACACACAAACATATGCACAAACATATACACAGACTCCACTGAGGAGTCTGTGGAGACAAAGAACTTTGTCCATGGAAGCAAAGAGGGAAATGTATGAGAGTATAGTTATACCAACGCTCTTGTATGGGTGTGAGGCATGGGTTGTGAATGTTGCAACAAGGAGAAGGCTGGAGGCAGTGGAGATGTCGTGTCTGAGGGCAATGTGTGGTGTGAATATAATGCAGAGAATCCGTAGTTTGGAGATTAGGAGGAGGTGTGGGATTACCAAAACTATTATACAGAGGGCTAAGGAGGGGTTGTTGAGATGGTTCGGACATGTAGAGAGGTTGGAAAAAATAGAATGACTTCGGGAGTGAATAAATCTGTAGTGGAGGTAAAGCGGGGTAGAGGTCGGCCTAGGAAAGGTTGGAAGGAGGGGCTAAAAGAGGTTTTGTGTGCAAGGGGCTTGGACCTCCAGCAAGCATGCGTAAGCGTGTTAGATAGGGGCGAATGGAGACAAATGGTTTTTAGAACTTGACGTGCTGTTGGAGTGTAAGTAAGGTAACATTTATGAAGGGATTCAGGGAAACCGGCAGGCCGGACTTGAGTCCTGGAGATGGGAAGTACAGTGTCTGCACTCTGAAGGAGGGGTGTTAATGTTGCAGTTTTATAACTGTAGTGTAAGCACGCCTCTGGCAAGACAGTGATGGAGTGAATGATGGTGAAAGTTTATCTTTTTCGGGCCACCCTGCCTTGGTGGGAGAGGACCGATGTGTTAATAAAAAAATAATAAAATAAAATATATACGTGTGTATGAGCGCATATTATCCAAAAACATTACTTAAAAAAATAATCAAAATGACAAAATGTAGGTAAGAGCATAAGAATGAAGGAGCCCTGCAGTAGGCCTACTGGCCTATGCTAGGCAGCTCTTATCACACCCATCTATTATGAAGGTTTCCTATATCGTTTCTAAATCAAAATTTTCCACCTTGAACCCATTACTGCGAGTTGTCTTGATTAGATATTTGTGGCACATTATTTATATCCCCTTCATATATTCCTGGCTCTGTATAATCCTATGGGTTTACTGCTTCCCTCCTAAATATAATAATACTGCAGATTAGTGGAATAAATATTAGTTGAAAGGGTAGGATCTGACAAGAAACTTCCCAGCATGGGCCAACAGAGTAACTGCTGAGCTTACAGGGTACGAAAACACTGCATACATTGACTACTTATTCAGAAAAAAAGCAATTTACTCCCATCTCTGAGGCCGAAAATATAACCCCCGCGTCTTATGGCTGCAGTTAAACAAAAACTCTGATTATTTTAGATAAAGTATATCCCCGCGGCTTTTGGCCGGTATAATATATATATATATATATATATATATATATATATATATATATATATATATATATATATATATATATATATATATATATTTCAACAAATCGGCCGTCTCCCACCAAGGTGGGATGGCCCAAAGAGAAAAACAAAAGTTTTTCTCTTAAACTTTAGTAATGTATACACGTGAAGGGGTTACTAGCCCCTTGCTCCCGGCATGTTAGTCGACTCTCACAACAAGCATGGCTTACGGAGGAAGAATTCTGCTCCACTTCCCCATGGAGATAAGAGGAAATAAGAACAAGAACTATTAAGAAAATAGAAGAAAACCCAGAGGGGTGTGTATATATATGCTTGTATATGAATATGTAGTGTGACCTAAGTGTAAGTAGAAGTAACAAGATGTACCTGAAATCGTGCATGTTTATGAGACAAAAAAAAGACACCAGCAATCCTACCATCATGTAAAACAATTACAGGTTTTCGTTTTACACTCACTTGGCAGGACGGTGGTACCTCCCTGGGTGGTTGCTGTCTACCAACCTACTACCATAATATATATATATATATATATATATATATATATATATATATATATATATATATATATATATATATATAATTAAGGCACCTACACAACCTTAAACCAACCCGAATCTTCTGTTAAGATACTCCAGATATGTATGTTGAAAAAGGCAATCAGGAGAGGTCTTTTTTAGTTATCACAATGTCATCAATTTAAAAAATATACCGAAAGCTTGAACGCACTTAAATATTATAATTAATATGCACCAACGTTCAGTGTTTGAAGCCGATCAGAAGAGTCATTCTCCAGTTATTTCTCTGAATTCAAGCAGAATTCAGAGATTATTTACCCGTGTATTCCTTCACCATTATATATGTGTGTATGTGTAAATGTGTATATGTGTACAAAGAGAATATAACAAACTGTAATGGTACAAGTGAAAGCAATGTAAGTACAATAAACAAGACCAGAGACGATGGTAGTCTACCAGTTCTGCTCGGTGCACTGAAGACATCAATCTGCAGAATTCACGGGCTTTCTGGTGACCGGCTGTTGAACTACCAGTAAGCATAACAGTGGGGGACCCCAGCCTGCTACACTCTGAATGGCTAGTTCACCGGTCGAGAAGTCATGCCAAAATGGTTGTGTGTGACATACGTCGAATAACATGTAACACACTCGACGCACGCCACACATACCTTCAGCACATACCTTCATACCTTCAGCACTACGTGTGCTGAAGGTATGAAGTCTATCGGGAAAGGTTTTCTCAAGTTATAGGCCAGAAGCGAAACCCGAGAATGGTCTACGTAAAATTGTACTTGACAATAACTGCCTGAACCTCTCCCTAGTTACAGTAAAGTTAAGTTGGAAATTTGAAACTGGTGTGATGAGGCATTCTCAAGTTATAGACTAAAACAAAGGAAAAATAATATTCATCCATTTGCAAGTACTCCTTCAGGGATTCCTAATCATGTTCCGAGGAGTTTTAGTTCCTCTCCTTTACCTGGGATCAAATCCAATGCCTAGAGATTTTTTTCCCTAGGTACGACCAAGAGCTTGACGGTCGTGCAGTCATGATCCAGTATGTAACATTGCCAGCTGGAAATTTTTATCACTTTGACCTCAATAGAATTTCCATCACTGGGAACATAGTGTACGACACACACAACATCTGTCATTTTCTGAGGCATTCTTTATCAGTAGATTCTTTACAGCTGAGTCACTTCTGAAAGGCCACGTTAATGTTGAAAGCTTTCAGTCCCTTTGATAGCTGCCCAAAAAAAAAAATTTATAGAGCAGAAATACATTTTTTTTGTACCTGCTCAATTTTTGGTTCAGTACGTTAAAATGTTTTTCTTTGCTTGTTGAGGAATCTTGCCAATAAAGGACTCGCGATATCTTAAATTACCTCTAGTTTCATTTAACTCTGTTTCACTATCATGGAATTCTGGGCTTCCAGTTCTGTGCGACCTCAGAACTATCATCACAAAGATACACAAACGCTCTTGTAGAGATTAGAAAAGTAAGGTACCACAGATATGCACGTCATACACACACACACACAGGCATATATATATATATATATATATATATATATATATATATATATATATATATATATATATATATATATATATATATATATATATATATATATATTCAATTAAAATATATAGGAGGTACCACCTCTAGAACTTGCTGGGGACCCTCATCCTCAGGGAAGACAATAAACGTACCTCAGGGAAAACTCGAGGTTCTCCCCGGAGCTGTTAGAATATTTTCTTCTCCTACCACTCCCTATATATATATTGAATGAGTGCTTTATTAATAGACAGAATACATTTACAGAAAACTCAAACATGAACATGAATACATTGGTACAATATATCAAAGATTATGTATCTCTTCCAGCTCCTCCGAAGCCGGACGCGAGCCCAGTACGCAGCATGCATTTCCCCTCTGGATGGCTATGTTGAGGCGCTGGAACATGAAAGTGGCTGCCCTTGGGTCCCTGGTGGTGTAGATGAGTCTGGAACCCAGTTCTTTAAGGAAACGTGTTGCATTTTTTCCCCATGATCACAAGGTCTCTGATCCCACAGGGACAAATTGATACTGTTGGCTTATGTCCCTGTACTTGCCGATCTTGTACTCCTCCCTGTGGTCAGCAGCTCCTCCCTGTCGCCCGACACTGTGATGGATATAGGTGTCAGCCAGTGTCGACACACAGGTATAGTCCCATGCTAAGAGCTTGCCATTCTTCCAAGGATAGATGGTGATCCCGTCGGGGCGGTTTGCTGGGTTGTGGGCATTGTTGGCTGCTAGTGATCGGGGCTCTCTCTCGGCTGGGCATTCAGCTGTAGCAAGGGTTCTCTTTATGATGTCGTTGACTTCATTGTGTCTTGCATGTTAAGACCATGTAGACCATATTGGTCGGCTTGCGCATCGCCACAAATACACGTATATTCCGTGTGAATTGGGGCAGCAAGGCGCAGAGCCACTGCAATACGAAGGGTCTTAGGGTCGAGGCGTGTTCCCATGGCCGAAATGGGAACTGTTTGGAGGAAGTCCCCAGAGTGATGTGCACTCACAGCTAGGAAACGGGCAGTCTCCCTGTCTGATGTTACAGCCCTAAGCATGTTGGCAAGTATCTTTTCAGTGATGGGGCCGTCCCAGCTGGACTGTTTATATGTCGTGCCGATTAGATAAAACTTGCGATTTTGGCTTAAATAGCAACGCTCTTCTTGCCATATAAGACAAGCGAAAATTTGTGTATGCAATAATTTCGCAAAAATCATTCTGAACCTAACGAAAATATATTTCATTGTGTTTGTTTATTATTAAATTATTGTAAACATATCAAAAATATATTTAGTTGGGTTAGGCTAAATTAAATTGCGCTTGTTATAATAAGGTTAGGTAAGTTTCTTTTGGTACAAAATTATAAACTTTTACATTAACATAAATGAAAAAATATATATCTTTAAACGTATAAGAGAAAATTTTAGAAAGAACTTAATTTTAAATGAGTTCTTGCTAATTGACCAGTTTTACCTACTAGGCACGACATATATATTTATATTAGCAATGAAACAAGTGGTTTTGAATTATTTACCAAACTGCGGCAGGCCAGGATTAGACCCCACGACACATTGTCCCGCTACCAGAGGCCACACAATGTACATATCACCTTACCAACTCAGCCATCGATTCTTCAAACAACATGAGCCTAGCGAACTACATTTGTTTCATGTTGCGAGGACACTCGTGGCAGTTGTATGTTCATGGAATATTTTCAGCCTCTTCCTGTTTGAATACTCGCCTTCACAAGCAGTCTATATATCAATGAAACTACGAAACATTCGTGCGAAACCACGAAACATTCGTGCAAAACCACGAAACATTCGTTCAAAACCACGAAACATTCGTGCAACCAGTTACCACGCAGATGTTTCTCACACTGATTAATTCCGCTTAATTACAGACCTCCTTAAGCTGATCAATTCAGCTAATCCCAAATGTCTTCACACTTACCAGTACACATACTCGCTGAGGCTTCGCCATCCTCCCCACTGAAGCAAGCAGCTAGTCCCCAGAGCTCACTGAAGCAAGCAGCTAGTCCCCAGAGCTCACTGAAGCAAGCAGCTAGTCCCCAGAGCTCACTGAAGCAAGCAGCTTGTCCCCAGAGCTCACTGAAGCAAGCAGCTAGTCCCCAGAGCACACTGCTGCTAATATATACTGATCGCAGTGTCGTGCTGGGCTCCAGCTCTCGTAGACAACACTCACACTGGCGGTAATAACGTTTAGTTCCCACACAGCTGTTGTATGCACGCCGCACACCGCTGCCAATGGTGTACCACCCAACCTCGCACGTCTAGTATTTGTCTCGTTATGTCTCTCTCTCTCTCTCTCTCTCTCTCTCTCTCTCTCTCTCTCTCCCTGAGGGAGTAACATTCTGCTTGCTTGTGATTCGAGTATTATTCCAGAGAGACCAGCTGACCTCATTACCATACTTTTACCATTGACCTCAGCTCCTGCGGATGGTCTTCAGCACATTAGGAGCTTGGATTCTTCCCCTCTCCGGAGCAGCTAGTATCTCCCTCACCTAGCATCTTCTTCACCTAATATCTCCCTCACCTAGTATCTCCCACACCTAGAATCTTCTTCATCTAGTATCTTCCTCACATAGTATCTCCCTCACCTAATATCTCCCTCACCTAGAATTTTCTTCATCTAGTATCTTCCTCACATAGTATCTCCCTCACCTAATATCTCCCTCACCTAGAATCTTCTTCATCTAGTATCTTCCTCACATAGTATCTCCCTCACCTGTCATCTTCCTCACCATTATCTTTCTCGCCCAGCACATCTAACATCTCCCTAATTTTCTATTGTCCCCCACTTAGTAGAACAGAAGATAAGCGCAAAATAATGCAAATTGAGTGGGACTGGGAAGCCAGGCCTTTTAAGTCTGCTTGGATATGGAGTCACCTACAAATCGGCCATTGTGTGACCCTTTTGTCGGCCATTACCAAAAATCTTTTACCCAAATCTCTGTCAGATTCTGAGATATCTTTACAAATTTGGGTGTCTGTAAATCTTCGGCTACTTCTGAGGGCCTCCTTTATGTGATAATAAAGCAGTTATAATTAAAGATATAAAAATACGGACTCAAATTAAGTTGTAATAAACAATGAATAAACAGAAGAGTCGACGAGGGGTTCGAACCGCGGTCCGTCTAGGCTAACTCGGGATTCTAATAGGAAGGATAAGCAGCTAATACTTACTGTATTATATACCCTGAGAGGCACCAACTGTAACCCAACTGAACTCTTCCCGCAGCCCAGGAGCTTTACCGGCAGATTTATTCTTACCCCTCAAAGCCACATCGTCCACCCTTTTGTTTATTTGTATAAAAACATGTTATTCGTTCGCTTTCATTATGTAGTGAATTCTTCTCTTCAAATTTCTTCATGTTTCTTAACATGTTTCTGACCTAGAAAATGTGCAGAGAACCTTCACGGCACACATAACTGCGATAAACCACCTCAATTACTGGGAACGCTTGAAGTTCCGGAACCTGTACTCCCTAGAACGCAGGCGGGAGAGATACATTATTATATACACTTGGAAAATCCTACTGGGATTAGTACCAAACTTGCACACGAGAGTCACTCCCTACGAAATCAACATTCCCCCAATGAAAAGCAGGGGCGCCACTAGCACGTTGAGAGACAACACAATAAGTGTCAGGGGCCCAAGACTGTTCAACTGCCTCCCAGCATACATAAGAGGGATTACCAATAGACCCCTGGCTGTCTTGAAGCAGGCACTGGACAGGCACCTAAAGTCGGTACCTGACCAGCCAGGCTGTGGTTCGTACGTTGGACTGCGTGCGGCCAGCAGTAACAGCCTGGTTGATCAGGCCCTGATCCACCATGAGGCCTGGTCACAGACCGGGCCGCGGGGGCGTTGACCTCCGAAACTCTCTCCAGGTAAACTCCAGGTAACTCCTTCTTCCTTCTTATTCCAGGTGTGCATGCATTTAGTATAGTAGTGGTGGGTACGTGAGTCTTGTCGTACCTATTCTTAAAGTTATGCATGGATTCTGCCTCACCCCGAGATCCTTCTTTTTCAGGAAGGTTTGCAGCCTTTGCCACTCGAGCCTCTACATTGTTTCCGGAATCCTTCACCCTTCTGCGATTTTCGTAATTTTTCACACGCTGGAGTTAATTTCTAATGATCGCTTGTCATACCAATCTCGCAGCTTGTCCAGACCCATTTGTTGTTTTTTTCTAATCTACTCCTGTTTACATTCACCTCATTAGTTTCAAATCATTTATGAACAGCGATACTGCTGGCTCAATTTATTGTCATGTCGCAAACATATACAAAAAATAGTATTGATCCAAGTCCTGACCCTTGTGGAACCCCACTCGCCACACTCGGTCTTTCTGACACCTCCATCCTGACAATAACTCGTTGGCTCCCTCCCGTTAAGTAATACTTAACGGGAAGGAAGCAATGAGTTACTTGGACCAATACTGTTTCCTGTGTATGCAACATGTGTGTGTGTGTGTGTGTGTGTGTAGGTGTACTCACCTATTTGTACTCACCTATTTGTGGTTGCAGGGGTCGATTCATAGCTCCTGGCCCCGCCTCTTCACTGATTGCTACTAGGTCCTCTCTCTCCCTGCTCCATGAGCTTTATCAAACCTCGTCTTAAAACTATGTATGGTTCCTGCCTCCACTACGTCGCTTTCTAGGCTATTCCACTTCCTGACAACTCTATGACTGAAGAAATACTTCCTAACATCCCTTTGACTCATAGGAGTGTGTATGTGTGTGTGTGTGTTTGTTTGTGTATGTGTGTGGCGTGTGTGTGTGTGTGTGTGTGTGTGTGTGTGTGTGTGTGTGTGTGTTATGTTGTATCTAGTTGTGGTTGCAGTCATCAAAATAACTGGCCCCCTTTACTGTACTATCTGCGTCATCTTGTGGCTTTTCAAAACCTCCAAACTAGTATTTCATAACATTGTTGTCTTTGACTATTCACCCTGACAACTAAGTGACTGAAGAATACTTCCTAAAAATCCTGTGTTTATCTAGTCTTCAACTTCCATCTGTGTCCCCTTGTGTTGTGTCCCATCTCTTGAACATTCTTCTGTCCACTTTGTCAATTCTCTCAGTATCTTATGATGTTATTATCATGATTCTATCTTCCTGTCTCCAGTGTCGTCAGGTCGATTTCCCTTAACCTCCCTCGTAGGACATACCCCTTAGCTCGGGACTAGTCTTGTTGCAAACCTTTGCACTTTCTCGAGCTTCTTCACATGCTTGGCTAGTGTGGGTTCCAAACTGGTGCTGCATACTCCAATATGGGCCTAACGTACACAGTGTACAGGGTCCTGAACGATTCTTTATTAAGATGTCGGAATGCTGTTCTTAGGTTTGCTAGGCGCCCATATGCTGCAGCAGTTATTTGGTTGATGTGCCTCAGGAGATGTGTCTGGTGTTATACTCACCCCAAGATCTTTTCCTTGATTGAGGTTTGCAGTCTCTGGCCCCCTAGGCTGTACTCCGTCTGCGGTCTTCTTTGCCCTTCCCCAATCTTCATGACTTTGCACTTGGTGGGGTTGAACTCCAGGAGCCAGTTGCTGGACCAGGCTTGCAGGCTGTCCAGATCCCTTTGTATTTCTGCCTGGTCCTCGTCCGATTGAATTCTTCTCATCAACTTCACATCATCTGTGTGTGTGTGTGTGTGTGTGTGTGTGTGTGTGTGTGTGCGTCATAAAAATAACTGTGCTCTTTAATTTACTATCGCAGTCATCATTGTGGTTTGGTTCAAACCTCAAACTGGTTTTCATAACATTGTTGTCTTTGCGATTAAACCTGAAGCTGAAGTGACGCAAGCTTTGTACTTTCTCGCAACAACACGTAGATAAGACAAACGTTCAGAATAAGCTTTCACTGGGACAAAGCTTCGCACTATGTAGAGCTTTATTAATTCAAGAGCTTGATATCATTGACTTCATAAAATTCGGCACAATAAAAGCTTTTGCAACTCTATCATATCATTGCTGTGATCAGTAAGCCTTTGTGTATAACCAAAAATATATTAACTCCAGTTGAAAATTTTAAATTTCCTGAAAAAAAAAAGGAAATGCAAACTTCAATAACCCTGAAAAAACTTGCAAAATCAAAAAAGTGCTTCAATTCAGAAAAAAAAAATTAATGAGAACCAAATCCAACGTTCATTTGTTTTTGTTTTTAGCCCATTGCGTGTTTTTTTCAGTAAAATTATTCCTGCTTGCCTGCTTCATCCTCTTAGGCTAATATTATTCCCACCTTCATGACCTCCTGAGACAGCCGCGTTTGCCAGTATCTGTGTAAATTCACCAGGTATCTCGCGGCTCCTTAAAACCTCCTCTCGTGATGCCTGGAGCAGATGATGCCTTTAGAGCGTACTGATAACGCCAGGGGGCGCTGAAAGGCTTCGGGGAGGAGAAAAGGGGATGAAAGAGATTTGTTATAGAGGAATTTCTGGAGCTGGGAAAAGGGGGCGGAGGAGGCTGAGTATGGAGGAATGTATATCTGTCTGGGAATGGAGACGGAAGAGGTGGGTTATGAGGGGATTTCTACAGCACATTTTATATGAAGATTTATCAAAAGAAAATGTAGTGTGGTAGCTGTCTGTTGGGTAGTAAGGAACTTTACTTTTAAATGTTGGCTAAAGGAGAGAAATGTTACTTAACTTCCTCCGTAGTTTTCACAATGGAACACATCAGACCTCCCACTCCTTTCTTGCTTCCTTTTCTACTTTTCCTCTTCATCTCCTATCTCTTCTCCCTCCTTCCCTTTCTCCTCCGTACGCATCACCGAAGGCTTTGTTAATCAAAGGGAAAATGATATAACACTTCCTTCGAAGGCGCGGGAACTTATTACTCTACAGTGTGTTATAATCTATGACGGAGGTGCTGGTAACACCACACACCCTGAGCACTGCTCTTCCTCTGGGCGTCAAGCAGAGAGTAATAATGGTCTCAGCGGCGTGAAATGTGTGAAGGATGTCCTCAGGGAAGCGCTGAGCTCAGCACTGTCTGTGTTGGTGAAGGCAGCTGCCTGTGTGAGTAGGGTGGAGGGAGCTGCCTGTGTGTGTTGGTGGAGGCAGCTGCTTGTGTGTGTTGGTGGAGGCAGCTGCCTGTGTGAGTAGGGTGGTGGGAGCTGCCTGTGTGTGTTGGTGGAGGCAGCTGCCTGTGTGAGTAGGGTGGAGGCAGCTGCTTGTGTGTGTTGGTGGAGGGAGCTGCCTGTGTGTGTTGGTGGAGGGAACTGCTGATGAGAGGTAGGCAGCCGCAGTCTGAGTAGGTGAAGGGAGGCCGGTGAAGGGACACAGGTGAAGGGAGGCAGGCGAAGGGAGGCAGGAATCCTATTATCCTTGCCACACAGGACAGAAGACAGCGTAAGTTAGGAGACAAGAGTGAGCTGGAGGTCCCGCCCTGCCTCGCTGCCTGACTCCTAATGTGCTTACCTTTCTATAGCAATAACGCATACCACGTTTCTGCAAGACTAATGTACACTACGTTTCTGTAAGACCAAGGTACACTACGTTTCTGCAAGACTAAGGTACACTACGTTTCTGCAAGACCAAGGTACACTACGTTTCTGCAAGCCTAAGGTACACTACGTTTCTGCAAGACTAAGGTACACTACGTTTCTGCAAGACCAGGGTATACTACGTTTCTGCAAGACCAAGGTACACAACGTTTCTGCAAGACCAGGGTACACTAACGTTTTCTCAAGACCAGTAACTACGTTCTGCAAACCAGGTACTACGTTTCTGCAAGACAGGTACACTACTTCTGCAAGACCAGGTACACTACGTTTCTGCAAGACCAAGGTACACTACGTTTCTGCAAACCAGGTACACTACGTTTCTGCAAGACCAAGGTACACTACGTTTCTGCAAGACCAAGGTACACTACGTTTCTGCAAGACCAAGGTACACTACGTTTCTGCAAGACCAGGGTATACTGCGTTTCTGCAAGACCAAGGTACACTACGTTTCTGCAAGACCAAGGTACACTACGTTTCTGCAAGACCAGACACTCGTTTCTGCAAGACCAGGGTAACTCGTTTCTGCAAGGACACCAGAGGTACACTACGTTTCTGCAAGACCAAGGTACACTTCGTTTCTTCAAACCAAGGTACACAACGTTTCTGCAAGACCAGGGTACACTACGTTTCTGCAAGACCAAGGTACACTACGTTTCTGCAAGACCAAGGTACACTACGTTTCTGCAAGACCAGGGTAACTGCGTTTCTGCAAGACCAGGGTAACTACGTTTCTGCAAGACCAGGTAACTACGTTTCTGCAAGACAGGTACACTAGACCAGGTACTACGTTTCTGCAAGATCAGAGCGTACACTAGCGTCTTCTGCAGAGACCAGGGTTAACCGTTGTCTTGAAGACCAGGGTCACTTCACGTTCTCTGCAAGACAGGGTACATCGTTTCTGCAAGAACAGGTACCTGTTTCTGCAGACAGGTACGTCTAACCGTTAACTCTTGCAGAACCAGGGTATGCTGAACGATGACCTGGTCTTGCAGAAACTAGTGTACCTGGTCTTGCAGAAAGCAGTATACCCTGGTCTTGCAGAAACTAGTTACCTGGTCTTGCAGAAACGTAGTGTACCTTGGTCTTGCAGAAAGCTATGTACCTGGTCTTGCAGAAACGTTGTGTACCTTGGTTTGAAGAAACGAAGTGTACCTGTCTTGCAGAAACGTAGTGTACACGACGTTTCTGCAAGACCAGGGTACACGACGTTTCTGTACAACCAGGGCATGCTACGCTTCTGTAACACAAGGACATTTGGCATTTATGTAAATCTATAATTAAACCGTTTCTGCAAGGCCAAGCCATGCGACGTTTCTTCTAGAGGAAGAAATGTGGCGTTTCTACAATAAAAGATGAAGTTAATGAATTACATATAAAGTCTTTGAACAAGGGAAGATCATGAGGAGACAGGTTCAGGACATGAAAGATACCCAGAGGCATTTAAGTTCGGACAGGGAGAGACTGGCAGGAAACCAGGAAAAGAAGATCCATGGAAAAATTAGGACTTACATTTTTAGGTTTAATCACAGAGCAGTACAAAAGTGGAACGTACTGGGATGGTTAGTATTGGAAGTATATCACACACAGTACCATGAACAATTACGGTACAACACAGAAAGCTAGACGCCAACAGACACGTTAGGGATCTAAGTAACGTTCTGCTGACAGTAGTGTGATGTCTGGGATAATGCTTCGTTCTGTGGAGAACTGAATCACCGCAAAGCGAAACGTTCTCCCGCTGAAAGCTTATTCAGTCGCGTTTATCTTCCTCACATGCAAATGAGGAAGTGACGACACGAACTGAGAATCGAACCTCGAGGACACAAATCGGCGAGTACAGTTGAGTGATTAAGCAAACACGTTCAATACAGGTAGATAGTAGAAAGAGGAGGAACGCAGTAATCATATACTGGATGGTGAAACGTTTTGAGAAAATAATTAAATACTATTATTTAGCACTATCAAGAGTGTTTTATAGATATATTATGCTATCAAGAGCTCTTTTGTTAATCAAGAGTTCCTTGTACCATTTACTATATCAAGAGTTCCTTGCTCTGATTCCTTTATCGACAACTCAGTGCCCTGATTACTTTATCGACAACTCAGTGCTCTTATTTATTTATCAACAACTCATTGCTCTGAATCTTTGATCAACAACTCAGTGCTCTGATTCCTTTATCAACAACTCATTGCTCTAATTTCTTTATCAACAACTCAGTGCTCTAATTTCTTTATCAACAACTCAGTGCTCTAATTCCTTTATCAACAACTCAGTGCTCTAATTTCTTTATCAACAACTCAGTGCTCTAATTCCTTTATCAACAACTCAGTGCTTTAATCCCTATATCAATAACTCAGTGCTCTAATCCCTATATCAACAACTCAGTGCTCTAATTCCTTTATCAACAACTCAGTGCTCTAATCCCTATATCAACAACTCAGTGCTCTAATTCATTTATCAACAACTCAGTGCTCTAATCCCTATATCAACAACTCAGTGCTCTAATTTCTTTATCAACAACTCAGTGCTCTAATTCCTTTATCAACAACTCATTGCTCTGAATCCTTAATCAACAACTCATTGCTCTGATTCCTTAATCAACAACTCAGTGCTTTGATTCCTTTATCAACAATTCAGTGCTTTAATCACTATATCAAGAGCTCCATACACCCGTTCCTTTTCCTTGAGCATCTTGCAGCAATTCCTTTTGCATGAACTTATAGCCCCAATCCCCTCACGTTTACTGACATAGTTTCATAACAATGTCTACAAAGAGATGCTCCTGAAGCCATTGATTTCGAGGGACAAGTGTGAATGGCGTCTAGAGGGGAGATGGGACGGAAGAGGGGCGACGATGTAATTAAGATAAGGTCAGAGAGGAGAGTAACAAAGAGGAGAATGAGAGGAAAGACGAAAAAAGTGAGAGGAAGAGGGAGAGTGTGAAGGCAGTTTCACTAAATTTTAGGTGATCTCGTGTGAACCAGAAAGTAGAATTGTGTCTGTCGGTATATGTGGAGGTGAGAGCTCACTGAGCCCAGCTGAGTGATTTTTAAGATGTGGGTAAATTTTGCTGATGTTCCTTAAGAAACACGAGAGGTGATCTTGTAAATGACGCCGGGAAAGTTGTAAGAATGTCCTGGTGATTGCTCGGAAAATCCTAGAGTTGGTGGGAACATTTTTATGAAGGCCATGAGAGTGTCCTGGATGCGGAAGAGAAGACCTTAGAAGAGTGAAAGAGCATCTGGGATCTGCGAATCTCCTAGGAACTGTGAGCTTCCTAGGAGATGTGAGTTTCCTAGGTGCTGTGAGCCTCCAAAGACCTGTTATGCATCTTTAGGCTCGTAGCGGATTCAGTAGTTTCAAGAGGAAGCAGGAAATTAAAAGGCGATTGAAGAACTTTTGAACACATCCTGGAAGTTGTTAGTTAAGCCAAGAAAGCACTTTAAGATTGTTAACGATGTAGTAGGTGGGATAGCCACGGAAATAGTAAGCGGAATACCCTATAACAGGTTGGGATAGATTGATATATACTTCTCCAACAGTCATCTAAGATTTATCTTACGCTTAAATATTCTACAAAGTTAAGGCTGAGAGATGCATCAAGTATTCCACAGACTAAGTACTACTTTCTAACTTATGCATCATGTAAGTTTAAAGAATAGGTGAATATTTTATTTAGCAATAAGCAACAGTCTTCTTTGGCGCAGAGGGAACTTAGAGTCAGCTATAGACCAGATATGTTATTCCCCGTTTGTTTAACTTTTCTTGTCTATTTGTGGTGGGAATATGATCCAAATGCGAATCACCCGAGGACTGAAGGATCACCAACAGCGATATTCTTCAAAAGGATTGTCTATAGAGTAAAGTTGGTGACAGCACCGCGTCTTCTGGTATAAAAATAATGGAGGTCGTCTAGGCTAGAGAGGGGACCTTGAATACATTATTCTTGTGGACAAAGAAGCAAGTAGGCGGAAGAAGACGTATTTTGCCCAATGCTTCGCTCTGAGTAGAATTTCGTTGGCAAACTTTTAAGCTAGAGCTTGTAAAAGCTCTACTTGGAGTATATCTGTCAGTGTTATACCTTCAAACTTGCAGTTTCGTTTCGCAAAACAATCGAGCTTTATGCTGAATTATTTTGTTATATCCTTTACATTGTCTAGAAGAGATTCACGAAATCGTAATAACACAATTGCAAACAAACCACGGAACGGGTGGAGTTTGAACCCATGGAGTTTTACGACTCACTCTCCATGGGTTCAGACCCCACCTGTTCCGTGGATTGTCCACAAGTCAAAGATGGGTGGGAGGGAAGGTGCGGGCTGTCCAAGAGAATGAACCATACTAAATGTGAGACTATTTTTCGTATAGAGTTTTGGAACAGATCCAGTCGAACAAATGCGAGATAGATGTTCATGTTGTAAGCTTCAATTTTTTTGACTGTCTTGTTTGCAAGGCTCAGGGCGTGAATTTTCGAAAAAAGCGATTTCTTCGTAATATTCAAGTGGGTTTTTGATCAGGAACCACCAGGTGCTAGAGAAAATTATTCCTGAAACCAGGCATCGCCTCGTGTTAGAGAAAGAGAGAAACAGACAGACACATAGAGAGACAGAGAGACACAGACAGACTGACCAGCGTTATACCCGACGCATTCACCCGGGGGTTCTCTGTGTAGATTTGCGGTGAGGGTCGCTGGCTGATTCTTAAACCTTCTCCAAGCTTGGAATGTGAATTCACTTGCCTCACGGCAGAAATGTTCAAATCTCTCTCTCTCTCTCTATATATATATATATATATATATATATATATATATATATATATATATATATATATATATATATATATATATATATATATATAGACTATGATAGCAGTTAAGGTTCCAGTTAACAGTGAAGAATTCTTGCAGTGAACGTACCAGTTAGCAGTCAATAGTTCATGCAGTAATAGAAAAAGTTAGCAGTGAACAGTGCCAGCAGTGAAGGAACCACTAAAAGCAGTCAACAGTGCTAATAGTGTTGGAATGTAAAAATATCAGTTTTACAAAGAATTCCGTAGTCTGTTTCTTTGGGTTAGAGTTTGGATGAATGGTTGTGGGGATGGGGTGTTGACTTCTGGTTGTGGAGTGAGTGGTTAAACTCGTGTGGGGGAAATTCGAGTAGAATGGGTGGTAGTTGTGTGGGTGGGAGATGGGTGTATAGGAGATATATGGGTGGGTAAGAGTTTCGGTGGTGGGAGTAAATGGGTGAGTTTGTGTAAATAGATGGGAGGGTGTGTAAGGGGTGGGAGGAGATTGGTGAGTGGGTTGGTGGGTGGGTGGGTTGATGGGTGGGTTAGTGGGTGGGTTGATGGGTGGGTTGGTGGGTTTCCGTCAGTGACCGAGATAACTTGTTATTAAAGAAGTGTTCGTGTATCTGATGACTCACTTGTAGTAGTAGTTGTTGTAGTAGTATTAGTAGTTATAGTAGTAGTAGTAGTTGTTGTAGTACTAGTGGCTGTAGTTGTAGTAGTAGTAGTTGTTGTTGTTGTAATAGTAGAAATAGTAGTAGTAGTAGTAGTAGTGGTGGTAGCAGTAGCAGCAGTAGTAGTAGTGGTGGTAGCAGTAGTAGTAGTAGTAGCAGTGGTGGTAGTAGTAGTAGTAGTAGTAGCAGTGGTGGTAGTAGTAGTATGGAGCTTGCTACCACCTGCAGCTCACAAGACTGCCACTCCCACGAGCCGCCTGGGGCGGGGAATAGGGCTAGGCCTGGGGACAGTTGGTCCGAGAAGATGAGGAGGTACTTGTACCTCCTCCCATGGCAGACATAAGTCTCAGACACTCCCAAGACAGGGAGCCAAGGCCGGGCCACCATCTGGAAAAGACCAGGAACGGGAGAGTACCGGCGAATCAAGAAGAAATAGTGTATGTGTGTATGTGTATGTGTTTTAAGTGAGCGCGCGCGCTCACTTAGTACTCACTTAGTTTTATCCAACTAGTACGGAGCCGATATTCGAACCCTAGCGAACACATGGATGAAGACTCATGGTCAGGAGCTAAAACTCGACCCCCAACAACCACATGGATGTACACGAGTGGTAACAAAAGATGTGGCAACAACACGAGTGGTACAACAGGTGTGGTAACACGAATGGTAACAACAGGTGTGGTAACACGAGTGGTAACAACAGGTGTGGTAACACGAGTGGTAACAACAGGTGTGGTAACACGAGTGGTAACAACAGGTGTGGTAACACGAGTGGTAACAACAGGTGTGGTAACACGAGTGGTAGCAACAGGTGTGATAACACGAGTGGTAACAACAGGTGTGGTAACACGAGTGGTAACAACAGGTGTGGTAACACGAGTGGTATCAACAGGTGTGGTAACACGAGTGGTAACAACAGGTGTGGTAACACGAGTGGTAACAACAGGTGTGGTAACACGAGTGGCAACAACAGGTGTGGTAACACGAGTGGTAAAAACAGGTGTGGTAACACGAGTGGTAACAACAGGTGTGATAACACGAGTGGTAACAACAGGTGTCGTAACACGAGTGGTAACAACAGGTGTGGTAACACGAGTGGTAACAACAGGTGTGGTAACACGAGTGGTAACAACAGGTGTGGTAACACGAGTGGTAACAACAGGTGTAGTAACGAGTGGTAACAACAGGTATGGTAACAAGGATGGTAAAACACGAGTGGTAACAGCAAGTGTGGTAACAGGTGTGGTAACAAGGGTGGTAACAACATGAGTGGTAACAACAGGTGTGGTAACAAGGGTGGTAACAACACGAGTGGTAACAACAGGTGTGGTAACAACAGGTGTGGTAACAACAGGTGTGGTAACAATAGGTGTGGTAAGAACAGGTGTGGTAACAACAGATGTGGTACAGGTGTGGTAACAACAGCTGTGGTACAGGTGTGGAAACGAGATGTGGTACAGGTGTGGTAACAACAGCTGTGGTACAGGTGTGGTACAGGTGTGGTAACAACAGCTGTGGTACAGGTGTGGTATAGGTGTGGTAACAGCAGGTGTGGTAACAGCAGGTGTGATAACAACAGGTGTGATAACAACAGGTGTGGTAACAACAGGTGTGGTAACAACAGCTGTGGTAACAACAGCTGTGGTAACAACAGCTGTGGTACAGGTGTGGTACAGGTGTGGTAACAGCAGGTGTGGTAACAACAGGTGTGATAACAACAGGTGTGATAACAACAGGTGTGATAACAACAGGTGTGGTAACAACAGGTGTGGTAACAACAGCTGTGGTAACAACAGCTGTGGTAACAACAGCTGTAGTAACAACAGCTGTGGTAACAACAGCTGTGGTAACAACAGCTGTGGTAACAACAGTTGTGGTAACAACAGCTGTGGTAACAACAGCTGTGGTACAGGTGTGGTACAGGTGTGGTAACAGCAGGTGTGGTAACAACAGGTGTGATAACTACAGGTGTGATAACAACAGGTGTGATAACAACAGATGTGGTAACAACAGGTGTGATAACAACAGGTGTGGTAACAACAGTTGTGGTAACAACAGGTGTGGTAACAACAGCTGTAGTAACAACAGCTGTGGTAACAACAGCTGTGGTAACAACAGCTGTGGTAACAACAGCTGTGGTAACAACAGCTGTGGTAACAACAGCTGTGGTACAGGTGTGGTACAGGTGTGGTAACAGCAGGTGTGGTAACAACAGCTGTGATAACAACAGTTGTGGTAACAACAGCTGTGGTAACAACAGTTGTGGTAACAACAGCTGTGGTAACAACAGTTGTGGTAACAACAGCTGTGGTAACAGCAGCTGTGGTACAGGTGTGGTAACAGCAGGTGTGGTAACAACAGCTGTGATAACAACAGTTGTGGTAACAACAGCTGTGGTAACAACAGTTGTGGTAACAACAGCTGTGGTAACAACAGCTGTGGTAACAACAGTTATGGTAACAACAGCTGTGGTAACAACAGCTGTGGTAACAACAGCTGTGGTAACAACAGCTGTGGTACAGGTTTGGTACAGGTGTGGTAACAGCAGGTGTGGTAACAACAGCTGTGATAACACAGCTGTGGTAACAACAGCTGTGGTAACAACAGTGTGTAACAACAGCTGTGGAACAACAGCTGTGGTAACAACAGCTGTGGTAACAACAGCTGTGGTAACACAGCTGTGGTAACAACAGCTGTGGTAACAACAGCTGTGGTAACAACAGCTGTGGTAACAACAGCTGTGGTAACAACAGCTGTGGTAACAACAGCTGTGGAAACACAAAAAACAGAACAAACTTTTCTGTATACGGAAGAAAAATGTTTGTGGCATTTTTTTATTGAGAAAATAAAATGCTACACAGAGCACAATTGTCGGTATATAACCTTTATTGGAACAATGTTTCGCTCAGAGTAAAGGTCAACGTAGAGGGAAACGTAGTTCTACATATTATCTCTATATATTTAGTCTTTTACATCAGGAAATTTGAGATTAATGTGTGTGTGTGTGTGTGTGTGTGTGTGTGTGTGTGTGTGTGTGTGTGTGTGTGTGTGTGTGTGTGTGTGTGTGTGTGGTGTTGTGGGAGCCAGCTTGAAGTAAGACCAGCTTGGAGTAAGACCAGCTTGGAGTAAGACAAGCTTGAAAGTGAAGCCAGCTTGAAAGTGAGGCCACTTGAAGTAAGGCCAGCTTGAAGTAAGGCCAGCTTGAAGTAAGGCCAGCTTGAGTAGCAGGCCATTTGAGGTTTAATTGAGAATAAGTCCAGTTTAAGTAAGGCCAAGCTTGAGTCAAGGCTCGTGAGTTGACCACTATAAATGTGGAGGTAATTTTAACTTGCAGAGCATAATCCTTTTCTCTCTCTTTCTCCACTTCTGAGTCTTATCTCTCGTCGTCTCCACTCTTGTCTCCTCTCTCTGTTCACTCTCTCTCACCTGTCTCTCTCTTCTCTCTTCTCTCCTTCCTATCACATATTATATAGTTCACTCATCTCTTACAGTTCAGTGTAATCCAGAGAGCAGTTCTTGCTTCAAAAGAACGTTCAATCTACCTCTATAACCCCTCTACCTCAATATTTTCTAGACACCACACCTAGGAAGACTATTCCTAGAAAGACTCTTTCTAGGAAGATTCCACTCTCAGAAAGACTCAGCTCCTAGAAAGACACATGCTACTGTGTCATGTGAGGTGTACTGTATCTCTTACAGACACACACACACACACACATACGATAAAGCTTATGGAGCAGGGAGAGTGGATCTAGTAGCGACTAGCGAAGAGACAGGGCCAGGGGCCGTGACTCGACCCCTGCAACCACAAATAAGTGAGTACTCACACACACACGTAAAGCAGTATCGTTAAATAGTGCTCCCAGGTTTTAGCGTTCTAGTGGCTGTCCTAAGATATTATTAGCGGTCATTGTACGTGACTGAATTAATGAACATACCTACAAGAGTGTAACACCTTTCTAGAGTGTGAATAATGTGATATGATCAAGAATTTTACAATTTAAATTTGAATGTGGGTGTTTTTACTGGAAGCCGTGTGAGGGAGGGTAGCAGGAACATAAGAAAGAAGGAACACTGCAGCAGGCCTACTGACCTATGCGAGGCAGGTCTATGTCACTCCCCGGCTTAGACTTAAGGAAGGAGAACGGCAAAAGACCTAGTAACACAAGCTAGTCAGGTCCTACTCACACCCACCCACACCCACTCATGTATTTATCCAACCTATTTTTAAAACTACACAACGTCTTAGCTTCTATAACTGTACTCGGGAGTTTGTTCCACTCATCCACAACTCTATTACCAAACCAGTGCTTTCCTATATCCTTCCTGAATCTGAACTTTTCCAACTTGAAACCATTGCTGCTGGTCAGGCTGATGGCCGCAGTGTTGACACAAATAATAATAAAAAAACATATTTAATGGGTCAAGGTAGTGCCTTAAGTAAAAATAAATGCAAATATCTGGTCGGTTATGGCAGTAGTGCAGTGATAAGGTCATAAATGAGTGATACAGTTAATAATGAAAGAAAATTTTTTGTCAAAATCCCCAGCAGTTGTTGTGACTACAGTTAATATCATCAGGTTATCATTATGACCATAATACTAAAGAAAAAATAATGAATACCAAGTTATTAAAAAAAAAAACTTGAATGCATGATAAAAGCTACGGAGGGAGTTAAAAACTGACGGAGTTCATAGAAGCCACCATCAGGAGCCTCCATTGCTGTGCAGACGACGTCACTTGCCTTTGTGTGGGAGCAATTTTGGTTGGTGTCTAAAGTGTCACCGTGTCTCGCCCTGCTGGCTGTATGCTATAACATCACTCTCTCCCTAACTTTGAGTGCCAGGAGATAAATAAGGATAGCCCTGACAACAATTAGTAAGCTATTTAAAAATCTTCAGAAGAGTTGTGTAGCCTAGTGAACCCTCCCCCCTCCCTTTCTTTCTCAAAGAACGACAAGCTCGTAAAAGCGCACGCACGCACGCACGCACACACACTCACTCGGACTAGAGTGAGAAATAATTCTATAATCTTCAAAAGAGAAGCCTAGCGTGATAAAGTGACCCCCCCCTTTCTTTTAAAGACAGTGACAAGCACGTAAACGAACACACACATATACGTAGTAAAGTGACCCCCGTAATAAATTGACCTCCCTTTTTCTCAAAGACTGAGGCAAGCGAGCCCGCGCACACGCACACACATATACACACATGCATATATACACACACATACACGTGTACACATACTAAGACAAACCTAACCTAACCTAACACATTAGCACATAAACCCACACACACACACTTTTACACAAAGCTGAAGGATCTAGAGTATCCTAACAGGATAAAAAAATTGGAATCTCAAAAGGGAGGACGTAAAGGCAAGGGAACCGATGATGGTTGGTATGAAAAGGAACGGGTAGAAAGGCTCAGGAACAAAATGGATCAAGAATGTAAAAAAAGGTTAAATGAGCTTTGTAATAACATGTTAGAGAAGATATCTGCAGAGAGCAAGAAGTGTGAATCACTAGCTGTAGCTGCTGAGGCAAAGATAGAGAATGGAAGAAGAAAAGGATGCGCTGAAGCAGGATATGATGAGGTCCGAAAGGAGCATGGTGACTGAAATGGGAGCATCCGCAGGCAGTGATTGGACTGAAGGAGGGGATGGAGCTAAGAAGTCCCTTGCAGAAGTAATATCAGGCCATCAGGGTGTCCAGGAGATGATAAGGGAAACAACAAAGGAGAGACTTAAATCAGATCCAGAGATATGGAGGGAAAAGAAATAAGAAGAGAGGGAGAGGTCAATAATTATTCATGGGCATCAGGAGGCTGAAGGGAAGACCTATGATGAAAGAAAGCATTGGGAGGAAAAAGAGATTAAGAGCATCATTGCAATAACAGGAGAGAAGGACATGTCTCAGGCAGAAAATTTTCACAAATTTGGGGGGTTTTCGACTGAAAAATAATCGACCAATCAAATTGACATTCAAGGCAGAAGTGGTACGGAACAGGATACTACAACAGAAGCCACTGTTAAAGGACTCTCAACAATATCAACAAATGTACCTCAATCGAGACAGAACACGAAAAGGGTACAACTGAGAGTGAGAGTAAGACAAAACCAGTGGAAGGAAATAGAGACAGGACATGCAACGACAGACAGGAAAGCTCAGCCTTCGGGGGAACATCAAACACAAATGATTACAGAAACCCCTCAACCCCTGTCAACCCATATCAACCGAACACAATAACCAGAAACAAACCACACTTCATAGCCCCTACCCCCAAGCACTAATTTCACAACCACAGCAGCCTCCCATAATATTCCACCCTGACTCTCACACCCCCAGCCTGCACCAACCTCTTCCACCTCCCAAAATGCAGTACTGGAATGGAAGCTAAAGGTATGGTACACCAATGCAGATGGAATAACAAATAAGAGTGAAGAGTGGCAAGAACGAATCATTGATACATCCCCTGACATCATAGCAAAAATCTTTCCAACTGGACACCAGATCATGAGGAAAGACAGAGAGAACAGAGGAGGGAGAGGAGTGGCACTGCTCATCAAAAACCAGTGGAGTTTTGAGGAAATGGGAGGAATGGACAGAGGGGAAACAGACGACTTCATTGTAAGAACACTTCAGACTGGGGCTTCAAAGGTGATGATAGCAGTGATGTATAACCCACTACTGAACAGCAGGAGGCCAAGACAAAAGTATGATGAGTGCAATAGAGCAATGGTGGATACACTAGCTGAAGTGGCCAGGAGCGCTCATATAGGAAGGACAAAATTACTCATAATTGGGGATTTCAATCATAAAGAGATTGACTGGGAAAACCTAGAGCCACATGGGGGACCAGAAACATGGAGGGCTCAGATGTTGGAGACAGTATTGGAGAATTTCATGCACCAACACGTTAGGGATACAACCAGAGAGAGAGGAGAGGATGTTGCAGCAAGGCTGAATCTCATATTCACTTTGAATAGTTCAGACATAGGGTATATCACACACGAAAGACCCCCTGGTGCTAGTATCACGATGTCCTAAGTTTGAAATACATGGTAGAGTTAACAGTGGAGAATGCAGCAGCACGAGAAGGACGAGAGAAGCCAAACTTCAAAAAAGGGGACTACATAGGCATGAGAAGATTCCTGCATGAATTGCATTGGAAAAGGGAACTAGGGGAAAAAACAGTAATTGAAATGATGGAACTAATAACCACTAAGTGCAGAGAGGCAGAGGAGAAGTTCATACCAAAGGGTAAAAGAAAAAAATGGTAAGAGCAGAGTGAGCCCATGGTTTAACTGGGGATGTAAAGAGGTCAAAGCCAAGTGTGCTAGAGCATGGAAAAAGTATAGAAGGCAAATGACTCAAGAAAACAAGGAGTTGAGCAGAAGAACCAGAAACAAATATGCTGGGATAAGGAAAGAGGCCCAGAGGCAATACGAGAACGACATAGGATCAAGAGCCAAATCTGAACCAAAGTTTTTATACAGTCACATTAGGAGAAAAACAACAGTCAAGGACCAGGTAATCAGGCTGAGGAAAGAGGGAGGGGAGCTCACAAAGAGTGACCAGGAAGTATGTGATGAACTAAACACAAAATTTAGAGAAGTATTCACTATAGAGACAGGGATGCTTCCAACAAACCATGGAGGTAGGGTGCACCAGCAGGTGCTGGACACAATACACATAACCAAGGAGGAGATAAAGAAACTGCTAGGTGAACTAGATACATCAAAGGCAGTTTGCCCAGATAACATATCTCTATGGATCCTGGGAGAAGGAGTAGAGGAAATACGTGTGCCACTAGCAGCAATCTTCAGTAAATCTATCGAAACTGTGCAATTGCTTGAGGCGTTTAAGACAGCAAATGTAGTTCCAATCTTTAAGAAAGGAGACAGACAGGCAGCGTTAAACTACAGACCAGTATCACTGACTTGTATGTAAAGTCATGGAAAAGATGATCAGGAGAAGAGTGGTGGAACACATTGAAAGGATTGGGCTCATACATGACAATCAGCACAGCTTCAGAGATGGGAAATTCTGTGTCACAAATCTACTTGAGTTCTACGATAAGGTAACAGACGTAAGACAGGAGAGAGAGGGATGGGTAGATTGTATCTTTTTGGACTGCAAGAAGGCGTTTGACAAAGTACCATACAAGAGATTGGTACAAAAATTAGAGGAGCAGGCAAGAATAATAGGGAAAGTACTGCAATGGATCAGGGAATACCTGACAGGAAGGAAACAACGAGTGTTGGTACGTGATGAAGTGTCAGAGTGGGCGCATGTGTCGAGTGGGGTTCCACAAGGATTAGTCCTAGGTCCGGTGCTGTTTCTTGTATACGTGAATGACATGATGGTTGCAATAGATTCAGAAGTGTCACTGTTCGCTGATGATGTGAAACTGATGAGGAGAATACAAGCGGACGAGGATCAGCTAAGATTACAAGGGGATCTGGACAGACTACAAGTATGGTCCGACAAATGGCTTCTGTAGTTTAAATCCAGTAAGTGCAAAGTCATGAAGATTGGGGAATGACAAAGAAGACCGCAGACGGAGTACAGGTTAGGGGATCAAGGACTGCAAACGCACTTAAAGAAAAGAATCTTGAGGTAAGCATTATAACGAACATATCCCCTGAAGCACACATCAATTAAATAACTGCTGCAGCATATGGGCGCTTGGCAAACCTGAGAATAGCATTTCGACATCTGAGTAAGGAATCATTCACGACACTGTACACCGTGTACGTCAGGCCCATACTGGAGTATGCAGCACCAGTATGGAACCCACACTTAGTCAAACACGTCAAGAAACTGGAAATAGAGGATAGAAAGGATAGGGAGGACATGATAACGACGTATAAAATACTAAGGGGAATTGACAAGGTGGACAGGGCTCGAATGTTTCAGAGATGGGATATAGGAACAAGGGGCCACAATTGAAAGTTGAAAACCCAGATGAGTCATAGGGATGTTAGGAAGTATTTCTTTAGCCTTAGAGTTGTCAGGAAGTGGTATAATCTGGAGAGTGAAGTAGTGGAGGCAAATTTCATACATAGCTTTAAGAAGAGGTATGATAAAGCTCATGGAGCAGGGAGAGAGTGACTTAGTATCAACCAGTGAAGAGGAGGGGCCAGGAGCTATGACTCGACTCCTGCAACCACATATAGGTGAGTACATAAAGGTGAGTACTTCACAAAGTTGTAGCTTAAGTCAAGATCTCTTCACACAACTTGAGTTTCACATCAACAACGCCGTGAACTTTCACACAAATTTTCTATACGAAAATTCTCTCTCTCTCTCTCTTTTTCTGGTTTCTGAGTAAAATTGACTTTTCTAAATATCCATTAAACTGAGATTACCCTTAGCCGTCCTCGGCTTCCAGACGGGAGGTGAACAACAAGGCATAAAGCCTTGTATTTCTTTATCCAGCTCTGGGGAGGTGTTGAAACCAGGCTACACAAGCCCAAGGGCCTCAAAATAGACTCTTTTGTCAGCCTGTTTCTATGCAAACTTTGCCTCTTTGGTCAGGAACTTTGTTCATCCTTTTAAGGCAAGTTTGTTCATCTGCTGGAAACTTGGGTCGTTTATTAGACACCTGAGGTGTCGAGGCTGGTCGTTCAGGTGTTGCTTTCGTTGACGTCGTCGTCGTTGTCGTTGTCTCAGTCCCAGATTTACCTTAGTCGTCCACGCCTGTACCGTAGTTGTCGTCCCCGTTCTCAGCAATTGACAGAAGAAATGAGACAGTTTATTTACTGTCTTCCAAAGCTGGCTGTTGTACGCAGGTGAGTGAGGAGGAAGGAAGAAGGGAGGGAAGAAAGAGGGAAAGTGAAAAATAAGGGTACGGAAAGATAGGCAGCTCAGACAATGTAAAGTAAACTAATTAGTCTGAAGAAAAGGCTGACTTTTCAACCCCTCCTTGAGAGCGAGAAGAAATTATACCGTATTGTAGTAGACTAGAAAACACACACACACACATTTAAGAAGATATACGATAAAGCTCATGGAGGAGGGAGAGAGTGGACCTAGTAACAATCAGCGAAGAGGCGGGGCCTGGAGCTACGAATCGACTCCTGCAACCACAAATAGGTGAGTACACACCGACGGGAAAAAAACCATGATCTAACTACAGTTGCAGAGAGGACAAAACACAGAGAACATGATAAAAGAACAGAGTCCAAATGACTGAGGAGTTCAATGAAAGAATAGGATAACAAGAGGCTACGAAGAGAAGCAGAGCAGCAATTTGCAAAACGTCACATCATTGAAGATTAAAATGGAGCCCAGACTTCTGCACACTCACATATGGAAAGTAACTGTAAAGACCCGGGTACTAAAACTAAAACATCACGGGGTACATTCGCTTAACATTATAAAGAAAAATGTGAAGGGCGACATAGATCTCGGGTCTTTGAGGAGGAAGAACCAGGAAGTAGGAGAGAGATAAAGCCAATAATAAGTCACTTTGACTTTCAGCGCTGTCCTAGGTAATTTACGACTCTGTTATTATGTATGACACTTATACTTATGTGACTAAATAACCTTACGTAATAGGGATTATCAAGGAAGTACCGGGGACTTGAAAGATCTGGACACATCAAAGTGTTACTGGGATTGATGTATCTCCACGGCTACTGAAACAAATAGCTGAAATGTGCAAATAAATGCCACTGATGTAACTAGTCTCGAGGGAGGACATTTACTAACGTCTTGGAAAACAGTATATGAGATGCCTTTACATAAACAATGAGACACTAAATTACAGACCAGTATCAACAGTGTCAGGGTGTTGGAACAGGCCATCTGTAAGAGACTCCTCGTCTACCCGTAGAGAAAGAATTTCATAAAAGAAAATTAGGATGGTATTAGAGAAAGAATATATTGCCTCACAAATCTAAGAATATTTTTACGAAAAAAATTGAGCCAGACTAAGAGAAGGATGGGTTGACTGCATATTTGTAAACTGCAGGAAAGCCTTCAACAGCGTACCTCAAAGTACTTTGGTTAAAAAGGTGGAGGAATGTGCAAGAAGTGCTTCAGTGGCTCAAGGTTCACCATGGGAACCCAAATCACAATGTATGGAATCGACCTGCCTATCACATTGGTGATGACATTCTGTACACTTCAGAGATCAACACCAAATAGAAAAGCTTCCTCAACCTTGTACCCCTTATCGACCCTCATCTGATGTCACCTCACCTTTGTATTCCCTCACCTAATGTCATCTGGCCTCCGTCTCTCACCTGGCATTCAGATTCCGTATGTTTTATAAAGGAATGATTGTGTTATATTCTATGTCTCTGTCGCCTCAGTGAGGCTGATGCATAGTTAAACACAAGTCTTCCTCTGTATCTTCCATTCACTACACTAGAATTTAAACATTCTGTACGCCTAGCCAAGCCTGTGCGATTGGAAAAAACACAAAATGCAAATAACTGGATATGAAATATCTCAGTGTTTGCCCTTAGTCTCTGTTTTAAACACGTACACATCACACAAATTCATCGACAGATGTGCAACATAAGCATCTGTGTCGACATGTGTTGAGGCAGCAATACTGCGGTGTATTGAGCGTCTCCTGAGACCCGCCCACCTACTCGAAGACGCCAAAGAAACAGGTGAAACATCTGTCCAGTTGGAACCACGGTCTCAGGACCGACCGCTGCCTCCACGGTCTCAGGACCGACCGCTGCCTCCACGGTCTCAGGACCGACCGCTGCCTCCACGGTCTCAGGACCGACCGCTGCCTCCACGGTCTCAGGACCGACCGCTGCCTCCACGGTCTCAGAACCGACCGCTGCCTCCACGGTCTCAGGACCGACCGCTGCCTCCACGGTCTCAGGACCGACCGCTGCCTCCACGGTCTCAGGACCGACCGCTGCCTCCACGGTCTCAGGACCGACCGCTGCCTCCACGGTCTCAGGACCGACCGCTGCCTGCACGGTCTCAGGACCGACAGCTGCCTCCATTGTCTCAGGACCGACCGCTGCCTCCAACCAAGCTAACTGCTTACAAAGATCAAAAGCCGCAGGAAGTAAGAAGAAAGACGTCCCAAGTTTCTAACAGCAGGACGTTCACACAACTGTACGTCCACACAACTGGACGTCCACACAGCTGGACGTTCAAACAGCTGGACGTCCACACAGCTGGACGTCCACACAGCTGGAAGTCTACATACTTTTTCTAATTCGTATACCTTCTATATATATATACGTATCTGGATACAGTGTTGAGCGTTAAAGTGTAATGCCCCAGAATGTATCAATGCATGTTTTACACCAAGACGAAGCGATGTAACACGGGTGTTGGGGTGTGGATCGCTTCGTAAGAGGTGTTGTTGATGCTGGGATGGTCGTAGTATTGATGGGTCTGAAGCTCAGAACGACAGGATCGACACTGTGTATGAGAGGACCATCTGACGTCACGCAGTCGTGGCCAGGATGATCTCAATGAAATTCACACACACGCACACACATGAATACGCAGCTCTTGTGGTTAAGTTGATCGTTGTTACACACACACACACACCTTCCCATATATTTGACGTTCATGAACATCATCTAGTGTGTTGCTCTTCATTTAGGGATACTATATATTACCTATTATTATTATTATTATTATTATTATTATTATTATTATTATTATTATTATTATTATTATTATTATTATTATTATTATTATTATTATTATTGTTGTTGTTGTTGTTGGTGTTGTTTTTTATTGTTACTATTATTATTATTATTATTATTATTATTATTATTATTATTATTATTATTGTTGTTGTTGTTGTTGTTGTTGGTGTTGTTTTTATTGTTATTATTATTATTATTATTATTATTATTATTATTATTATTATTATTATTATTGTTGCTGTTGGTGTTGTTTTTGTATTATTATTATTATTATTATTATTATTATTATTATTATTATTATTATTATTATTATTATTATTATTATTATTATTATTGTTGTTGTTGTTGTTGGTGTTGTTTTTGTATTATTATTATTAATATTATTATTATTATTATTATTATTATTATTATTATTATTATTATTATTATGCATTCGTGGGTAAGCGCTGAACCCGTAGGAGTCATACAGCGTTTGCGGGGACGGAAATGTATACTTTAAGAGAGATGTTAGTTGATAGAAGACAGGGAAATTCGCATCCTTAAGGCAGATATTCCCTGCCAGAATATTTACACTGCACGTTGTATGTCTCTCAGTATACGTACAGAATACTGAGATTTTAATCCCACTTTAGGGATTATTGGCTGTTGGTGAGCAGGTGACGTGCAGCCTTAATGACCATCGTGTAGTTGGTAAGCTTTAAACCCCATTAAAAGGCCAAATAACAAACCAGGGAACAGGGAAATGCGTTTCTGCAATACACTTATACATTAAAAAAATAATATTGATAGTTAGATTGAACTCGCGGTGAGTGAGTCGTAAAATTCCAGACCGACGCGTTAGCCACTGGTCAGCTGGCTATAATAAGATTCACCCAGCTACGTATATTTATACACCATAAATACACGGCCACGCTGGCTGGAGATTCATCTGTAAAAACTTGCATTTGTGGTCACAGTGGTGGCGTATGTTAACCTTCCTATGGTGTATAAATATATCTACTTGGATGAATCTTATTGTAGCCATTTTCTGATCTGAATATTTTGTATTAATGCAACCTCGTCAGTATTTTAAGACCACCATTGTCGCCTTTGGACGCTTGGATACGCTGTTTGTTTCATTTTTGTATAGATTCGTATACCTTTGTATACTTTGATACTAATGTGTACATGTTTGTCTGCCTCTGTGTACATTTGTTTTTTTCACGTGTGTTTATATATATGTATTCTTCTGTGTATACTTGTATTTATCACAAGTGTATATCTGTATATGCCTTTAAGTACACTATTATATTATTTACATTTGTATTATTTTGCATTTATTTGTCTGTTTTTTTCCATATGGTATTGAATGAATGATGGTGAATGTGTTTCATTTTTTATCGTTATCTTTTCTCGATGGAAAGATGACGATAAAAGATGACGGTGCGTTGAAAGAAAATTGAATTCCTTTATACACATTTGAATTCCTTTATGTAAACATTTGGATTCCTTTACCTACATCTTTAATTTTCCTTCATATCCATTCGAATTCCTTCATATAAACATTTGTATTCCTTAATATACATTCATTTTCCTTTGTCTTCATTAGAATTTCTTTATTTATACATTTGGATTCCTTTATGTAAACATTCGAATTCCTTTATATATACATTTGGATTCCTTTATGTAAACATTCGAATTCCTTTATATACACATTTGGATTCCTTTGTAACACACGCAGCAGAACTCGGCCTGTTAAAAAAAAGGACTTTGTGTGGATATCCTTACTGTGTGATATACGTTTAGTGTTTTTTTTTTTTTTGGTATATCGCCACTCGAGCCAGTACTCAAGTACTCAGTGGAGGGATATGTGGATAATTGCCCTGGTGAATGAGCGCTTCAGCGAGACTCTAAATCCATCGTGTGGGCGTAATTAAACTGGCTGGTTTTTTTTTTGGGGGCAAACATGGTTGCGGTTTTCTTTACAACAAAAATAGATACATTGTCTCTCTGTGAGAGGATACGATGGTAGTGGGAGGGTTGAGATGTGTAGACACAGGGATGAAAAAATGATGCTGCAACAGACAGGAATACAGTCAGGGGATCGAGAGTAAAATATCTGAAAGATTTACAGTGAGAGAGAGAGAGAGAGAGAGAGAGAGAGAGAGAGAGAGAGAGAGAGAGAGAGAGAGTGAGAGAGAGAGAGAGAGAGAACATACACAGCGGGGGGCTACACAAATCTTCCAATTTAGGTAGGATCATATTTTTTTCGTCAACGCTGTCAGTACTAGCATCTACTCCACTTGTGACTGTAACTCTCAGTAATTACTGGTAGACTGGATGTGTCTCATAACTGTCCACTTAGTAGCTACCACTTAGTAGCTACCACTTAGTAGCTACCACTTAGTAGCTACCACTTAGTAGCTACCACTTAGTAGCTACCACTTCTACCACTTAGTAGTTGCTAACTGGAAGTCCGTCATCATTTAATAATACGCTAAAGAAGGTAACTGACAATTACTCCTGCTTCTTTTTTCTCTTTCTCTGTTTTATATTTCTTATTCTTTTCTGATTTTTTCTTCTAATTTATCTCTCTGATACTTTCTCCTAATTTCTCATCCTTTCTACGAGAGGCGCTACCCGTGTAGGCGAGAAACAAAATTGGGGTACAAAGTAGAGAGGTGGTGGTGGTACAGTTGTACAGTGAAGGAAGCACTACGTGGTACAAAGGTAATGCAGACCAAAAGTAATATAAAAATAAATAGTGCAAGAAATTACGAATAAATATGAAAATTACATTGTAAGTAAACAAACACAGAAAAAAAAAAAAAGCACCTAGATACTAAGTGTCTATCGACAGGCACCTTTGACAACTGATAACTAACACATACACACACACACACACACACACACACATACACACACACACAGAAAGACCTTGGGGTGAGTATAACGCCAAGCACGTCTCCGGAGGCACACATCAACCAGATAACTGCGGCAGCATATGGGCGACTGGCAAACCTAAGATTAGCGTTCCGTTACCTTAACAAGGACTCGTTTAAGACACTGTATACCATGTACGTCAGGCCCATACTAGAATATGCAGCACCAGTCTGGAACCCACACCTGGTCAAGCACGTAAAGAAACTAGAGAAAGTGCAAAGGTTTGCGACAAGGTTAGTTCCACAACTCAGGGGTCTGTCCTATGAAGAAAGGCTGAGGGAAATAGGACTAACAACACTGGAGGAAAGAAGGGTCAGAGGAGACATGATAACGACATACAAAATACTGCGGGGAATCGACAAGGTAGACAGTGACAGGATGTTCCAGAGAGGGAACACAGAAACAAGGGGACACAACTGGAAGCTGAAGACTCAGATGAGTCAAAGGGATGTTAGGAAGCATTTCTTCAGCCACAGAGTAGTCAGGAAGTGAAATAGTCTAGAGAAAGACATAGTGGAGGGAGGAACCATACACAGTTTTAAGACGAGGTATGATAAAGCTCATGGAGCAGGGAGAGCAGATACCCAGTAGCGGGCAGCGCAGAGGCGGGGCCAGGAGCTGAGTCTCGACCCCTGCAACCACAATTAGGTGAGTACAATTAGGTGAGTACACACACACACACACACACACACACACACACACACACACTGTTCATTTCCTAATGGGATCATGCTCTGAGGTGGTGAATGGACGGGAGTAAAGAGTCTTACTCTCAGGGGCTAAGACCCTCTTAATCTTCCTCCTCCTACTCATTATCCTCCTTCCTCCCCCTTTTTTTCATTTTCTCTCCTCTCTCTCTCTCTCTCTCTCTTTCTCTCACTCCCCGAGGACGGAGCCATCTAGTGGCAGTGCTGGGCAACCATTCGTCCTCCACACACATCGTTCTCTTTCTAACGATCGAATAAATGGTTTTTGAAAACAGACAAGTTGATAAATAAAACACTTGCGCAACGCTTGGGTATCTTTATTCTAAAAACGTTTCGCCAGCCTGTGGTTTCTTCAGTCCAACGCAGAGAAACGTGTTAACCTGCGTGTGTATCTGTGTGATAGTGATGGGCGTCATGGTGAAAGCAGCGACATAGTATTTCCCTTTGTACTCATCCCCGTCTTATGGCTAGTTTGGATTCAGACCATTTCATTATGTGACTGAGTGAATTACTGTGCTGGACGTAGTATTTGTCATAAACCTGGCCTTTGGGACGTCGATCCCCGGAATGCCCTCCAGGTAGACTCTACTCGACCATCTACAACTACTTCCAATAGTACTGCTGCTCTGCAACCCAACTACACATCATTACCAGAGACACTTAGCGAATTACTGAAAGTGACCTTCCTAGCTGGGGCCCTAGACCTACTGCAGTGCCTGACTATATTATAATATATCTCTCCTGTCTATATAATGTGATACTATATAATGTGATACTATAATCCTGCCTATATAACGTGATACTATAATGTGATTATTTCGAAAAAAAAATCGCCTGCATTGCAAGCGAAATGTTTTCAAAATAAAGTTTAAAATTATTGCTATTAGTGTCTTCATCATGCATTGATACTTTTTATTATTAATGAATAGCAATTTTTATTAGTATTAAGAGTGATGATTAAAATAATTAAAAAACAACACTGATAACCAGAACGGTAATTTTGCAACACTAATTTAAAACAACTTACACTGTCCTCAGTAATGGTAATAACAGCTGACAAAAAAAAAGTCTGCAATGACTTTAGCAGTAATAATAGCACATGTAAACGCACAACAGCTTATAGTGACCGTAACACTGATAATAAAACCTCTAAGCAACAATAGCAATTAAGTACAAAAAGGCACAATGCCGTAACTGGAACAATATACATATAACCCGCACGTTTCGGTCCGACTTGGGCCATTTACAATTCACACAAAAATATCAACTGCAACACTAAGTATTTCTGTTCTCAAGGAACACTTCGGAGACGGGGCTGGTGGCTCCCAGGGAAGGTCTAATTATTATTATTATAACCAAAAGCATTCGGTAAACCGCTGGGAAGGTCGAATAAATGCACCCCTATTTTTCCCATATGTTCTTCTGGAGCTTAGAACAGCTGATGATGCCTTACTGTCAGCTGTTTAAAATTGTCTTAAACGACACTGTTTTTTTTCCTTGCTCTCTGACTAACCTTTTCACGATGGCTTTCATTTAGGACACCTATCATTTAGGACACCTTTCATTTAGAACACCTATCATTTAGGACACCTATCATTTAGGACACCTATCATTTAGGATACCTATCATTTAGGACACCTATCATTTAGAACACCTATCATTTAGGACACCTATCATTTAGGACACATATCATTTAGAACACCTATCATTTAGGACACCTATCATTTAGGACACCTATCATTTAGAACACCTATCATTTAGGACACCTATCATTTAGGACACCTTCGTTCGAAGCGATGGAGTTCTGAGGATTGAAATGTTTCCAATAAACCAGTGAATATAATTGGTCTGTTTTCCTTTAAGTTGTCGATGGTCATTAGACTTCTTGATACAATTTTTTCAGGTTGTTAGCTTGGGAAAGCGCGTCACCGAGCGAAATGTTGCGTTTAAAGGTATGTCTCAGTAATTGTTTTGCTCTGTATTTGTGCCTATCTCGACCAATGTGCCCTTTATACGTTAGCTTCTTCCCGGGGCTTCCCCGCTGCGTGCACGTCTCAACATATTTCTCTGCCAATCCAAGACAGTGTCTCGACTGAGGAAAAGCACACATGAGCAAATACGTAAAGGAATTTTACGAGGAAACCTTTCGGTCCTGGGACCTTGTTCATTCCTATGACCGAAAAGTTTCCCAATAAGACATTTTAATGAGTTTACTCACGTTTTTTGCCCACCTCAGTGTTGATAGTGTGTGTGTATCAGGTTGGTAAGACAGTAGGCAAGATCCTCACAAAATCAAAGTGTCGTCCAGGTTTCTGTTTTCTACATACTGTAAGGGAAGAGGTTTCTAGTTGGTGTAGCCCTTTTAATGTGAGCGAGAAGTTACGTGATCTATAATATCTCCGGCGTGTATTGTTTGTCGAGGTCTTCTGGAGAACGGCTCCAGACATTCTGAAGGACAGTACTTCGAGTCCCACCCTGGGAATCGCAGCATTAGCAGCAGTCAACAGCCATGCATATGTTATGATAAGGAAGATGCCAGGAAAATGTTAAAAGCAGAGATTTTAGGTATCTGAAAAGAAAGCTCTTTCAGACTGGCTAGGTTTTTTTTTGTCATTTAGGAAGGGAAAAGTCCTGTGTAATTACCTAGCTGGGTTCCCAGCGGGATGGGATCTTTTGCCGTCTAGGTGAGCAGAATTAGTTAGTGTGTTGGTCTCTGAGAGGAAGTAGGATAAAGCGACCACCGCTCCTTGCCCTTATCACCATTACCAGTTCAACGCTTTCCCATTACACACACATACATACACACACACACACACACACATACATACACACACACACATAAACACACACAAACACACATACACACACAAACGGACACACACACATACACATACACACACACACACATACATACACACACACACACACGGACACACACACATACACAAACACACACACACACACACAAAAACACACACACACACACATACACATACACACACACACACACACACACACACACACACACACACACACAGGGGTATGTCCTACGAGGAGAGGTTAATGGAAATCGACCTGACGACACTGGAGGACAGGAGAGATAGTGGGGACATGATAACAACATATAAGATACTGAGAGGAATTGACAAAGTGGACAGAGACAGAATGTTCCAGAGATGGGACACAGTAACAAGGGGACACAGTTGGAAGTTGAAGACTCAGATGAATCACAGAGATGTTAGGAAATATTTCTTCAGTCACAGAGTGGTCAGGAAGTGGAATAGTTTAGGAAGCGATGTAGTGGAGGCAGGCTCCATACATCGCTTTAAGCAGAGGTATGATAAAGCTCATGGCGCAGGGAGAGTGACCCAGTAGCGGCCAGTGAAGAGGTGGGGCCAGGAGCTGTGACTCGACCCCTGCAACCACAACTCGGTAGGTAAGTACAACTAGGTGAGTACACACACATACACACACACACACAACACACACAAACACACACACACACACACACACACACTCACACACACACACACACACACACACACACTGGCTTCTCGAGTTTAACCCTGCTAAATGCAAAGTCATGAAGATCGAGGAAGGGCAAAGAAGACCGCAAACAGAGTATATGCTAGGTGGCCAAAGACTGCAAACCTTACTCAAGGAGAAAGATCTTGGGGTGAGTATAACACCGAGCACGTCTCCGGAAGCACACATCAACTAGATAACTGGTGCAGCATATGGGCGCCAGGCAAACCTGAGAATAGCATTCCGATACCTTAGTAAGGAATCGTTCAAGGAACTGTACACTGTGTACATCAGGCCCATATTAGAGTATGCAGCACCAGTTTGGAACCTACACCTGGTCAAACACGTCAAGAAATTAAACAAAGTGCAAAGGTTTGCAACAAGGTTAGTTCCGGAGCTAAGGGGAATGTCCTATGAAGAAAGGTTAAGGGAAATCAGCCTGACGACACTGGAGGACAGGAGGGTTAGGGGAGACATGATACCGACATACAAAATACTGCGTGGAATAGATAAGGTGGACAGAGACAGGATGTTTCAGAGAGGGGACACAGAAACAAGGAGTCACAATTGGAAGTTGAAGACTCAAATGAGTCAAAGGGATGTTAGGAAGTATCTCTTCAGTCATAGAGTTGTCAAGAAGTGGAATAGTCTAGCAAGTGAGTAGTGGATGAAGTAACCATACATAGCTTTAAGACGAGGTATGATAAAGCTTATGGAGCAGGAAGAGAGAGGACCTAGTAGCGGTCAGTGAAGAGGCGGGGTCAGGAGCTAAGTCTCGACCCCTGCAACCACAATCAGGTGAGTACAATTAGGTGAGTACACACACACACACATAAATATATATATATATATATATATATATATATATATATATATATATATATATATATATATATATATATATATATATTTATATATATATATATATATATATATATATATATATATATATATATATATATATATATATATATATATATATATATAAAGAGGCTTCAGTTGGACAGCGACTGAACATAACAGAAAAAAGGTCCTCTGAGATCTGTCCTCTTAAAGCCATTTTCATATATTTACATCTAAAATCGCAAAGTTCGCGAACGACGCAATGTTAGGAAAACACACTTTGAATGTAGCTGAATGTTGAGGTATTCCGAGGAACCTGGATTGGTTGGTAAAGAAATCTCAGACATGGCAAATGAGCTTCATTACTAATGAATTAAACGTAAATCATTTCGCATAGCAACTTAAGGCATGAATATTAAGTATCAGTAATCCTGCTGGTCGAGATAAATGACGAGTAGGACGCTGGAGTGCTCGTTAACCCTGACCCCGTGTGAGAGCAAACCCCGTGTGAGCAGCAAACCCCGTGTGAGCAGCAAACGCAACACAGTAGTGGGTTTCTAAACGGAAAATTGTCGTACGAAACACCAAAAACAATATTGACTTATTCTATAACGCCCTTGGTTCACCTCACATTGAAAACGAAGAATATTTATCGCCCATAAATTACATAAAAGACGAAGATTAAGTGAATTGGAAGCAGAAAAGAGAAAGGTGGTTAATATCTTAATTAAGTGACAAGATCTTTGAGGCCTTGTCACAGACCGGGCCGCGGGGGCGTTGACCCATGGAACTCTCTCCAGGTAAACTCCAGGTAATAGACTCAAAAAGACTTATCCTGTTCTTTCTTGTACAACGCTATTAGAAACCCCATTTACATCTCCAAAGGAGTAAATAAGTTTATTATTCAGAGATAAAAACTACTCAAAGAGCCATTTGATTTAGTGACCAAAAAAAAAAATTGTTAGAAATCTACGAGTCAGGTGATGCAATTGAATGAACTCAAACACAATTTTCTTGCCAATTAAATTATTTAGACCACTATAAGAGGGTGCCTTCTAAAGATGAAAATGCAAAATAATAGTCAGTCCTTTTTAGAACAGATTTGACCATTACAACAGTCCTTTTTAAAGCAGATTTGACAATTGCAACAGTCCTTTTTAAAGCAGATTTGACAATTGCAACAGACCTTTTTAAAGCAGAGATGACCATTGCTTTGCATATACTGAATTCAATTTATGAAGGGTCTGCTTCATATCAAAGACTGTTGCTCAGGGAAGATGTGGTGCTTGAGGCCAAGGTAAACTTCCCTGGGGTTTTTTTCTGCAGCAGTCACTCGAATACCAAAGTTAGTTCTTTGAGTGTTGTGTCCTTTGTTTACCAAGTTCCTGAAGTAGTGGTGTGTCCTTTGTATACCAAGTTCCTGAAGTAGTGGTGTGTCCTTTGTTTACCAAGTTCCTGAAGTAGTGGTGTGTCCTTTGTTTACCAAGTTCCTGAAGTAGTGGTGTGTCCTTTGTTTACCAAGTTCCTGAAGTAGTGGTGTGTCGTTTGTTTACCAAGTTCCTGAAGTAGTGGTGTGTCCTTTGTTTACCAAGTTCCTGAAGTAGTGGTGTGTCCTTTGTTTACCAAGTTCCTGAAGTAGTGGTGTGTCCTTTGTTTACCAAGTTCCTGAAGTAGTGGTGGGTCCTTTGTTTACCAAGTTCCTGAAGTAGTGGTGTGTCCTTTGTTTACCAAGTTCCTGAAGTAGTAGTGTGTCGTTTGTTTACCAAGTTCCTGAAGTAGTGGTGGGTCCTTTGTTTACCAAGTTCCTGAAGTAGTGGTGGGTCCTTTGTTTACCAAGTTCCTGAAGTAGTGGTGGGTCCTTTGTTTACCAAGTTCCTGAAGTAGTGGTGGGTCCTTTGTTTACCAAGTTCCTGAAGTAGTGGTGTGTCCTTTGTTTACCAAGTTCCTGAAGTAGTGGTGAGTCCATTGTATACCAAGTTCTTGAAGTAGTGGTGAGTCCATTGTATACCAAGTTCTTGAAGTAGTGGTGAGTCCATTGTATACCAAGTTCCTGAAGTAGTCGTGCAACCGCTGTCTGCCAAGTTTTTGAAGTAGTGTTGGGTTCATTGGTTACGAAAAACGTAATGGTGGTGTTAGTAATGGTGGTGTTAGTAATGGGAGAAAGAGCTTTCTGCTAACACTTTCCTCACATCTGTTTATACAGATGTACTAATAGCTATATACAGCATAAAATTTATATGAATCGTTTGATATCTGTTTCACTATGTAACCTCATGTACTCTCTCTCTCTCTCTCTCTCTCTCTCTCTCTCTCTCTCTCTCTCTCTCTCTCTCTCTCTCTCTCTCTCTCTCTCTCTCTCTCTCTCTCTCTCTCTCTCTCTCTCTCTCTCTCTCTCTCTCTCTTTCTCTCTTCCCTCTCAGATGCTCCTTTCTACCTTTCACTCTGCCTCTCTCTGCAACTATCCAAAAAAAAAAAGAAAAAAATCTCTCTAAAAATCAGCAAAATTCTAGGTTTCATAGCTAGAAATTTCAATTATACACACACACACACACACACACACACACACACACACACACACACACACACACACACACACACACACACACACACACACACACATACACACACACACACACATACTATCCGCAGATCTGAAAAGCAAGGAAAAATACTCACTGGCAGAAGTAGCTACCTGGAACCACAAGTAATTTAGAATAAATTTACGACTCAGATTGTATTATAGTGTTGAATTTGTAGGACTTTAGTTGATAAGTTGCGAGAGTTAAGCTTGGGGAACAGCGCGCTATTGTGGTCACAAAGTCTGATAAATACACATGGCTACCAGCCAACACATGTTACCACACAGTGTATATATACACCTCTCGTTGCATATACACTGACTGTGTATATATACACCTCTCGTTGCATATATATATATATATGCTGATTCTGTGTATATATACACCTCTCGTTGCATATACACTGACTCTGTGTAATGTGTATATATACATCTCTCACTGCATATACGCTGATTCTGCGTATATATACTCCTCTCGTTGCATATAAACTGACTCTGTGTATACACAAACACTGAGAGTTTAATCCCTATTTTAGAGATTAAAATATTCTTGGGTGGTTGTAAACAGGTGATCGGCAGGATTAATGACCCTTTTAATTAGTCGATAGGCGATGAATTAAATTAACTATCCAACATAGGGTGTTAGCGAGCGTGTGAAAGTGAACGATTTCAATTTCAGCTTTCGAGTCGCGCTGCCAGACGTAAGCCACTCGTCTTTTTCTAAATATTAGTATTGCCTGGTAATTATGGTAAAATATTCGTTAATTTACGTTAAGCTAAAGTAACTTAATGTGACGTAGGCTAACGTAACTTAACTTAACCTAACCTAACCTAACCTAACCTAACCTAACCTAACCTAACCTAACCTAACCTAACCTAGCATTTACTAAGCGAGAATGACTAAATTTCCACTAAAATTTAAAACGTGTAGAAATGAACGCACGGTAGTTAGTGTGACGCTAACTGCCATAATGGGAGATAAGTTATTTTTTAGCAAAGCTAGGGTTTCTTAGAGAACGTTTCGCTCGGAGGTGAGCCTTTGAGAGAGACGTTCTCTGTAAAGTCTTGCTGTACTTTATGTGTCTCTCTCACCTTATGTATCATCATTTTTTTCCTTCCTACGGTTACAGTGTCACCATATTTGCAGCAGGTACAGTAGTGACAGTGTGGGAACAGTGCTGTCACCGTATACTGCACATCCTTCTTCAATACCTGGTGACACCTCCAACCACTTGCTGAGGGGGGCAGCGTGGCCGTGGTGACTACAGGATGGGGGAGAGAGCCTTCTGCTTTACTATCCTGATCGTGTCTGTTCTTTAGACAGGAGCTGCAGCTGTAACTCAGCAGGCTCTCTTTCTCTCTCTCTCTCTCTCTCTCTCTCTCTCTCTCTCTCTCTCTCTCTCTCTCTCTCTCTCTCTCTCTCTCTCTCTCTACGAAACAGAAATGTAAATACGTTTTCATTTTTCTTCGCATCTTTTTTTTTGCACTCCCACCTCTCCACCCCACAGCTGCTGCCACCCGCCGCCTCCAGACAGGGGGCCCTCCAGGTGGGGGTTCCCTGGCAGGGGGCCCACAGTAAGAGGTTCCCAGGTAAGGGTCCTTTGCCAGGGGGTCCCAAGCAGGGCTCCCTGACGAAGGTCCACAGGAAAAGGTGCCATGTAGGGTCCAAAGGCAAGGCTCCTCTGTCAGTGGCTCCTCCAGGAAGGTTAAGCAGGCATGGGACTCCAGGCATGGGTCCCAGGCAGGGACCCCAGGTAGGGACCCCAGGTAGGGACCCCAGGTAGGGACCCCAGGCAGGGACCCCAGGTAGGGACCCCAGGTAGGGACCCCCAGGAAGGGGCGCCCAGGAATGTTAACCAGGTATGAGCCTCCAGTCAAGGTCTCCCCAGGAAAATTAACCAGGCATGGGCTTCCAAGAAGAGAGCCCTAGGAAGATTAACCAGCCAGGGGCCCCAGAAAGATTAACCAGTCTTGGGCTTCCAGGAAAAGAGCCCTAGGAAGATTAACCAGGCAGGGACCCCCAGGAAGATTAACCAGGCAGGGGCTTCCAGGAAAAGAGCCCCTGGAAGATTAGCCAGGCAGGGGCCCCCAGGAAGATTAACCAGCCAGGGACCCACAGGAAGATTAACCAGCCAGGGACCCACAGGAAGATTAACCAGCCAGGGACCCCCAGGAAGATTAACCAGCCAGGGACCCCCAGGAAGATTAACCAGCCAGGGACAACCAGGAAGGTTAACCATCCAGGGACCCCTATGACGGTTAACAAGACATGGGACTCCAGGCAGGGGCCCCAGGCAGGGGCCCTCCATCCCGTTACTTTAACAAACTTGGGCTAACAAGGTACAGAGTCCTGCCACCTGGGCAAACTCCGGCCAACCAAGTTATTTTCTATTTCACTTTTTTATTTTTTTTAGAGCGAGAGAATCCGAAAACGCTTAGTGGAAGACAAACAGAGCTTCCCGTGTGCGTTCTCCAGTTGCTTGTTGAAGCTTTAGTGGCAAGCAAAACACGCACAAGCTAACTTATATATATATATATATATATATATATATATATATATATATATATATATATATATATATATATATATATATATATATATATATATATATATATATATATATATATATATATATATATATATATATATATATATATATATATTATTAAGAGTTTGCATTGTGGCTCTGATGTTCTCATCACACTCCTGGCTCAGTCTTCTGTTGTTCCCTGAGGGGTTATAAGCAACTGCTACTGTTACCCTGGGTTCCTTACTCATTGTTTCTCTTATACAGTGTCCATATTACCCATCTCTCTGATTGTTTACCAAGAGTGCCACCTCACCTTCTCTGATCTCTCTCTCTCTCTCTCTCTCTCTCTCTCTCTCTCTCTCTCTCTCTCTCTCTCTCTCTCTCTCTCTCTCTCTCTTCTCACTATGATATACCCCTCTGAAAATAATGCATTGGTTAACTTTCCAGAAAGTTTTGTCTCTGTGATGGCTAGAATGCCTGGATGCTCTTCTGCTACTCTGTCCTTTAGTTTACTACTTGTTTGTGATATCTGTGTTTGCATACCGCACTCGTGTTAGCTTATGCTTCACTTTACACTGGGACTCATGATACTGGGACTGACGTCTGGAGAGAGTTTGAGCGGGAGAGAGGGGATTAGTAAAGGCAGCATGAGAGATAGAGGAATAGGAAGTGATATCACTAAAGCTGTTGTGAAAAGGGGGAGGAGGAAATAAGGAAATGCAAGTGAGTGTGGAAGTAGACGAAGGAACAGGGAAAGTAGCGGGATCATTAATGGTGATTAGATTAGAGAGGTTAGAGCAGGTGTTCCCAATCTTTCCTATGCCCCACAACACTACTCACCACGTTTTTTGGTATCTCCGGTCCACTGATATGTCCTCCGGTGGTATATATTCTTCAGACTTGCTGGTTGACCGAGGAGGAAGCAAGTGGGTACAGACTCCACCGCACACCGGGTATGTAGTTGAAAACTTCTGTGGTTAACCTTGACTTTTTTCTCAGGTCAGCTGGGCTGTCACAGCTCTCAGGCCTTCCTAGCATGTGAGAACAGGACAGCTGCTTTTCTTGCCTTGTGTTACTTTGTAACATTCTTTGGCAACGTACACAGGTAGAGAAACCTTTGACCTGCTTCTTAGATCTCTTCCTACTTCTCACTTCAAAAACTTTTTATCACAAATACCCTCAATTCACTAGAGTGACAAATTTAAAATGTCTCTTATTAATTAAATTCACTGCTAGAGTACTTCACACTACTGCTTGCTTAAATATCACATGTATACAGCATGAATATAATGCTAAAAATAAAAACACCATAAAAGATGGACTTGCTAAAGAACGTATGGCTTTACGTTTATTGTTCTCTTAACATGTAAATCTGTCAGTGTATTTGTCTAACCCTCAATATGTATCAGTGTACTGTGTTACCCTCCATTGTATTTGCACCTCCGCTCGTGACGGAGACTTGACCAGCTAGCTACCCGGGGTTCTGGGGGCCTGGACCGATACTGGTTTCCAGTGAGGCAGACTGAACCAGCTAGCTACCCGGGATGCTGGCGGGGCTGGACCGTACTGGTGTCCAGGGAAACATACTGAACGTTGTGTACCGGGACTCCTGGAGTAGTACTGGTGTCCAGGGAAACATACTGAACGTTGTGTACCGGGACTCCTGGAGTAGTACTGGTGTCCAGGGAAGCAGACTTGGAGACGAAGCGATAATTTGGGCTGCCATGTACTGAGAATTGGTGTCGTAACTCTTCCCCCAATAGAAGAGAGGGAAGAAGAGAAGGGAAGGAGACTGAGAGAGAGAGAGAGAGAAAGGGAGGGAACGATAACTGACAGTGTTCCACAGCTAGACACTGCACTCACGACAAAGAACCTCATAGTAGAATTCTTCAGAAAGTGAGAGGTGGGCTTGAGTGTTTGGACACAAGAAGGTCTGAAAGAAGAGATGGTACAAGTGTACCTAGGAAAGTCCCTCAAGAATCAAGCTTAGGCTCCATTCTGTTCCAAGTATACGTCAACTATGTGACAATACAGAGAGATTCCTATATATCGGCGCTTACATGATGCTTAATTTACAAAGATGTTATGAGGGATTGAACACTGTAGAAGACTACAGTATTTCTTGGACACACTAAAGAACTTGACGAACAAGTCGCTACTTTAGTTCAAATCAAAGAGAAACAGAGTTATATAGAATTGTAAATTCACCGAGAGACACATATCTCTCAGTGTAAACATGCAAAGAGTTTGCTTTAATCCCCTTTTCAGGGGTTTCAGTATCCTTGTTTGGGAAGGTTAAAGGCAGCCTTAATGACCATCATTTAGTCGACAGGTTTTTAGATCATCCAGCCAAACAACATACCAATCAACCAACCATCAGTACATCCAGTCACAAATCCAATTGAATAATGACCACAAGCCCCAGGAAAAAGAAGACCGGAAACGGAATACGGTTGAAACATGATCGACTCTTTGAAATAGATCTAATATCATCCACGGCATGCGCTGGGTTAGCAAACATAAAAATAACTTCCATAAACCTGAAAAAAATATTCGTTCAATGACAAACAAAACGAATGATGATGAGAAAGACCAATAGAATGATAGATCAGATACATGGGAAACATCTGGAGAACTTTATTATGTGAACGTTTCTCTATCCAGTAGCTTTATCGATAAAGCCACTGGTTGGCGAAATGTCTACAGAAACGTCCAAGATGTTGCTCATGTGTCTGATTCGTCATCTTTTTTGGTATTATAAATCGTTCATATCCGCTGAGTAGTGTGTAATCTTACACATGGACCATTTACAAGTCACACCTGTAAATGGTCTATGTAAGACCGAAACGTCGTCATAAGTTTATCCCTCTCCTATGTGTGGGTTATTCGTGTATTGTTTCAGTCACGGTATTGTGCCGTCTCGTCCTACAGTTTGTAATTATAGTAATTCTCAGTATTCCTACCCATACTTGTCGACATTAAGAAACTTAGTCATATTAAGCAGATATGTAAATGTTTTTAAGAGATTTCTAACGTCAGTTTCTGAACGCTTTCCTAGAACTTACAAACACAATAATCTATTTCAAATTGCTTAGGCCTCCACAAAACGCCCATTTAACCGCAAATAAAGAAATTGCGTAATTAAAGAACAAAGAGGCATAATATCCTGACTGGAACAGTTCCCCTTCCCTGTGTTTTTTTGGTCTTACCCCCTGCGGCCAGCAGTAACAGCCTGGTTGATCAGACCCAGATCCTCGACGAGGCCTGGTCTCAGACCGAGCCGCGGGGGCGTTGACCCCCGAAACCCTCTCCAGGTATACCCCTTGTTGACCCTCATCTCTCCTGCAGTGCTCCCTTTTCGTGTCCTTTGACTGACCCCCCACTTCTATCACTACTATCCTACTGCTATTGCTACTACCATTACTTTTGCTTCCCTTCACCCTTCCCTTTCCTTTCTATCTCTTGTCACACTAAAACTATTCTTCCTCCTTTCTACTACTACCATACTACCACTACTACTACTACTACCATACTACCACTACTACTACTACTACCATACTACCACTACTACTACTACCACTACCACTACTTCATTTTCTTCCTTTCTTGGTCCCGTCCCCGTCCAACTCGCTTATATGTACTAGCTTATATGTACGTTTCGGACCGAAACGTCGTGGTGATCTTCTATCTCCTTCGTGCAGGTTATGTGTATTAGGTTATTGACCGGGACACCTCTGGCAGCGCGGTGGCTGTATACCCACACTGTGTGGGCGAAACGTTATCAATAAAGCATCGAATTATGCTGCATTTGTGTCTGTTTTTTTCCACTCTGTGCTCTTCTGAACACAATAATGGCAAAGAATTGATCAAATTTTTATTGCTTTGCCGCAGCTCAACTCGGAGAGAAACATCTACTTTGAATTTTTCGGTAATTCTGCAAACTTTGGGCCGCTAAAATGGGCGAAGTTTTGAAAGTGGGTGAAGAAGGTCAGCCCACAGGTGGGTAGAAGAGAGGAAGGTCAGCCCACAGGTGGGTAGAAGATAGGAAGGTCAGCCCACAGGTGGGTGGAAGAGAGGAAGGTCAGCCCACAGGTGGGTGGAAGAGAGGAAGGTCAGCCCACAGGTGGGTACCTGGAGTTTACCTGGAGATAATTCCAGGGGTCAACGCCCCCGCGGCCCGGTCTGTGACCAGGCCTCATGTTAGACCAGAGCCTGATCAACCAGGCTGTTACTGCTGGCCGCACGCAGTCCAACGTACGAACCACAGCCTGGCTGGTCAGGTACCGACTTTAGGTGCCTGTCCAGTGCCTGCTCGAAGACAGCCAGGGGTTTGTTGGTAGTAAGAGAGGTAGGTCAGCCCACAGGTGGGTAATTGAGAGGAAGGTCAGCCCACAGGTGGGTAGAAGAGAGGAAGGTCAACCCACAGGTGGGTAGAAGAGAGGAAGATCAGCCCACAGGTGGGTAGAAGATAGGAAGGTCAGCCCACAGGTGGGTAGGAGAGAAAGGTCAGCCCACAGGTGGGTAGAAGAGAGGAAGGTCAGCCCACAGGTGGGTAGAAGATAGGAAGGTCAGCCCACAGGTGGATAGAAGAGAGGAAGGTCAGCCCACAGGTGGGTAGGAGAGAAAGGTCAGCCCACAGGTGGGTAGAAGTGAGGAAGGTCAGCCCACAGGTGGGTAGAAGAGAGGAAGGTCAGCCCACAGTTGGGTAGAAGAGAGGAAGGTCAGCCCACTGGTGGGTAGGAGAGGAAGGTCAGCCCACAGGTGGGTAGAAGAGAGGAAGGTCAGCCCACAGGTGGGTAGAAGAGAGGAAGGTCAGCCCACAGGTGGGTAGAAGAGAGGAAGGTCAACCCACAGGTGGGTAGAAGAGAGGAAGGTCAGCCCACAGGTGGGTAGGAGAAAGGTCAGCCCACAGGTGGGTAGAAGAGAGGAAGATCAGCCCACAGGTGGGTAGAAGAGAGAAAGGATGGGAATAGGATTACAATAGAGTGTAGGTCACATCAGGAGGGGATTACAACAGTGTGTAGGTCACATCAGGAGGGGATTACAATAGTGTGTAGGTCACATCAGGAGGGGATTACAATAGTGTGTAGGTCACATCAGGAGGGGATTACAACAGTGTGTAGGTCACATCAGGAGGGGATTACAACAGTGTGTAGGTCACATCAGGAGGGGATTACAACAGTGTGTAGGTCACATCAGGAGGAGATTACAATAGTGTGTAGGTCACATCAGGAGGGGATTACAACAGTGTGTAGGTCACATCAGGAGGGGATTACAATAGTGTGTAGGTCACATCAGGAGTTGATTACAACAGTGTGTAGGTCACATCAGGAGGGGATTACAACAGTGTGTAGGTCACATCAGGAGGGGATTACAACAGTGTGTAGGTCACATCAGGAGGGTAAAGGGTAGAGGTTACAGGGAATTCTCTAAGTCACATCAAGAGATAAACAGTTGTAAAGGACATTGGTTGACGTAGCAACGCAATATACTGAAGTAGCTTTCATTGGGATTACACTTTACTCTGGGGTGAGCTTTTAAAACTTCATATACTCACGGAAAGTGAGTGTACTCACCTATTTGTGGTTGCAGGGGTCGATTCACAGCTCCTCTGTGTGTGTGTGTGTGTGTGTGTGTGTGTGTGTGTGTGTGTGTGTGTGTGTAGACTGCAAATTTTATGAAGCTTTTTTTTATTTTCCCGAACCTATGGGACAAATGTTATTAAGGTCTATCAAAATAAAGGCAGATGTTTTAACAGAATTCAGAGTGGGCAGAAAATGCAATATATCTCCCCTCTCTGCCCTTCAGTCAGAGACAAAAATTAAAGCTCCCATTTTTTTTCCATTCGACGGCCATGCCCATCAAAGTTTAAAAATATAAAAAATTCAATCAGTATTTCATCTTTGAACTTCCAAAGCACGAAAGAAAGTTAAAAAATATATATATATATATGTGTGTTATAATTTTATATATATATATATATATATATATATATATATATATATATATATATATATATATATATATATATATATATATATATATATATATATATATATATATATATATTATATATATATATATATATATATATATATATATATATATAGAGAGAGAGAGAGAGAGAGACAGACAGACAGACAGACAGACAGACAGGCAGAGACAGAGTAGTTACACATATTTGTTAGTTTTGAAACACTGTTTTATAGTCAATAATAATTTTTAAATTTAATATAAATGTTTTCTTCATGGTGTGGGAAGTGCTGATGGTTTGTTTGTCAGCGATCTGGTGCAGTAATAACTTCTAATGTGGTATAATAGCCAGAAGGAATGGAGACGCAGCAGTAAGACGGTGGTGTTGGTGATAGTGGTGGTGGTGGTAGTGGTGGAGGTGGTAGCGGTGTTGGTGTTGGTGGTGTTGGTTTTGGTGGTGGTTGCGGTGGTGGTGATAGTGGTGGTGGTGGTGATTAGTGGTGGTGGTGATTAGTGGTGGTGGTGATAGTGGTGGTGGTGATTAGTGGCGGTGGTGATAGTGGTGGTAATGGTGGTGGCAATGATAGTGGTGGTGGCAATGATAGTGGTGGTGGCAATGATAGTAGTGGTGGCAATGATAGTGGTGGTGGCAATGATAGTGGTGGTGGCAATGATAGTGGTGGTGGCAATGATAGTAGTGGTGGCAATGATAGTGGTGGTGGCAATGATAGTGGTGGTGGCAATGATAGTGGTGGTGGCAATGATAGTGGTGGTGGCAATGATAGTGGAGGGGATGGTGGTGGTGGTGGTGGTGATAGCGGTGGTGATGTTGGTAATGATAGTGGTGGTGGTGAAGACTGTTAACGCCAGCCAGCAACCCGCGTCGAATTTACAAGAGTCAGTTAGTGGGCGTGGATTTGGGTGTTCCCGAGGCTGAAGTTAAGTGAAGGCCCCGCTGACTTTATTGACTGCAGTGCGGAGGCAGGCGTAACTAAGCGGCCCACCTTCTTATCTATTGGTTCAGTGTTTGTCTCTGTGAGTACTAACTGTTTGTGGTTGCAGGGGTCGGGTCGTAGCTCCTGGCCCCGGTGTGTGTGTGTGTGTGTGTGTGTGTGTGTGTGTGTGTGTGTTTTAGGTTGGGTAGTGTTAAGAGCTAGTTCTTGGATACGCTTCTTTAACTTTTGGGTTTGTAAATTACTATATTTTTCTTCTCGTTGCTCTTTAAACCTCTACTGATAGAACTGTGCTTCTCAATATAATAATAATAATAATAATAATAATAATAATAATAATAATAATAATAATAATAATAATAATAATAACAATAATAATAATAATAATAATAATAATAATAATAATAATAATAATAATAATAATAATAATAATAATAACAATAATAAAGTACGGTTACACAGCTTCCAGGTTCTGTCATCCTGAACAACACTGAACAACATCCTGAACAACACTGAACAACATCCTGAACAACACTGATTCTCAGCAAAAAAATACTTTCTTTACTAAGTTTACGGCCACTGAATACGAAAATGATGCCTAAAATAGTAAATTGGCTCTTTACGGATATGGATTCAGGCCTATTATTGCCATCTTTGTACTGGGAAAGTTATTTCATCAACTCCTGCAACATGCAGTGGACAACGAAAGAAATTTGAAATGCTTAACAATTCGCAAACAGGCGAAATTATTTACAAACATTGTCTCTACGTCCTCAGCTCCGTGGTAAAGTACTGGTTACTCTGATACAGAGTTTTGCAGGTTCGAATCCTGCTGTGGACGTTGAGACAATGTTTGTAAATAATTTCGCCTGTTTGCGAATTGTACTATATATATATATATATATATATATATATATATATATATATATATATATATATATATATATATAGAGTCATAATAAGGGAAAGAATGAAGGTATACTAAACTCTCGATATAACGTACTTTTAAAATTATATGCAAAATCCCCTGGTTAAAAACCCCAGAATTATCAATGTTTATTGCAGTATATCTGCCCTTTTTACATTTTTAACATCATTCCTATGTAACAGACACTCAGACAATCCCCCTTCCCTCCTTATTAGTTCGTTATATCGAAGGTTACCTGTATTGCAAAGGTTAACGGTAGTGAAACCTGTGGGAAGAACTGACTCATTCTGTTTGTCATTAAACAAACTTTTGTTGCAAAGACTAAGGGGGAAAAAAAACATTCTGGTATGTTAGTTGGAAACAACAGCTTTCCAGACGAACAATTGAAATACGTTGAGGCTGGAACAACACAGTTAGGTCCTCAATACTTCGCAGTCTCCCAGAGGAGAGGCACAGGTTATCTCCAGTCAGCAGATGGTAGCAGGGAGCATGGTAGCCCTTTATGTAGCTGATGGTAGCAGGGAGCATGGTAGCCCTTTATGTAGCTGATGGTAGCAGGGAGCATGGTAGCCCTTTATGTAGCTGATGGTAGCAGGGAGCGTGGTAGCCCTTTATCGCTATTCTTCCTCTCTCTCTCTCTCTCTCTCTCTCTCTCTCTCTCTCTCTCTCTCTCTCTCTCTCTCTCTCTCTCTCTCAAAGTCTAAGGCGATATTTTATCTGGCCCATTTTTTTTGTGTGTACAAGTAGGTCTGCAGATCATCAGAGTTCAATTAGTATGTTGCATAAGAGTGCCAATCCTCCTTCCAGGTCTTCCCGTCTTCACATGACTTCCTCATTTCAGTCTTTCTCTGCCTGTTTCGTCTCCTCCCGTCTACTACAATCGTGTCCAGTTTTAGGAAAATATTGTAAAATAAATTACGGTATACCTTAACCGGGGTCTTAAACTGGGTTCTTCATCCCTGACTCTTCCTCGTGTTATGATACCAACTTCGTGGGTCAATTTAAATTCTTTGCGAACATTACAAAATCTGAGAATACTTTTTAGTGTGCTGGATGCCCCTTTCATTGCCGTTTTACATAAAAAAGACCCAAATTTCCAGCATTGTTTTTTGTTCTCCATGTCGTATGTTTGTCCCTGAAGCGCTGGAACAGCCACAAATCTGATTTTTTTTTCTTATTTTCATAGCAATCGTGGCTTGCCTGGAATTCAGTGCTTCCAGTATGGCAGATCTTAATGACGCACCGCCATCAGTACCCAAGAAGAGTAGAATTTTGTCTAGTCATGACATTTAATGCAGTCAGGTATATGTGCGAAACGTTGTTCCAGTCAAAGTTTATTCTGCAACCTTTTGTCTCCTCTCCACCCTGGCATCTTGTATTCACTCCTTTGTTTTGGTTCTGTCTTTGACGAGGTCTCCAAATATATGGTTTTCTGAAGAACATAAAGGCACAATACCGTAACTGGAAAAACATGCAAATAACCCGCATATAGGAGAGAGGAGCTCACCACGACGTTTCGGTCCAACTTGGACCATTTACAAAGTTACACTGTGTGACTTTGCAGGTTAGTTGTGTATTGTTTTCTGGTTATTTACATCTTTACACTTTATTACTGACTCTGTTTAATTTACTTTTTGCAATAATTTCTTCATTTTATGGCTGTTTTGGACAGTATATGCAAATGTCTGTTTAAGAAAATAAGAATGGGGGAACACTGCAGTAGGCCTATTGGCCCATACTAGGCACGTCCTACTCAAAACCACCCAATATATTCCACTCATTTGTCCAACCTTTTCCCAAAACTACACAAGCATTTGCTTTAATGCCTCAGGTACTAATCAAACTCAGCCTTCTCACTGATCTCATCGCTTCTAACGCGTTACTGAATCCTCCTAGAGGACTTCTTCTCTTTCTTCTTTATTTCCTGCTTCATCTCTTGTATCTCCTGTATTCTGGCCGCAATTAAGTATAGCTTTCCCTGGACCTGTTTGAGTCCTCTCTTCAGCTTCTTCGTTACATTCTCTGTTTCATTTCGTGGTCTGTTTTGTATTGTTAGGGACATTCCGAGTCTCTCGCTCCACAGCCTCTGAGAGACCTCAGCTATTGGTATCGTATTTACTTGTGTTTTTCACGTCAGTCTTACGGCTGTTGTCTGTGCATAAGATTTCTTGCATTCAGTTTTATACATCAAAATGGCCTGTGTGAACAAAAGCACAAGCACAACAAGCTGTTGTTTGGACAACCCCTAGCAGAGGCAGCACTGACAGCCCCTAGCAGAGGCAGAATTGACAGCCCATAGCAGAGGCAGAATTGACCGCCCCTAGCAGAGGCTGTATTGACCGCCCCTGGAAGAGGCAGTATTGACCGCCCCTAGCAGAGGCAGTATTGAGAGCTTCTATCAGAGTCATTACTGACATCCTCTAGCAGAAAGAGTACTGACAGACCTTTCTTGAGTCAAGAGTCATTATGACACAGTAAGTCAGGAGTCACTATGACACAGCTAGTCAGGTAGATATACGTTAAGTATATTGGTAATTCTACCAATATTAATACAGGTAGATATACATTCTCTTCACTAAGTGAGGCTTCAGTGAACCAGCGAGGCTTCAGTGAACCAGCGAGGCTTCAGTGAACCAGCGAGGCTTCAGTGAACCAGCGAGGCTTCAGTGAACCAGCGAGGCTTCAGTGAACCAGCGAGGCTTCAGTGAACCAGCGAGGCTTCAGTGAACCAGCGAGGCTTCAGTGAACCAGCGAGGCTTCAGTGAACCAGCGAGGCTTCAGTGAACCAGCGAGGCTTCAGTGAACCAGCGAGGCTTCAGTGAACCAGCGAGGCTTCAGTGAACCAGCGAGGCTTCAGTGAACCAGCGAAGCTTCAGTGAACCAGCGAGGCTTCAGTGAACCAGCGACGCACCAGAGGGAGCAAGACTGCGCTTCTGAAATTAGTTGCACCTCAGATATGAATTAATAATATCCTCCTTAGGGACATCCCACATCTATCTACCCTATATCTATCTATCTGATCGATAAATATTAGAGCTTTGAAAGGTAGACAGCAACACAACCACGAGTCTGAGGACGGTACTTAGGTTCACTGGGAAGAAATTTTTTTCCCCAGAGGAAAGCGCTAAATCCGCACGCGTCTTAACGCACCTGGGGATTGGATATAAATGGCTATAATCCTAGGAAATAGAAAGCGTCTCCAATTCTTTGGATCAAGATCCCTTCTCCGGATCGAGGTTACAGTCCTTGGGTAATGTTATGCAGGATACTGGAGACCGATTTTAGATATTTGTCCCCCTGTGGTCTCCTACACAGACTATTGTTGTGGTCTCCTACACAGACTATCGTTATAGTCTCCTGACCAAAGTATTGTTGTGGTCTCCTACGCAGACTATTTTCATGGGCTCCTAAACAGACTATTGTTGTAGTCTCCTACACAGACTATCGTTGTCTCCTGACCAAGGTATTGTTGTGGTCTTCTACGCAGACTATTGTTGTGGTCTCCTAAACAGACTATTGTTATGGTCTCCTGACCAGAGTATTGTTGTGGTCTTCTACACAGACTATTGTTGTGGTCTCCTACGTAGATTATTGTAGATGAATGGTTCAGAGAACCGACAAGTTGATAAATTAGACACATATGCAACACTTGGGTATCTTTATTGAGGAAACGTTTCGCCACACAGTGGCTTCATCAGTCCATACAAAGGAGAATAGTGAAGAACATGAGGAGTTTGAGGTAATCAGTCCCTCAGCCTTGAGTCGATGTAATCAGTCCATCAATCTCTTGCTAACTATTTTTCTTCCCTACACATACTATTTTATCCGCTGCCCAGACTATTTTCCTTCATACATAGACTATTTTGCCAATTACACAAAATTAGTCTGAAGAAGACGTAAAGTTTATTGCCAATGGATACAATATTAGTGTCAATTATTGATATACTTTGGCAAAACTATTTAATAAATTCCTAAGTTAGCTCTCCTGATATTTTAATGGAAATAAATTTTCACGATTTTCGTTAGGCTGGTTAATGGGGTTTTAAATCTATCGACTACACGAGTCATTATTAGGGCTGCAGTGTCACCTTTTCACGACCCGTCAAGAATATTTTAATTAATGTAACTGGTATGAGAGACATACACCTCTCAGTGTATATACACTGAGAGGTATACACCTCTCAGTGTATATCACGAACATACCCCCGGTGTACATACACTGAGAGACATCACGTATATACACTGAGTATACCTCTAGTGTATATACACTGAGAGACATACACCTCTCAGTGTATACTTGCTCTCTTATCAATTAATAAAGAGTGGAAATAGAAAGTCTTATTATTATTTTTAATCTTTATTATCAACTTGTACAAATATATTGATATAAAAAATTAAGCATTTTTCACTCGAATAATTTTATACAGTTGTATGACTGAATAAAAAACATACATTAACTATACAATATGTACATAATAATACAGTATGTACACTGACATTCAATAACCCGTAAGTCATTATGAAGTACAACGAGGCCCCTCGAGCCTTGTCGTAACATTACGAGGCTTCAGTACAGTTCTGGGGAAAAGCCTGGCAGTAAGTGGTGCGTCTGACGTACCCTAGAGCACCCTGACTGACGTGCGTCTGACGTACACTAGAGCATCCTGGTATACGTGCGTCTGACGTACTTAATGTACCATCAGATCCATAAATCCACACGAGTTTAGCCCTGCATAAAAAATAGTAATACAAACAAAGTGGCGCGGCAATGGATAAGTTTCCATTTTTTTTTATATTTGCCAACACTATAATAGTATATTAAAAATTAGAATTGTTAAACATTTTTCAGCAGCATACAAAATAAGATAATATTAAACAAAAATGTTGGTAACGTCTGTGAGTATATATATATATATATATATATATATATATATATATATATATATATATATATATATATATATATATATATATATATATATATATATATATATATATATATATATTATATATATATATATATATATATATATATATATATATATATATATATATATATATATATATATATATATATATATATATATATATATATATTTGCCTCTTCTTTAAGTAATGTTAGGATAATGTAACCAATCTGCTTCTCTTCTTGAGATCTGTAGACGTCCTGGTGCTGTCTCGAGATTTCGGAAACGGAGAATCGAGCCTACAGAATTCCCTGTGATTAGTGGCCCTCCTTTACCTCCACACGGGAATGATAGAAACTCGTTTGGAAATCCATGCACTAAATACATCGCTAAACCCGTAGGGGATCATGCACCGCCTGGAGAATGGTAGGTGTTCAGGGTTGGTCCAGTGAACGTTAGGAACAATTCCTTGGGTCAAGGTGAACGACCTCTAGTCTGTGGTGTGAACGACTTCTCGTGTGATGGACGACCTCTTGTTTGTAGTATAAACGATCCCTTGTGTGATGAACGACCTCTCCCTTGTGGTATGAACGACTCCTCGTGTGATGAACGACCTCTCGTGTGATGACTTCTCATCCTTTGGTGGACGACCCCTCTCATCGTGGTATGAGCGGCCCCTCGTGTAATGAACGACCTCTCATCGTGGTATGAGCTGCCCCTCGTGTAATGAACGACCTCTCATCGTGGTATGAACGGTCCCTCGTGTAATGAACGACCTCTCATCGTGGTATGAACATCCCCTCGTGTAACGAACGACCTCTGGGTCGTATGAGGTCTATCAGCCACACACTTCAGTGAAGATACCTCTTACTTGTTTCTCCCTCAGTTCACTCAGGTCCTCACTGCTGACTTCGCTGATGCTGGAATTCATTGATGACTCTACTGCTGCAGGAATTAACTGCCTACTGACTTCATTGGTTGGCTGAATTCCCAGGCTGCTGACTCTGATCTTGTCAAGCTCCGCTGCTGACTTCAGTTATTTACTGAAATGGGAAAAGCGAGTATATTCATGGTAACGAAAGTGGCTGGTGTGTGTGTGTGTGTGTGTGTGTGTGTGTGTGTACTTACCTAGTTGTGGTTGCAGGGATCGATTCATAGCTCCTGGCCCCGCCTCTTCACTGGTCGCTACTAGGTCACTCTTCCTTCACCATGAGCTTTATCATACCTCTCCTTAAAGCTATGTATGGAACCTGCCTACACTACATCGCTTCCCAAGCTATTCCACTTCCCGACCACTCTATGACTGAAGAAATACTTCCTAACATCCCTGTGATTCATTTGAGTCTTCAACTTCCAACTGTGTCCCCTTGTTGTTGTGTCCCATCTCTGGAACATTCTGTCTCTGTCCACCTTGTCTATTCCTCTCAGTATCTTATATGTCGTTATCATGTCCCCCCTATCTCTCCTGTCCTCCAGTGTCGTCAGGTCAATTTCCCTTAACCTCTCCTCGTAGGACATACCCCTTAGCTCCGGGACTAGTCTTGTTGCAAACCTTTGCACTTTCTCTAGCTTCTTTACGTGCTTGGCTAGATGTGGGTTCCTAACTGGTGCTGCATACTCCAGTATGGGCCTAACGTACACAGTGTACAGGGTCCTGAACGATTCTTTATTAAGATGTCGGAATGCTGTTCTTAGGTTTGCTAGGCGCCCGTATGCTGCAGCAGTTATTTGGTTGATGTGCGCCTCAGGAGATGTGCCTGGTGTTATACTCACCCCAAGATCTTTTTCCTTGAGTGAGGTTTGCAGTCTCTGGCCCCCTAGACTGTACTCCGTCTGCGGTCTTCTTTGCCCTTCCCCAATCTTCATGACTTTGCACTTGGTGGGGTTGAACTCCAGGAGCCAATTGCTGAACCAGGCTTGCAGCCTGTCCAGATCCCTTTGTAGTTCTGCCTGGTCCTCGTCCGATTGAATTCTTCTCATCAACTTCACATCATCTGCAAACAGGGACACTTCGGAGTCTATGTCGTTCACAAATACCAGAAACAGCACCGGTCCTAGGACTGACCCCTGTGGAACCCCTCTCGTCACCGGCGCCCACTCTGACACCTCGCCACGTACCATGACTCGCTGCTGTCTTCCTGATAGGTATTCCCTGATCCATTGTAGTGCCTTCCCTGTTACCCCTTCCTGGTCCTCCAGCTTCTGCACTAATCTCTTGTGTGGAACTGTGTCAAACGCCTTCTTACAGTCCAAGAATATGCAATCTACCCACCCCTCTCTCTCTTGTCTTACTGCTGTCACCCTGTCGTAGAACTCCAGTAGGTTTGTGACACAGGATTTCCCGTCCCTGAAACCGTGTTGGCCGTCGTTGATAAGCTCATTTCTTTCTAGGTGCTCCACCACTCTTCTCCTGACTATCTTCTCCATGACCTTGCATGCTATACATGTCAGTGACACTGGTCTGTAGTTTAGTGCTACGTTTCTGTCTCTTTTTTTTAAAAATTGGAACTACATTTGTCGTCTTCCATACCTCAGGTAGTTGCCCTGTTTCGATAGACATGTGTGTGTGTGTGTGTGAGTGTTTGTGTGTGTGTTTGACCTCTTGCTAAGGTGTTTAACGTTGCTAAACCCCCTTAGAGAGAGACATAAGTGGGACTCATCTTCGTTATCTATGTCCCATTTAACTGTTATCTGTTGTGATGCGTATTTAACTACCGTTAACTGTTGCTACGCAATATTTAAACGTTATTACCTGTTGTAGAGTTGTTAAATGTATAGATATTTGTGCTTTAGAGAAACAAGAATAAATCAGTGTAAATCGTAAACAATTTAACAATGAAAATCGTTAACGATTTACATTATTAAATCTTAAACGATTTACATTTTTTTAGCTTTGTTTACATTGCATTGTTCTATGTATCTATGTACCCATTACTTCATTTTTAGAAAATAAAAGACTAAACCCGTATGGGTCAGCGTAATAGCTGGCAAAGGCTCGATCCTGCCGGCTGGTAAACGGAGGATCAAGTCTGCACCACTTGGCGCCCACACGGGTCGAGCTCTTCAAACTGTAACGAGATTGTATTGTTTACCTGTGTCTATGTTGTGGAGGCTGTAGTCGACCTTCAGTCACACTCGACCCCGTAGTCGACATCCAGCCACACTCGACCCCGTAGTCGACCTTTAGTAAAACACTCGACCCTGAAGTCGACCTTTAGTAAAACATTCGACTCTGTAGTCGATCTCAAGTAAAATACTCGACCCTGTAGTTGACCTACTCTCACACTCGACCCTGTAGAAGACCTCCAGTCAAACACTCGACTCTCTAATCGCCCTCCAGTAGAACAGTCGACCCTGTAGTCGACTTCTTGTTACACTTGACCCTGTAGTCGACCTCCAGTAAAACAGTCGACCCTGTAATCGACCTCCTGTCACACTTAACTTTATAGTTGACCTCCAGTCACACTCGACCCTGTAATCGTCCTCCAGTAAAACACTCATCCCTGTAGTCGACTTCCAATCACACTAGACCCTGTAGTCAACCTCCAGTCACACTGGACCCCATAGTCTACCTCCAATCACACTCGACCCTGTAGTCAACCTCTAGTCACACTCGACCCTATAGTCGACCTCCAGTCACACTCGACCCTATAGTCGACCTCCAGTCACACTCAATCCTGTAGTCGACCGTTAGTAAAACACTCGAACTTGTAGTCGACCTTCAGTCACACTTGCCCCTATAGTCGACCTTCTGTCACACTCGATTCTATAGTCGGCCTCCTGTCAAACACTCGACCTTGTAGTCGACCTCCAGTCAAACACTCGACTCTGTAATCGTCCTCCAGTAAAACAGTCGACCCTGTAGTCGACTTTTTATCACACTCGAAACTGTAATCGTCCTCCAGAAAACACTCGACCCCGTAGTCGACCTCCAATCACACTCGACCCTGTAGCCAACTTCCAGTCACACTAAACCCTATAGTCGACCTCCAATCACACTTAACCCTGTAGTCAACCTCCAGTCACACTTGACTTTATAGTCGACCTCCAGTCACACTCGACCCTATAGTCGACCACCAATCACATTCGACCCTGTAGTCAACCTCCAATCACACTCGACCCTATAGTCGACCTCCAGTCACACTCGACCCTGCAGCCGAACTCAAGCTTTCTCACACTGGATCCTGTAGTCGACCTTTAAGTTCTTTCTCATAAGGCCCAGAAGTCGACCTCCACGTTCTCTCACAAGGCCCAGTAGTCGACCTCCAAGTTCTCTCTCACAAGACCTAGTAGTCGACCTCCAAGTTCTCTCTCACAAGACCCAGTAGTCGACCTCCAAGTTCTCTCACAAGACCCAGTAGTCGACTTTCAATTTATCTTAGACATGGCCCTGTATCGACGTCTATTTTTTAATACAAGACGCTATATCCGACCTTCAAGTTTTCTCACAATAGACCCAACAGTCGACCTCCAGTTTCTTGCACAGGTCTCCGTAGTCGACCTCTAAGTTTTCTTTTGCTAGAGCCAGTAATCGATCTCCAAGCTCTCTGTCTCTAGCAAACTGTAGTGGAGATTGATGTGACTTGGAGGTTCTGACGATAACTTGTACTTTGCTTGGAGGTTCTCACTCAGTGTGACCTGCAGTTTCACTGGAGGTTCTCACTTATTGTGACCTGCAGTTTCACTGGAGGTTCTCACTTAGTGTGACCTGCAGCTTCACTGGAGGTTCTCACTCAGTGTGACCTGCAGCGTCAATGGAGGTTCTCACGATGACCTCTAGTCAGCCTGGACGATTTTCGTTAAAACTCTTGTAATTAGACTGTAAGCTCCCTGTTACAGTTCCATGTTACAGCTTTCTGTTACAGCTCCCTGTTATAGCTCCCTGTTACAGGAAGCTATAACGTCATTTTGAGTTCTGACTTGCGTCTTCTTCCTCGTCTTCCTGTTACAGCAGTATTCCTTATCGTTATCGTCAAAGTATTATCAGCAAGTGTTATTGGGAATCCCACGATGATCGACCTATTAGAATTACGATGGAATAGGTTAGAATATGTTCGATAGTGACAGAGAAGATATATTAAGTTATAGACAAGTTAGAAAGTTTTTTTTATATCATGAGATGTAAGTTCTATATGGCTGGAGAAAGTTATAAGACAGTTACTGTTTGTGTGGTAGTAATTTGATAGCACCTGTCAGTATTTAATTTATTACGAAAGGAGTTTTTTTCGTTTTTATTTTACGATTTGCAACAGGAAAATCACCAACAGGAAAGTTGACCATTAGTTTCCACCAACTTTTAACTTCACCAACCTTTCCCACCTCTTACTCTCACCTTATTAACCCCCCTCCATCTCTCTTACTCTCACCTCACCAACATTTCTCATCTTTTACTCTCACCTTATTAACCTCCCTCCATCTCTCATTCTGACGTCACCAACATCTCAATCTGACCTCACCAACATCTCAATCTGACCTCACCAACATCTCAATCTGACCTCACCTGAGATGTGTGTTGTGAGGGCAGGTGGCCTGGTGTGGTGCAGGGTCTGGCTAAGACCCTCCCCCAGGTGTCTTACCTCACACCTGGGGGAGATGGTGATGGTGGTGGTGACATCCACCATGACGACCCTCAGCATCACGGGGAGGAAAGAAACACGTTAGTACAAACAAATGTAAGTTTTAAATCGTCTGTCTGTCGAAGGAAGGCAAGTTATTTCTTCACAAAATTCCCAGCATATACGATGACAACTTAGAAAAGAAGACGTTGAATAATTCAATCCTTCGCCTAATTTCTTCGACCTAATAAATAAATTTAATAAAAAACAGTGTCACAAAATCGTGGTTGGAACAAGTCGTAACTCACCTTCAGAAGAAACTTTGCAAAACAAACCGTCACCGGGACGACGTTTCGATCTCTGGTAATCTTTAAAATGATTTGATGAAGGTTTGTCGATACGTCGTCCCAATATAAAAAAAAAATCTGTTGTGTCCTTTATAAACTATTGTGGCAGCAGTACGCTATTTTCTGTCACATCTCCTACAAATTAGAAGTGTAAACAAGACAATATTTGGATCCGTTCTGGACCATTATTATGTAAAAAGAAAGTTAAGCTCGATCGCTAGCGCACTCAGCTCACACACTGAGGTCCGGAGTTCGAACCCCTTGTACGGCTGGAAAACATTAGGACGTGTTTCCATAAGACGGCCTGGTCACAGACCGGGCCGCAGGGGCGTTAACCCCTGGAATTCTCTCCAGGTAAACTCCAGGTATCAGTATAAAATAGGTATCTGGGTGTTAGTCGACAGGTGTGGGTCGCATCCCTGGACAAAATTTACCTAATTTGTCCAAAATGCTCAGCATAACAAGCGACTTTCTATATAGTAGTATGTCATTGATGTCAGCTAGGCCTATATACCTTGTACATGCACATGTAGAAACAAAAATAATAATAATAATAATAATAATAATAATAATAATATTATTATTATTATTATTATTATTATTATTATTATTATTATTATTATTATTATTATAACATTTGGGAATCTTTAGTGAGTAAATGTTCCGCCACTCAGAGGCTTCTTCAGTCCGATACAGAAAAGAACGGTGAAAGATGAGGAGGAGAATGAGGTAATCAGTCACTGAACCTTTAAACGATGTATTCAGTCCAATAATCTTGAGAAAAGTGAACTTAAAAAGGCATGAATCAACAAAAAGCCGGTGTTAAGGGGCACGTAAGTTCCCCCGTCTTCTAATAACATGTTCATTTTTCCACTATAATCTACCTTGTCCATAATTACTATCGCATTTGTTTATCAGACCTCTACAACAACAATTGTCATCAAAGATTTGTTAAGTTATACCATGAATTAAGGAAAGATCCTGGACTTCAACTTACGAAACAGACAAAGCAAATACGATAGTAATTATGGACAAGGTAGATTATAGTGGGAAAATTAGCATGTTATTAGAAGAAATGTGAATCTGTTACAAAGTGTAATACTCTGAGTAATAACAAACTTAATATCAAGAGGTGGAAATATGTTATTAAGGTTTGACAAATTAAAACAACAGTGAAGGTAAATCGGCAGGTATTCTTAGTGGATAAATAAAATGAATTTAAGAGCGAGACAGAACCATTGGCACGAGACTAGGCAGAGTAGGAGGATTGCCAAGAGGAAATAATAAACCACAAAGGAAGGAAATTGCGGAATGGAGAGACTGGGGGTAAAAAAAGAAGTCAGTCACAGAGCAGTGGACATGAAAATCTAGGAAATGAGATGGGAAGTAAGATTCCCATTCAGCCTTAAACTTGATGGATGGAGCAAGATTGTTAAGATCGACCAAAAACGTACTGGAGGACACTGAAGAATTAGAGGGCCAGAGAGTGGAAACACGAGGATGAATCTGCCTCAGGCTTAGTGTCTCATGTGCTTGCCTCTCCCACTACACTGTCAAGTGCTGTCATTTTCAAAAGACGGGTATCTGAGCCACACCTTGGCTGTCTCCTCTCTTACCGCTGCCCTAACTTGATTTCCGGCCTATTTTTTTCTTATTCTCTTTGCGACTTGATGATCTAGGACAGCCCAAAACGTCGCCAGGATTATAAACTACGTTAATAGTACCCATATGAGCTTAGTGAGTTTTGTAAATATAATAATAATAATAATAATAATAATAATAATAATAATAATAATAATAATAATAATAATAATAATAATAATAATAAATAATAATAATAATAAATCTACAATATCTTAGATGATGCATATTTTTTAATAAAGGTTCATGCAGTCTAAAGGCCCTGCCTGTCTTAGAACTTACGCGTAGTATCGAAATAAAACTGATTTTAAGTGCAAAATACACATTGTAGAACACTTACAGAGGGTGGAAGGAGGGCAGGCACGTGGGCGTACGTGTAGCGATCTGAGGGCAGCACGGTAGCTGCTGGCGCCGAGGGCAGCACGGTAACTGTTGGCACCGAAGGCAGGACGGTAGATGTTGCCACTATCTCCACCTCACAGCACCTGCAGGTCTCCTGAAGGGGAATGACGTCGGGGTCTGCATCACTCTCCGACTCTTCCTGTGAGTGGTGAAGCCGAGAAGGTGAGGGGTTAGGTGTTGTCTGTCGCGTTACTCTGTCTATAACTTGACAAATTTCAGTCTAGAGTGAGAGGTGAGCCAAGCTACCACAGCAGAGTTTCTGACCCGTGAATAGCCATCTAAGGAACCCAAAATTTCAACTATCGTAATATTTGAAAACATCAGTGTTTTCCATATGATTTTCCTCTTTTCGAAGTAATTAAGAACTTATTCTATATCTCACAGAATATAAATCAATTTTTCAGACATTGCCACTCCTTACACTGGATGACCTACAAGGTCATCCTACAAGGTCATCCAGCGTAATTATAACGCTACTACTAGTAATAATAATGGTCTATGTAGAATGAAAGGACGTGTATAATAGAAGTTTGATCTTCACTGTGTCTACCAGTACTCGCTCACCGTTACATCTCTCTCAAGACAGGTAGTGTGGTGTTCTGGTGTTAGTATTGGTGAGCTGTGACTTCGCCTGGGTGAAGTGCTGCTCCCTCCCAGGTTCTCCGTGGTGCTGATGTGGTGGAGCGTGTCAGCCAGTGGGCGAGGCTGAGGAGCTCTGTTTCTGCGGAAGGTGACAAAGAGCAGCAAGAGGATCACCAGCAACACCAGGCCTGAGCCCACGCCTAGCACGCCCATGATGAAGGAAGGGAGTGCCAGCGCCTCCAGGAAGGACCCGCCTCCATCGCCCACTGCTGCTACTCCTTCGCTGCCCACACCATTTTTGCCCCCGTCTCGGACCTCTGCCTCCAGAGGTCCGTCTGTGAGGCCAACAAAAAAACATTATTTTTTGTCAATACTCTTTTATATGTCCGTGGCCGTAGTGCCTTAATCCCGTGGGATTTTTTACCTTAATTTTCAATATTAGCCTCAATAATATTGAACCAAAAGAACTAAACAATCCAGGGGCATATATTGTGGGTGTGCTAGGTGAGCACCACACACCCACCAAAGATGGCAATTTTATCATAAATATTAAGATCACTCAGTAATACAATCATGGATCATAATGGGAAACTAATTTTTCTCCCCCTGCATTTGTTGTAAGACAGCACTGCGCACCCCACAGCTAGTTGTATCATGCACAGCGCACCCCACAGCTAGTTGTATCATGCACTGCGCACCCCACAGCTAGTTGTATCATGCACTGCGCACCCCACAGCTAGTTGTATCATGCACAGCGCACCCCACAGCTAGTTGTATCATGCACTGCGCACCCCACAGCTAGTTGTATCATGCACTGCGCACCCCACAGCTAGTTGTATCATGCACAGTGCACCCCACAGCTAGTTGTATCATGCACAGCGCACCCCACAGCTAGTTGTATCATGCACAGCGCACCCACAGCTAGTTGTATTATGCACTGGGCACCCCACAGCTAGTTGTATCATGCACAGCGCACCACAGCTAGTTGTATCATGCACTGCGCACCCACAGCTAGTTGTATCATGCACAGCGCACCCCACAGCTAGTTGTATTATGCACTGGGCACCCCACAGCTAGTTGTATTATGCACTGGGCACCCCACAGCTAGTTGTATCATGCACAGCGCACCCAACAGCTAGTTGTATTATGCACTGGGCACCCCACAGCTAGTTGTATCATGCACTGCGCACCCCAGAGCTAGTTGTATCATGCGCAGCGCACCCGACAGCTAGTTACATCATGCACAGCACACCCCACAGCTAGTTGTATCATGCACAGCGCACCCCACAGCTAGTTGTATCATGCACTGGGCACCCCACAGCTAGTTGTATCATGCACTGGGCACCCCACAGCTAGTTGTATCATGCACTGGGCACCCCACAGCTAGTTGTATCATGCACTGGGCACCCAACAGCTAGTTGTATCATGCACTGGGCACCCCACAGCTAGTTGTATCATGCACTGGGCACCCCACAGCTAGTTGTATCATGCACTGGGCACCCCACAGCTAGTTGTATCATGCACTGGGCACCCCACAGCTAGTTGTATCATGCACTGGGCACCCCACAGCTAGTTGTATCATGCACAGCGCACCCCACAGCTAGTTGTATCATGCACTGGGCACCCCACAGCTAGTTGTATCATGCACTGGGCACACCACAGCTAGTTGTATCATGCACAACACACACCCTGTGACAATACTTCACCATACGCCACTACAACTCACCATACGCCACTACAACACACCATACGCCACTACAACACACCATACGCCACTACAACACACCATACGCCACTACAACACACCATACGCCACTACAACACACCATACGCCACTACAACTCAGGTTCTACTACCGACAAAAATGAACACGAAGCCACATCAGCAGAACAAGTGTGTACTAGAACAACGTTCCGCTTTAACTAGAACTTTATTAGTTCACAACGTGTAAAAACTTAACACAGATTTATATTCATTCTTTCAGTGTCAGGGATTTGATCCCTTGACCTGGATGATGAGCGCCGCCACTCTCACCACTAAGCCATTACGCTTGACAAGTTCAAAACAGAGCGAAACGTTGTGCCAGGAAAAGCTTGTTTTATTGCATGTGTCTTTATCTTCAGTATCTAACATACCGTATTTTCAGACATATAAGACGCACGACAGAAGTATCATAATGGTAAGTCATTAATAATATTCAAGGGCTAATTACCCTTTTACTTTACGCTAAAGCGTAACACAAAGCGTACCCTTAAACCCTGACCTTGAGCATATAAGGCGCAGGGTGATATCCCAAGACTTTTTTGTAGGGAAAAAAGCGCGTCTAATATGTCGGAAAATACGGTAATTAAGTCGCAACACTTATGTTCTTAACTTAGTGTGAAGAACAAGACGATTAAGCTCTTTAACGTGGAAAAAGTAGTCAGTTGTATAAGGGATATGAACAACCATCTGACCATTTAGTAACTAGACGCTTACCATGCAGCTGGTAGACAGAGCCGTTAGTGCCAATGCTACTGACGGTGAGATGGGTGGCACTGCTGGTACCCTTATCGTTGACAGCAGTGATGACCAGCTGGTACTTACTCTCCATCCTTAACCCCTCTACCTGCGGACCGCAGTGCCAAGATATTAGCTGTTTTCTCATTTCACCACCTGAGAGCGAATATTTTATTACCAGCTGGTGTTCCCCTTCACCCGTGAGAGGATATGGTACCACCAGCTGGTGTTTAGGTCCACCTGCGGGTGGGTGTTATAATTCCATCTGGTCTTCCTCTGACCACTGAATCCCTCTCTGTCAGAACACAAGCAACACAAACAACACAAACAACACATCCAGTATTCAAATATTCGTCATACATATGTATATCCAGACCCCTTCTATTTTGATTGTATATTTCCATCTCTCGTGCATATGTATGTATATTCGTATATTTGAGATTATGGTATGTGTATATTCGAACATTTGAGATGTAATTGAATGTCTGGCATGGCATGCCATACACAAATTATCACACACACAATATATATTTGTGCATATATATATATATACTATATATATATATATATATATATATATATATATATATATATATATATATATATATATATATATATATATATATACGTGCCGAATAGGTAAAACTTGCTATTTTGGCTTAAATAGCGATGCTCTTCTTGCCGAATAAGGCAAGCGAAAATTTGTGCATGCAATAATTTCGCAAAAATTATTCTGACCCTAACAAAAAAAAAACCATTTCATTGTGTTTGAGTATTATTAAATTATAATCTGTGTATTAAAGTTTAATATTTTTCGTTGATCATTCGCTATCATCAGAATCCGTAAAATTTTACACTCAAATTGAAAAAAAGTCAAGAAAGAAGTTTTCTACAAGTTAAAATAATGGAGCAAGTTAAAATATAAATACTTGAAAAATATACCGAGGCGCGTATGTTGCCTCAGGTGAGGGTAGACAGGCACTGACCACAGGAATACGCTGGTCTAAAATGGAGCAACTAAATATAAACAACTGTTCAGGGAGAATCAAACTCTTTCACTGTAAACAAACCCCGGAAACGTAGTCGCTAAGTTCAGCTTTGAGTTGTCTAATTTACATTCTACCTAAAATTAAGTCTAACTTATTTTGTCCATTTGCTATGATTTTAAAGTACCTGAGGACATATGTAAACGATTTCAGTGTCGGTAAATGTAAATGTAAATGTAAAATAATCGGGACAAGGAACGCAGTGTTGTCGGGAGAGTGGTAACTCAGGACCTCGGGATGAGTACGACACTAAGCATGTTATCTGATGAATGAGACACTTATCAACATTTAGGAATCTCAACTAAGGAAACGTTTCGCCAACCAGTGGCTTCTTCAGTTCATTAAAAAGAAGAACGGTGGAAACGGAAGAGGAGGAGTTTGAGGTAGTCAGTCCCTCAGTCCATCAAACTTGATGGACTGAAGATATCAACTCCAGACTGAGGGGGTGATTTACCTCAAACTCCTCTTCCACTGTTCTTCTTTGTATTAGACTGAAGAAGCCACTGGCTGCCGAAACGTTTCCTCAGTAAAGATTCCCAAATGTTGCTCAAGTGTCTCAGTCTCCCACTCGTCGGTTTTTCTAAACCACTCATCACATGTTGCCAGATGTACACATCAGCCGAGTAACAGCGCCAGCACATATGCTCCTCATACTCTCCAGAACGTCATTCAGGTGATTCAATAAAGCTACCTTCAGGAGACCGTGAACGACGTACCGACGTACGTCAGACTCACCACGAAGTGTGTGGCACCGCCACTGAACCTCCACTTGAGAAGAATTAACCAGAAATTCGATCAAGTGGAAGACAGAAGCGGCTTCCCTCAGCAATCATAAATCAGTTCGTGATGTAAACAAAGCGGCTTCCCTCAGCAATCATAAATCAGTTCGTGATGTAAACAAAGCGGCTTCCCTCAGCAATCATAAATCAGTTCGTGATGTAAACAAAGCGGCTTCCCTCAGCAATCATAAATCAGTTCGTGATGTAAACAAAGCGGCTTCCCTCAGCAATCATAAATCAGTTCGTGATGTAAACAAAGCGGCTTCCCTCAGCAATCATAAATCAGTTCGTGATGTAAACAAAGCGGCTTCCCTCAGCAATCATAAATCAGTTCGTGATGTAAACAAAGCGGCTTCCCTCAGCAATCATAAATCAGTTCGTGATGTAAACAAAGCGGCTTCCCTCAGCGATCATAAATCAGTTCGTGATGTAAACAAAGCGGCTTCCCTCAGCAATCATAAATCAGTTCGTGATGTAAACAAAGCGGCTTCCCTCAGCAATCATAAATCAGTTCGTGATGTAAACAACGAGTAGATATAGGGCTTACAGTTGTTCAGTTCGTCCTGCTGAGTCCTGAGCACAATACCTTGACTGCTAGAGAGGACAATATCTGGCGATGGTAGAGTGCGTCTCACCACGGACCACCTCTGCTCCGTGGTGAGACCACAAACTGACTCTGGTGGTGTCCACATGCTGGCTCTGGTGGTGTCCACATGCTGGCTCTGGTGGTGTCCACAGACTGGCTCTGATGGTGTCCACAGTCGGGCTTAAAACGTCGCATCTCTTGCCACGAGAGACATAAACATCGTAATAAGCTCACAAATTCTCCTCTTTTACAAGCTACTGCGTTTCACAACTATTGCACACTTCTGAGAGCAAACTTTAGACTCGTGACTTAATAATTATCTTCGATGGACCGAAACGTCTTCTTAATTTTTTTAATGGAGGAGGAGTCGTGAGGTGTTGCAGTCACGGTATTATTACACAGTCACGGTATTATTACACAGTCACGGTATTATTACACAATCACGATATTATTACACATTTCTTTTATTATTTTATTTCAGTCTTATGCACAGGAAAGTGTCCCTGTACCTCTCGTTGCAAATATAAAATTAATTTTTGGAATTGTGTCTTGTAGTTTTATAAGACAAAAATTACGTATTTTTTTATTTAAGAATTATGATGACTAAGTTTAAAAATAACACGATAATTGCATCTGGTATATAAATTGTCTTCACTTTAATATAAAGTTCTCGTAAAAAAAATATTCCTTGTAAAATAGGTGATGAAAAAGATGCAAAGGTGTGCTGTCATTTATCTTAGTCAAATTAGGAAACCACTGGTGATTGGAATTCAACAGCATAAATACGCAGTAACTACTGGCCAGGGAGGCAGTGTTTTATTTATTCGTGCGAGGGGGTATATCTGGAGTATACCTGGAGGGTGATCCGGGGGTCAACGCCCATGACCAGGAGTATAGAGGAATCGCAGCTTATTAAGCATGATGCACAACACGTTTCAAACTTGACTTCTGGTAAGCTTGATATTTTTATAGTCCAATATATAGTACGTAATCTTAAGTATGAAGATATTTATCACTATAATGTTCAACGCATCTGAAGAGTTTAGTCTATGACCTAAAATGTTTGCTTGATGTCCTTTTGACCCCCGTTAAAGGTCGTGCTTAACTGAATTATTCCGTTAAAAGGTGTGACATATATGTTATTTGCTGATTTATTGAGACTGTCTGTACATTGTTTTCAATTTGTTTGATAAATTGTTATTCCTATTATAGGCTTGACAGTAGAGTTTTACAACTGACTGGTGACTTATTTAGTTTTAACCTGAAATTGTGTGTCCGCATATTATTTTTCCATTTGGATTAACACTACGTTAGTAAGCTGATTGATACGTGGTCTGTTACTGTGAGCCAGTAGGCCTACGGTGTTTGTACAGTATACTCATTGAGTTATCGTGAGCCAGTAGGCCTCCTGCAGTGTTTATATATAATTAACGAGCAAGTGTGGGCCAGTAGGCCTCCTGCAGCGTTTATTAAATCTCATTTTTAAAGCACAGAACGCTGAGGCGTCGCCTCACTCAGAAACATATAGTGCTCCTACTTCCTTGTATCTTCTTCCTGTCTTTTCTGAAGACGAGTGCGTATATACGCGAAGGTGCTTAAAGTATTCCTCTTCCTTTTTTCAATGTTGTATTTTTTTTTTGGCGTTTGTAGATATATATTTTTCTTTATTTGCAGTCACTGGTTTCATTGTGGTTTCTCCCACGTGTACATAAATACTGGAACAAGTCTGATATACACGGAGATATGCCTGCATATCAGGACTTTTAAAACGACACGAAATATGTATATACATTATTTTTTTAACTAGCCACGTAAACTGCAGGTGTATGTTTGTAAATTGATGAAAGTTATATTTGAAAGTGCAGGATATATTGCCACAGTATTTGGCGTCAAGAGAGGCTTCTGTATATTGTACAGTGTTATTGTGTATGATTGTATTTGTTGAGAGAGTAATGGTTTATTTTCTGCTACACAAATAATTGATTGAATAAGAATTACATATACAATAAAATAAATCATAATTTTTTTTTTGAGAATAGAGGAATACTGCAGTAGGCCTATTGGCAGCGCCTACTGACACATGCTAGGTAGGTTTTACTCGCACCCAATGAATTTCCCCCACTGATATGTTTGTTTAATCTATTGGTAATAGATTTTTAACGGAGGTGAAGTCTATTTAGTGATAGAACCCCTGAAGGAGTTTGGAATGAAATGAAAGAACGAATGAAAGGTAAATGGGGGAATAGGATAAGTGCAAATGAAAAACAGAAATCAGCAACAAGTGATAAGCGTTCAGATTTGCAAAAAAAAAAAAATTCTTTTCAACCACATCGTTGCCCGAACGACGCCTTTTTGTGATTAAATATGTCATTACAGGCATGTGTAGGTAACCGTAACCTAACCTAACTTAACCTAGCCTAACCTAACATAGCTTAACCTAACATAGCCTAACTTGACAAGATCAGTGAACGACACAGCAAAGGTGCGTTAGATGAGGCCTTCCATAATCGGAAGAAATCCGTGATAATTAGACGATTACACAACGTTTTCACCCATATTAGGCGACATTTCGCCCATTATGCTACGTTACGCCCATTGGGCTTCTTTTAACACATCACTCCATGTTTCGCCTACATTAGGGCTTCATGAAGCACGTAGAAATGAGTAGAAATACCACCTTAAAATATCTTTAAGCTAAAGAAGAGCGTAGTTGGTCAGGTGAGAAACACAGAGGCTCTTGGGGAATAGAAAACATATGAATGAGAAAAACAGAGGATCTGATGGATAGAAAATGGATTGAGAAACACTGCGTCCTCTGGAGGATAGAAAGTAAGTTACTGATTGCCTCAGATCACAACGTAAACAAAGTTTTCCATTTTGAAGTTTCATCGGTAGGAGAGAGAGAGAGAGAGAGAGAGAGAGAGAGAGAGAGAGAGAGAGAGAGAGAGAGAGAGAGAGAGAGAGAGAGAGAAGAGAGAGAGAGAGAGAGCGAGAGCGTGAGCAGGTCACATGAGAGAGGGGACGACAGGGCCAACTCAGTATAAATTGGGTGTAATTGAAATTCAGTGAACCCAGTAGACAAGAGAGTGGCGATGATGGTTGTGAAATATGAGAGAGAGAGAGAGAACTATGCAAGGATAATAAAGTACCACAAATTCAGAAGGAATAATTAAAGACGAAAGCAAATACATTTCTTTTAAATATAGATTTCTGAAATATTCTATACACACACACACACATACACACATACAGTGTGAAATGTGACATACACAGATACGTATACACAGAAACGCCAGGGGAAGCAGAAGCCATCCTGAAGAAGACACCGGGCGAATAGAGACCGTCCAGCCTCCGGTGGACGGTACGGGAGAGTTGAGTGACAGAAGACTGAATTTTGTATGTACTTACAGCATTGAACTTGTGTTGCTGAATAAGCCAGTGTGTGATGAGGTTTTTGAATGCCACCATCAGTGATAGCAGTGCCACCATCAGTTATAGCAGTGCCACCATCAGTAACGACAGTGCCACCATCAGTGATAGCATTGCCACCATCAATGATAGCAGTGCCACCATCAGGGACAACAGTGCCACCATCAGGGACAACAGTGCCACCATCATGGACAACAGTGCCACCATCATGGACAAGTGTCACCATCAGGGACAACAGTGCCACCATCAGGGACAACAGTGTCACCATCAGGGACATCAGTGCCACCAGGAAGAAACTGAATATAGAATAACGTATCTTTATTTATTCATGATTTTTTGTTCAGAATTCCCTTCAGATGGCACTGCTACCCCCCGCCGCTTCAGGTGGCACTGTGCTATCCCCGCCCCTTCAGATGGCATTGGTGTCCCCCGCCCCTTCAGATGGCACTGCTACCCCCCGCCCCTTCAGATGGCACTGCTATCCCCCGCCCCTTCAGATGGCACTGGTGCCCCCGCCCCTTCAGATGGCACTGGTGCCCCCGTGATGGATATTGCAATTTGGACAAAAGAATGGATAATAAATTTTACCTCTATGACCATTTAACAACCGCAATGAATTTCCCTTCATACATTTTCGCGTTTCCAGAAGAGTGCGTTATGCGTTGTTGGTGAGTGTGTTGTCCCCTCGTGCGTTGTTGGTGAGTGTGTTGTCCCCTCGTGCGTTGTTGGTGAGTGTGTTGTCCCCTCGTGTGTTGTTGGTGAGTGTGTTGTCCCCTCGTGTGTTGTTGGTGAGTGTGTTGTCCCCTCGTGCGTTGTTGGTGAGTGCGTTGTCCCCTCGTGCGTTGGTGACTGTGTTGTCCCCTCGTGTGGTGGTGACTGTGTTGTTCCCTTGTGTTGCATGCAAAGAGTACGTACCCTTTATTGGGAGCATGTTAAACACACCCACATAGGCTCCCCTCCAACCAGCGAACCATCGTTAAGGGTTTGGCGATGGGGCCCCATCATCAAATCAACGACTCGGTTCAGCCAATCATAATGCGAGTTTAACAATGGCAAAGGCGATGCGGTTACCACTCTCAAATTTGTCATTGTCATTCCTGCATTGAGCTGGTTGTGGTACGGTTGTCTCTGTCTATTGGCTGCTGTTTTGCCTTGACGACCGTGGCATGTACTATTATTACTCTCTCTGTACATAGTGTACATACTTGTACAAAGCCTTATCTAATACTTGGTGAAGGAAAAGACAAAAGTCTGATATAATACAAATTGCTTGGTGAAGGAAATACAAATTCAAAGCATTTTCTACTGTATTTCTTTGCTCCAAGCAAAGAACCTGAGGTTGTAATACCTTGTGTGTTGTTGGTGTCTGTTATGTTTCTTTGTGTGGTGGTCACAGTCATGTCTTCTTGTGCATTGGTGGTGACTGTGTTGTCCCTTGTGTGGTGGTGACTGTGTTGTCCCCTCGTGTGGTGGTGATTGTGTTGTTCCCTTGTGTGTTGTTGGTGACTGTTATGTTTCTTTGTGTGGTGGTGACTATGCTGTCCCCTCTTGCGTTGGTGACTGTGTTGTCCCCTTGTGTGGTGGTGACTGTGTTGTCCTCTCGTGCGTTGGTGACTGTGTTGTCCCCTTGTGTGGTGGTGACTGTGTTGTCCTCTCGTGCGTTGGTGACTGTGTTGTCCCCTTGTGTGGTGGTGACTGTGTTGTTCCCTTGTGTGTTGTTGGTGACTGTTATGTTTCTTTGTGTGGTGGTGACTGTGTTGTTCCCTTGTGTGCTGGTGATGACTTTATTGTTCCCTTGTGTGCTGGTCACAGTCATGTCTTCTTGTGCGTTGGTGGTGACTGTGCTGTCCCTTGTGTGGTGGTGACTGTGTTGTCCTCTATAAGTCCCGAAACACCAACATAGCCCAAGGAAATGAACGGGCAAATGCCCATTTTAGAGCTGCTACGAGGAATTTACTCTATAGCAGACTTCAGCCTTCAAGTGAACCACATACATAGATAGATTCTTGGGAAATGGCAGCCATGGTGGGCCCTATAGACCAGCAGCAAGTTGTACTTCGTTCAGCAGGACGTGGAATCGTCACTCTGAGACAGATCTCTATCTACTGAGGATCGAGGGCACACATCTCACCCATAACCACCTCTTCGTAGGTGCTACTTCCTCCCTTCGAGTAGTTTGTGACGTACTACTGACTGTGGATCACATATCATCACTTTTCCAACGATTTAGACCTTTCCACCTTCACCATGGTTATTGTAATAACCGAGGTGCCTGTAGGGACCTCGGGGAATGCAGGAGAATCTTTCAACATTAATATTTTATTTTTTTAACTAACGGTGGTTATTCTGACTGTGTTATTGTATTTTACTCACGTCTCACCTTCCCAGGGGTGACTAAAGTAACCCGATGGTGACTCTGGTGACTCCTGGAAGCCTCGTGTCTACTAAGGAAGACAACGCTGTCTTCTCCCAGATATTACTGTAGTCTTGAGACCACACGTGAAGTCAGTACTGTCTTCTCCCAGATATTACTGTAGTCTTGAGAACACAATTCAAGCTGAACACGCTATACTAGAGGCGGTAGTAATTACGTAATAACAGGTCAATAACTGTTCATGTTGAACAACCCATTGTTCATCCTCAAGATGTTCTCCTTTAAGAAGAGAGGCGGAAATTATACGAAGGAGAGATGCACAAGAAATAAGAAAATGCAGACGTAATTACTGATAAAGTACAAATGATAACTGAGAATTTACACTTACTAAGAGAGAAAGTACACGTAATAAGAAAGTACAAGTAATTAAGGAGAAAGTACAAGGAATAAAGGAGAAAGTGAAACACCCAAAGTATATCTGTGAGAAAGTGTGTGTGCGACAGTGAGAAAGTGTGAGAGTGAGAAAGTGTGTTTGAGAAAGTTAGAAAGTGTATGGGAGACAGTGAGAAAATGTGTGAGAGACAGTGAGAAAGTGTGTGTGAGACAGTGAGAAAGTGTGTGTAGGAATGAGAAAGTGTGTGAGATAAATTGAGAAAGTGTGTGAAAGACAGTGAGAAAGTGTGTGAGGCAGTGAGAAAGTGTGTGAGTGACAGTGAGAAAGTGTGTGAGACAGTGAGGAAGTGTGTGTGGGAAAGTGAGAAAGTGTGTGAGAGACAGTGAGAAATATACACACACAACCCGCACATAGAAGAGAGGAGCTTACGACGGCGTTTCGGTCCGTCTTGGACCATTTACAAAGTCACACTAACACAAATAAAAGGTAGAAGAGGTATTTATAGGTCAGCAGACACTAGAGGGCACAAGAAAGTGGTGGAGGAGTAATAGTGAAAGTAGTAGTGGTAGTGGAAGTAGTAGTAGTGGAGTCAGTCAATATTAGGAAAGAGGAGCACTGCAATAAAGCTGGCGGCCCACATAGGGTAAGGACAAGAACACAGAGGGGGAAAATTATAAAATAAAATACAAATACACCGTGGTTGTTCAATATATTTATAGATGGGGTTGTAAGAGAAGTGAATGCGAGGGTCTTGGCAAGAGGTGTTGGGCTAAAAGATAAAGAAGCAAATACAAAGTGGGAGTTGTCACAGTTGCTTTTTGCTGATGACACTGTGCTTTTGGGAGATTCTGAAGAGAAGCTGCAGAGGTTGGTGGATGAATTTGGTAGGGTGTGTAAAAGAAGAAAATTGAAAGTGAATATAGGAAAGAGTAAGGTGATGAGGATAACAAAAAGAATAGGTGACGAAAGATTGGATATCAGATTGGAGGGAGAGAGTATGGAGGAGGTGAATGTATTCAGATATTTGGGAGTGGACATGTCGGCGGATGGGTCTATGAAGGATGAGGTGAATCATAGAATTGATGAGGGAAAAGGGTGAGTGGAGCACTTCGGAGTCTGTGGAGACAAAGAACCTTGTCCATGGAAGTAAAGAGGGAATGTATGAGAGTATAGTTATACCAACGCTCTTATATGGGTGTGAAGCATGGGTGATGAATGTTGCAACGAGGAGAAGGCTGGAGGCAGTGGAGATGTCATGTCTGAGGTCAATGTGTGGTGTGAATATAATGCAGAGAATTCGGAGTTTGGAAATTGAGGAGGTGCGGGATTACCAAAACGATTGTTCAGAGAGCTGAGGAGGGTTGTTGAGGTGGTTTGGACATGTAGAGAGAATGGAACGAGATAGAGTGACTTCGAGAGTGTATAAATCTGTAGTGGAGGGAAGGCGGGGTAGGGGTCGGCCTAGGAAAGGTTGGAGGGAGGGGGTAAAGGAAGTTTTGTGTGCGAGGGGCGTGGACTTCCAGCAAGCATGTGTGAGCGTATTTGATAGGAGTGAATGGAGGCATATGGTTTTTAATACTTGACGTGCTGTTGGAGTGTGAGCAAAGTAACATTTATGAAGGGATTCAGGGAAACCGGCAGGCCGGACTTGAGTTCTGGAGATGGGAAGTACAGTGCCGGCACTCTGAAGGAGGGGTGTTAATGTTGCAGTTTTATAACTGTAGTGTAAAGCACCCTTCTGGCAAGACAGTGATGGAGTGAATGATGATGAAAGTTTTTATTTTTCGGGCCACCCTGCCTTGGTGGGAATCGGCCGATGTGTTAATAATAAAAAAAAAATACAGATGAGAAAGAAGAAAGAGGAGAAAGGGGAAAAGATAGAAGGGGAAGGAATCAGGTTAAGTCCCGGGTGTTCTGAAGTTTGGAGCATTTAACAATGTAATGGGAGAGGAAAGCATCTACAGAGACAAAGCCAGGGCTAAGATTCATACAGGGAAAGTTGTGTATAAGGGAGGATTCAACCAGACGGCGACTGTGAAAGTTGGACGTAAGGTAAACAGTTTTAGCAGAAGACCAATCAATAGGATGATTGTGATCTCTGACATGACAGAAAAGAGCATTATTAGTGTCGGCCTAACACTATTTTTGTGCTCCCTAAGTCTGTCAGAAAGAGATCGGCCAGTTTCTCCAAAGTACTGAAGAGGACAGGAGGAGCAAGAAATAGAGTAGACTTCAGGAGCATCTATAGAGGGAGGGAGGTATGAACTAGATTAGTGCGAAGAGTGTTAGTCTGGCGAAAGGTAAGTTTGATGTCTAAGGAACGGAGAGAGTTGTTGAGATTAGAGAGACCAGAGATGTAGGGAAGGCAGAGGACAGAAGAGTTCCCAGGAGTAGAGGGTTTAGGAGAGAAGAAAGTCTTAGGGAGCACAAAAATAGTGTTAGGCCGACACTAATAATGCTCTTTTCTGTCATGTCAGAGATCACAGTCATCCTATTGATTGGTCTTCTGCTAAAACTGTCTACCCTACGTCCAACTTTCACAGTCGCCGTCTGGTTGAATCCTCCCTTATACACCACTTTCCCTGTATGAATCTTAGCCCTGGCTTTGTCTCTGTAGATGCTTTCCTCTCCCATTACATTGTTAAATGCTCCAAACTTCATATCACCCGTGAGTTAATCTGATTCCTTCCCCTTCTATCTCTTCCCCCTTCTCTTTCTTCTTTCTCATCTGTTTTTGTCCTTCTTTATTTTATCATTTTTTCCCCTCTGTTTTCTTGTCCTTACCCTATGTGGGCCGCCAGCTTTATTGCAGTGCTCCTCTTTCCTAATATTGACTGACTCCACTACTACTACTTCCACTACCACTACTACTTCCACTATTACTCCTCCACCACTTTCTTGTGCCCTCCCCGGTCTGCTGACCTATAAATACCCCTTCTACCTGTTCTTTGTGTTAATGTGACTTTGTAAATGGTCCAAGTCGGACCGAAACGTCGTGGTAAACTCCTCTCGTCTATGTGCGGGTTGTGTGTGTATTGTTCCAGTCACGGTATTGTTTTATTTTTATTATTTATTGACAGTGAGAAAATGTGTTAGACAGTGAGAAAGTGTGTGAGACAGTGAGAAAGTGTGTGAGAGACAGTGAGAAAGTGTGTGAGAGACAGTGAGAAAGTGTGTGTGAGACAGTGAGAAAGTGTGTGAGAGATAGCATACGGAAGATCTTACCCAAGAATGAGACACAATTCTCACGGTGAATATACAACGAAATGTTTGTATATTTTGCTTATATACATATACACACTTTGAATAAACACTGAATTTCATAGGAACTTAACAAACTAACAGTCTTAATCTCTCTCTCTCTCTCTCTCTCTCTCTCGCACACACTAGAGATAACTCACGTAGAAATCAGGGCTGGCCACAGCAGTGAGGTTGAGGAGGTGGTGGCCTTGGTAGAGGCTGGCCTGGAGGTGGAAGTGTTGAGGTAGACCTCCGCTGGAGCCAGCCTCACACCTCACCCTCACGGAGGTCTGAGTACCGTCTCCCACGCGACACTCACCGGGCGCCTCAGGCTTACCTGCGGGAGACCAGGGAACTCAGAGGTGGAGAAGAGTAATACCTGAGTGCTTCCAACTTGACAGGACGGAGAATCGAGCCTCCATCACTATTTGTGCTGAGTGATTTAGGTGTTTTTTGTCACTTCGCTTGAGAAAAATATAAAAATCGTAATGATAATAATAATAATAATAATAATAATAATAATAATAATAATAATAATAATAACAAAATATTATTATTAATACTGCTAGATATTATTTTAGTAATGATGTCTTTGTGTTATAGTCACGGTACCGTGACAGAGTCCTTACCTCAACTTACCTTAATAAATTATGCCGCTTTTCACGGCAGTGACCTGGAAGGTTAGATAAGCCGGAAACAATTTACCGGACGGAGGATCAAGCCTCCACCACGGGTTTACCGCCTTCCCCTGGATATAATCTTACAAGTTATCCGAAGTTTGGGAGTGGATTACCCGAGGTATGCTCGGAATATAACCACCTAGTGTTCTAAGTTTATAGGGAAGGGTTAGTCATATACACTGTCTCAAAGACACACTTTGATACTAGCATCACTAGTTGCAAGTAGAGGCAATACAGCAACAAATGCAACAGCAGCAACAATGCCACCACCACCATCAGAAGAGACAACAGCAGCAGCATAGCAACAGAAGCAGAAGCATCGCCAGCATCATCAACACAACAAAAGCAGCATCAGTGCCAACACCAGCAACACAACAGAAGCGGTACCAACAGTACTACCACCACCAGCAACAACAGCAGCAGCAGGAGCTGCAACAACAACAACAAAGCCAACAGCAAGAACCGCAACAACAGCAGCAGCAGGAGCTGCAACAACAGCAGCAGCAGGAGCTGCAACAACAACGCCAGCAGCAAGGGCCACAACAACAACAACAGCAGCATGAGCTACGATACAACTGGCCCTCACGTCAGTGATAAAACGCACCTCTTCCTATTCTCATTTCCAACAAAGTGTTATTACAGGTTTCATATGCAATGATCCGTAACAGAATTTTAAAAGAGACTCCAAGAATACGTTAGAGTGAGGAAAAAAAGACCCGGAGGAAAGAATATCCAAGCTGGTGCATTTTGGCTTTATGTGAATTTAAAACTAAAACGTGAAATTGTGTACCAGTGTTGAAAGGAGCATCCATTTGTGCAGTGGATAAGACATATGTGCAACACCAGGGAATCATTATTTTGAAGACTGTTCGCCATCCAGTGGCTTTTTCAACTTCAATGCAAAGATTATGAACCGGAGAGAGTGGAAGATCAGGTAATCAGTCCCTCAGCCTTGATAGAATTTTTTATCCAGTGTCGTAGCCTGGAGCAAGTTGAAGCTGAGGCTGGAAAAGGGTTTTTGTGTAGTTTTGATATAGATTTGCTATACAGAAGATGGGCCTTTATAGATTTCAGGATTGAGGTTATACAGATGAAGTGTTTTATCGCAGCGGATTACAGGCTGTATTTTTTTTTTAGTAAATCTATCTTTTCCTGTCTACCTGGAAATAAAGTAGAGAAAGCTCGTTCCTGTGTGTGTGTGTGTGTGTGTGTGTGTGTAGTGTGTGTGTGCGTGTTTGTGTGTGTGTGTGTGTGTGTGCGTGTGTGTGTGTGTGTGATATTGTATATCCAACTGACAATATTGTTCGTGTGTGTATTGTTGATGTTCGCATTTAGTCGTGAAATCCTGGATCAAGGTGAGGAGGGGAGACATATTCCTCCCGCATGACTTGCACTCTGCCATCTGTCAAGGGATCCAGGCGGAAAACTAAGACTGGCAACTAAATCCAGGGAGCGAGACGGCCACCAAAACTGTGGACCAAAACGATCTGTGACTATTATTTGTATGAACTGTGATCTCTATTCCTCTCCATTTGTAATACTTATGCCAGATCAACCAGGCTGTGATGAACATGTGTGTCAGCGGGTCTCCAGCAGCAACAGCCTGGTTGACCAGGCAAGCACCAGACGAGCCTGGCCCATGGCCGGGCTCCGGGAGTAGAAAGACTCTCGAAACTCATCGAAGGTTGGTTGACAAACTTTGAGTATTAACTTTCTCTTGAATGATCTGCTATGCTTGGCATAACACACAATCTTTTGGTGAGAGTTGCGACGCTGCGTCGCTGTTGACGGACGTAGATTATATACACAAATAATCTGTACATAGACAAAAGAAACTTATTACGACGTTTCGGTCCGACTTGGACTATTAATTAGTCGTACAGAAGCACGAAGGGAAGGGAGCGGTATGTATACGAGAGGGGCACGGGAGAACAAAGGAAGCAGTAGAATAAAGGTGGAAGTAGTGGTAGAGGTAGATGAGGTGGTAGTAGTAGTAGTAGTAGAATGGTCCAAGTCGGATCGAAACGTCGTCTTAAGTTTCTTTCTCCTACGACCGGGTTATTTGTTTATTGTTGCAATCACGGTGTTCCGCCATGTTTATTCTTTGAGGGAGACTCGAGTCTTGACCAGTCACTGCGCACTTAATACAGACATAACAATCACGTGAACCTCACCTGCGGGTTCGATGTGGAAGACGCAGGGTTCCTTCTGGGCACCGATCTCGTTGGCTGCCCAGCAGAGCAGAGTACCATAGTCGAGGGCCGTCATTGGGGTGTAGGTGATGACGCTATGACTGCTAAGAGAAGTGAACCGTCCCTGAGGCACATCGATGGTGTCCGCAGTGTTGTTGAACGTCCACTGGAAGGACTCTTGCACGGGGTTAGCGTCCACCGAGCAGGTCACCTCGGCGTCCTCGTAGCGTCCTACAGCGTACGTGGTCACTTGCCCGGGCGAGCAAACTGGCGCGTCTTGACAAGGGGAGAAAAACGAGAGGTATAATATAAACTATTAACGTTAAAAAAGGAATAAAAATCTGATTAGTGTGGATAAAAACAATCACAATTAACCAGTTGTGGGAAAATATATAGACCTGAGTATATCTTGTGGTAAGACTTAGCCTGTGTTGGGTAACTGTGTTAGGATTGCATTTAGTGTTACAGTATACGTGTTTAATCTACCTGTTGGAGGAGTTGCGGAGTTTTAGTATTGATTAGCAATAATACTGTCATGATTTAGGTATGTTCGACATACCTATGTATGTATTATGTATATAAAGTTTTAAATAAAATATAAAAATATTAAAACAAAACAAAACAAAATGTTTCTCTCCATACTGGACCACAATGAAGTCATTTGGGGACTTGATAAGGGTCCAGAACGGACCGAAGTATCGTCTTTATCTGCAATATGTGGATTGTGTAGCTACAGAGGTTACGCTGCAGGGGCTCACATGAGAGGTAAACTCGGCAGACTGTGTAAACAATACATACCACTGGAAAGCTTCTGAGATAGAAGCATTTGTAAAATATTCTCCAGTATTAACGATCCCTTGGCACTAGTCCACAAGCCAGTGTGTATACACAGCTCTGTACACACACACACACACACACACACGCACGCACACACACATACACACACACAATGTGGTTGAGAGAAGGCTGCTGCAATTGATAACATACAAGGTTAGTAAAGCTGAAAGGGAGATGGAGTTTGTATTGGATAATCTGTAGGCGAGACTGTACCCTATTTGAGAGAATTTCAGGAAATTTGAAAGGATTCAGTATGAAAGGAGACGGACGGGAGGAGCAGACAGTGCGAGACGGAGGTGATAAGACTGAAGAGGAAGTGGACGACACTGGTGAAACTTTTGTTGAAATGTAAAGAATTGAAAATTAATGCAATATAAGAGAAAAATGACGGATTGCCATTCCATTGAACCGGGAGCGCTAAACCCTGAGGGGGTTCACTTAGCAGGTGGAGGAATGTGAGGCAATCGGGTTCGATCCAATGAACGAAAGATCAAGTCTAATTCCTTGGATCAAGAGCCCCTCGCCAGTATCAACGCACCTCCCTGTTCAGTCAACTTATAGACAGAGACATAATAGTTGGCACCTGTGAGCCATGGCACTGTCTGGCCCTCATGACAGGCGAGACTCTGTGCCAGAGGTCAGATGAAGATAAGTCTAGCAGAGAGTAGAGGTTAGGTAATTAGGTTTCAGTTGTCTCATCAAAGGTCACTAAGGAGGATGAACTGGGGGGGGGGGGAGCGGGGAGGATCTTTCCCAACAAGAGTAATAAAAATGTGTAATTATAAAAAAAAATGTGTTGTCAGAACAACTGTTTCGTTGTGTTGTCCACCGAATATGTTATAATTTGTTCGGTTTCATCACACAACCACTTCTTGCACTTCAGCCAAGGTAGTTATGGCAGTGTAGCTGTCAGGTCCTCCATTCACGTTATAATAAACTGCTAAGTTTATACGTCGTCCACTTGGGTAAAAAGTTAACTCCAGCCGAATTAATGTTAAACTTACACTACTGCCTGGAGTCAGTTTCTCACTAGCGGGCTGAGTACACTTCCTAGTCTCTCCTGTATGAGTTATAAGCCAATAATTGTGAATAAATTCAATTTGCTCTCTCATTATTACTCTGATTTTTATGGTATGTGTCTATACTGCTGCTCTGTGGCACTGTACATAGTGTGAATATGGGTGGTGGGAATATACGGGTACTAAAAAAAAACTACCCTCGGTGTTTGCCTTTATTCTCGTGGTTTGTTCTTACCTTTAGACTTAACTTATGGCCAGGTACTACAGGCCTTTTTATTTTTACCTGTGTTAGTAATAACAGTGCAGCTGTTCACTCTCAGTACCGCTACGTCAGTTTAGAACTGTGTTATTGTGAGTTGTGAGTGTTAATGTTGTCAAATGAACTGTGTTAAAATGTTAATTTCCTGATACTGAATGCTGGATATCTGTAAAAAAACGAAAATAAACTTAGGCATGTCTGAATGGCTGCCTTTCAGTGGTTGACAGATTTCTTTTCCTTTCACTTTTATCATTTATAATTCGAGAACGCCTCATCCGATCGATTTCAAATTTTTAACTCTGGTGTACAATAACCACGGGAAAGGTTCATGTACTTACCATCATGTGATCGTCCCTGGTTTTGATGTCATTGCGATGACTTAAGAATGCCATTTCTAATCGGTTTCAAACTCTCATCACAGGTGTTTTCTATCTAGAAGATAGTTGGTAATGCTGTTGCACTGTATAGTTGCCAATTTGTTGATCTTATTTAAACAAGTGGAATGGCACTGTCGTATTCCTCTTGTTAACGACTTTACATTAGTAACAGACTTAAAGATGCATACTGGACAGGAAAAAGAAATGTTAAATAGGAAACAGGGACACGCGAGCCGCATATTCCTGGACTGTAAGAAAGCCTTTGGTTACGTTAGTACATTAAAGATTACTCTGCAAATTTGATCAACTGTGGCAACAATGAAAGTATGAAAGTATTAGCAAGCCAAAGGAAATACTTTAGTAATAAAAAATCTGACTGAAGAACAAGTATGGTGATAACAACAGCATAAGAACATAAGAAAGGAGGAACACTGCAGCGGGCCTGCTGGCCCGTACTAGGCACTTATACACAGTTCAAGGCTTTGGGGAATTAGGAAAGATGTTCTGAACTATGTGTTAGCGTCTATATAAGAGAAAGCTAAATTAAAATAGAAAAACTGGAATCTTCTAGGGAAACGTCAAACAAGGATCAGTGCTGGGTCCCACGTTGTTTATTTATGAATTGGTCACTGAAATGGTGTCTTGTGTGTCACTTCTGGTGACGCTGCGATGGAAGAACAGAACAAGAAGAGATAATTGGTAGGACCAACATCACTCTTAGTACAACGAAAGCTGTAGGCTAAACGAAAAAAGCAGGCTTAACGAAAGCAGCAAGCTTAACAAAAGCTAGCTTTAATCACTGATCTCCTGTACAACTGAGTTGTCGGTGTGTGTGTGTGTGTGTGCGCGCGCGTGTGTGTGTGCGTGTGTGTGTGTGTGTGTGTGTGTTAGATGCAACATATTCAGCGTCTAACTTTCAGTAAGGTTCGTAATCAAGCGCTTCAATAAAAGTTATTTACATCGCAAAATAAATAACTTATTTTTATATAATAATGTTGGTAGAATTACCGACAATATGTTAAGCAAAAGGTCACATGTCAGCTGATGCGACATTTTACTTTGACAAAGCTCTTGAAGAGCGAAACGTTGCCACAATAAAATGTCACATCAGTTGAAAGTGTATTTTTTTGCCTATTTTTTCCTACGAAACTGAAGTTAAAAAAAATTAACAGAAACAGTGATGAACTTGATCAAGATAGCAAGACACTCACACAGAACATCAGCGAACGTAAGATAGGCAGACAGACACACGTAACATAACGAACGTAAGACAGGCAGACAGACACACGTAACATTAACGAACGTAAGACAGGCAGACAGACACACGTAACATTAACGAACGTAAGATAGGCAGACAGACACACGTAACATAACGAACGTAAGACAGGCAGACAGACACACGTAACAACAATGAACGTAAGATAGGCAAGCAGACACACGTAACGTCAACGAACGTAAGACAGGCAGGCAGACACACGTAACATAACGAACGTAAGACAGGCAGATGGACACACGCAACACACGAACGTAAGACAGGCAGGTGGACACACGTAACACACGAATGTAAGACAGGCAGACAGACACACGTAATATCAACGAACATAAGAAAGACAGGCAGACACACGTAACATCAACAAATATTAGACAGTCAGACAGACACACGTAACATCATAGAACGTAAGATAGGCAGGCAGGCACAAGTAACTAACATCACGGAACGTACTACACTCAGACACTCCCATCCAACATAAAGGAACCCAAGATAGCCAGTCACTTACACTTAACATCAAGTCTGAGAGCATTTGAAACCCCATCACCAACGATGTTGTGAGCGTGACAAGCATAGCGGCCAGCCTGGGCTCTCACCACACGTTGCAACACCAGACTCTGGTTACTGATGATTACACCAGCTGACACGTTGTGTACCAACACCCTGTCCTGGGGCGAGAGAACAACACCACAAGAACAATAATGATGCTTGTGAACAGTGTTAGAGGCATCACGAGAACATTATTTCTGGTTAGTAGCAATCTTAAGGGCATGATAATGACTACTGCTGGTAGGAGAACAGTCTTGGGGCACATCAAGAACAGTGTTACTGGTTGGAGAACAGTCTTGGGGCACATCAAGAACAGTGTTACTGGTTGGAGAACAGTCTTGGGGCACATCAAGAACAGTGTTACTGGTTGGAGAACAGTCTTGGGGTACATCAAGAACAGTGTTACTGGATGGAGAACAGTTTTGGGGCACCACAAGAACAGTGTTACTGGTTGGAGAACAGTCTTAGGGCACCACAAGAACAGTGTTTCTGGTTGGAGAACAGTCTTGGGGCACCACAAGAACAGTGTTACTGGTTGGAGAACAGTCTTAGGGCACCACAAGAACAGTGTTACTGGTTGGAGAACAGTCTTGGGGCACCACAAGAACAGTGTTACTGGTTGGAGAACAGTCTTGGGGCACCACAAGAACAGTGTTACTGGATGGAGAACAGTCTTAGTGTACCACCTTAAGTGCAACACAAGAAAGTTAAACCTTGAGTGTTTTACATGATGGTTAAACCTTGAGTACGTTACAAGGTTAAACCTTGAGTGCTTCACAAAAAGGTTAAACCTTAAGCGCGATACAAGAAGGTTAAACCTTGAGTAAGTTGCAAAGTTAAACCTTAAGTGTGTTACAAAAAGGTCAAACATTGAGTGCGTCACAAGAAGGTTCAACCTTGAGTGCCTTACAAAAAAAAAGTTACACCTTGAGTGAATTACAAAAAAAAGTTAAACCTTAACTGCGTTACAAAAAAAAAGTTAAACCTTGACTGCGTTACAAAAAATAGTTAAACCCTGAGTGCGTTACCAAATAAAGTTAAACCTTGAGTGTGTTAGAAGGTCAGCAGCATCTATGAGTGTGACTTACCTTCAAGGAGAGTGCACTGAGGCTGCTGGAAGGTAGGCTCTGGATGCAAGGAACTGGAGCTAGTACTCTCCTTCCTAGGATCAAACCTAATTAAGTACTATTGTCTGCCGTCGTTTTAACTCTGACTTCAAACATGAAAATATCATAACTTTGGCCTAGAATAAATAAAATGCGGAAAGCTTTCAGTTACCTTAACCATCCGTCACTGTTCACCAGAAACACTCTTAAGTGTTTAGCGCTTTCCCCTTCAATATTAATAATAATAATAATAATAATAATAATAATAATAATAATAATAATAATAATAATCATCATAACAATAATGATGATAATAATAATAATAATAATAATAATAATAATAATAATAATAATAATAATAATAATAATAATAATAATAATAATAATAATAATAATAATAATAATAATAATAATAATAATAATAATAATAATAATAATAATAATAAAATAATAATAATAATAATAATAAAATAATAGATATAATAATAATAATAATATATTAATAATAATAATAATAATAATAATAATAATAATAATAATAATAATAATAATAATAATAATAATGTGTTTAAACGAGTTTTCAACATTCTTGGTTCAATCAGGCAGGCGAGGTTATGGTGGTATTAAAGTGAGTTATACTCAGTATAGCACAGGAAAACTGTTAAGGTTTTATGAACCTCATGATAATGAATATATGAGTGATGTATAACAGCCCCAGGCCACTCAAATAAGCTCATTTATTATTATTATTATTATTATTATTATTATTATTATTATTATTATTATTATTATTTAATTATTATTACTATTATTATTATTATTAGTGTCATTTTTATTATAATTATCATTATCATTATTATTATTATTATTACTGGAAAAGCACTCAGTCAGTGCTTTACATCGGAGGTAATGACGCTTGGCCCAAGGAAAGGGTACCTCCAGTTCCTTGGGTCACGAGGAATAGGAAAGAATGGGGTTGCGTTGTCATGTCCCTTAAAAAGGGGACCTGAGATTGGGACACAATTCAGAAGTCACGTCCCGTGTTAAGCACTTCTTTGGTCCGTGTCTGGCAGTGTAGTATTGTCCAGAACATCATTGGTCCGTGTCTGACAGTGTAGTATTGTCTAGCACATCATTGGTCCGTGTCTGTAGTGTAGTATTGTCTAGCACATCACTGGTCCGTGTCTGACAGTGTAGTATTGTCCAGCACATCACTGGTCCGTGTCTGGCAGTGTAGTATTGTCCAGCACATCACTGGTCCGTGTCTGGCAGTGTAGTGTTGACCAGCACATCACTGGTCCGTGTCTGACAGTGTAGTATTGTCCAACACATCACTGGTCCGTGTCTGTCAGTGCAGTATTGTCCAGCACATCACTGGTCCTTGTCTGCCAGTGTAGTATTGTCCAGCACATCACTGGTCCGTGTCTGGCAGTGTAGTATTGTCCAGCACATCACTGGTCCGTGTCTGACACTGTAGTATTGTCCAGCACATCACTGGTCCGTGTCTGCCAGTGCAGTATTGTCCAGCACATCACTGGTCCGTGTCTGACAGTGTAGTATTGTCCAGCACATCACTGGTCCGTGTCTGCCAGTGCAGTATTGTCCAGCACATCACTGGTCCGTGTCTGCCAGTGCAGTATTGTCCAGCACATCACTGGTCCGTGTCTGGCAGTGTAGTATTGTCCAGCACATCACTGGTCCGTGTCTGGCAGTGTAGTATTGTCCAGCACATCACTGGTCCGTGTCTGACAGTGTAGTATTGTCCAGCACATCACTGGTCCGTGTCTGCCAGTGCAGTATTGTCCAGCACATCACTGGTCCGTGTCTGCCAGTGCAGTATTGTCCAGCACATCACTGGTCCGTGTCTGGCAGTGTACTATTGTCCAGCACATCACTGGTCCGTGTCTGACAGTGCAGTATTGTCCAGCACATCACTGGTCCGTGTCTGGTGTGGTCACAAGGCAACTCACAAAAACAGAGGCTGGTCTCGGGCAGAGAGCTGAGGTGTCATGGGATTCGCTACACTTCTCAAAGATTATCTCCTGAAGTAAGAAATATAAGAGCCATTTCTCCCAGCTGGTAGGTCACGTTCCTCACACCTCACGTTCCTCACTTTCCTCATACCTCACGTTCTTCACACCTCATGTTCCTAACATCTCACGTTCCTCACATCTTACTTTCATCACACCTCACTTTCGTCACACCTCTCGTTCCTTACACATCACGTTCCTCACGCTTCACGTTCCTCACTGCTCACATTCCTCACACCTCACGTTCCTCACACCTCACGTTCCTCACACCTCACGTTCTTCACACCTCACGTTCCTCACACCTCACGTTCCTCACACCTCACGTTCCTCACACCTCACGTTCCTCACACCTCACGTTCCTCACACCTCACGTTCCTCACACCTCACGTTCTTCACACCTCACGTTCCTCACACCTCACGTTCCTCACACCTCACGTTCCTCACGCCTCACTTAGGAAACAAAACTTTCGGCGACGTCGTTTCGGTCCGTTTCGAACAATTATCCATTATCAGTCGTGACTTGATGATAGTTCAGACAGGACCGAAATGTCACCAAAGACTTTCTTCCTCCCAACTACCGAATTATTTATAACTTAGTTAAGGTGTAGTCAGTGAAGATCCGTGTCATTCCGCATTACTCGCGTTATGTGTCGTTCGTGTCATGTGTCACTTCGTGTTACACATGTTTTCATTCGTGTCATGTGTCACTTCGTGTTACGCATGTGGCATTCAAGTGTTATGCAGGTGACATGTATCATTTAGTGTTACTCACGTGCTATTCGTGTCATTTAGTGTTACTCATGTGTCATTCGTGTCATTTGTCACTTCGTGTTACGCATGTGTGATTCGTGTCATGTATCGCTTCGTGTTATGCATGTGTGATTACTGTCATGTGTCATTCGTGTTACTCATTTGTCATTCGTGTCATGTGTCATTCGTTTCATGTGTCATTCGTGTCATGTGTCATTCGTGTAACTCATGTACCATTCTTGTTGTGTCATTCGCGTCTCTCATGTGTCATTTGATCGTTACATTTAGTCATGTGTTATGTCAGCCAGGGGAAGGGCTCTTGATCCAAGGAGTTGGATATCCTCCTGCTATTTGGATCAAACCTGCCTATCTCCCATTCCCAAAACGTTATATGAGCCCAACGTGTTTAGCGCTTTTCCCTCGACTACCATAAGCAAAATTATTTATTATTGTTATATTTATTATTATAATTAATAATAATATTATCATCGTAACATTATTATTATTATTATCATTATTATTACTATTATCATCATAACAATATTATTATGATTATTTATTAATTATTATTACTGATATTATTATTATTATTGATATTATTATTATTAATGATATTCTTTCTTCTTTTTTTCAAGACGTCGGCCGTTTCCCACCGAAACAGGGTGGCCCACCGAGGCAGGGTGGCCCACCGAGGCAGGGTGGCCCACCGAGGCAGGGTGGCCCAAAAGAAAAAACGAAAGTTTCTCTTTTTACATTTAGTAATATATACAGGAGAAGGGGTTACTAGCCCCTTGCTCCCGGCATTTTAGTCGCCTCTTACGACACGCATGGCTTACGGAGGAAGAATTCTGTTCCACTTCCCCATGGAGATAAGAGGAAATAAGAACAAGAACTAGTAAGAAAATAGAAGAAAACCCAGAGGGGTGTGTATATATATGCTTGTACATGAATGTGTAGTGTGACCTAAGTGTAAGTAGAAGTAACAAGACATACCTGAAATCTTGCATGTTTATGAGACAGAAAAAAGACACCAGCAATCCTACCATCATGTAAAACAATTACAGGCTTTCGTTTTACACTCATTTGGCAGGACGGTTGTACCTCCCTGGGAGGTTGCTGTCTACAAACCTACTACCACAGGACAGTAGTACCTCCGTGGGAGGTTGCTGTCTACCAACCTACTACCACAGGACGGTAGTACCTCCCTGGGTGGTTGCTGTCTACCAACCTACTACCACAGGACGGTAGTACCTCCCTGGGTGGTTGCTGTCTACCAACCTACTACCACAGGACGGTAGTACCTCCCTGGGTGGTTGCTGTCTACCAACCTACTACCTAGGATTAATGATGATATTATTATTATTATTATTATTATTATTATTATTATTATTATTATTATTATTATTATTATTATTATTATTATTATTATAGGGAAGCGCTATTTCCGTATAGATTCTAAAATAAGAAAAAGTCAGGGTTGATCCGAGGAAGGAAAGGGTGGCTCCACTTCCCAGGATCAAGATCCACTGAAGGAAATAAGGAGACTCACGTTGTGACGCCAGGAGACGCGCGTCACCCTGGGATTGGCGTCAATGGAGCACTCGAAGTACACATCATCACCCTCCTTGATGTTGCTGGCGTCTAGCGACGCACCGAACCTGCACGACGCCTTCGGTACGTCTGTGGGGATGGAAGGGGAAACGTAATGGGTGTGGTATAGAGGGGTTGTGGAACAGTGGACGCTCGATCCACCATCAGGGGATTGAAACCTTCTAGAAATGGCACGATCAGTGGCACGATCAGTGGCACCTCTCTACGTGTCTATTATACATGAAGGATCACCCAAAAAGAAAAATAAGACTGTTGTGGTTGATACACCTTAAAATTTACAATATCATGGCATCAACACCTTAACAATCACAATATCGTGGTTACAACATCTTAACAATCACAATAACTTAAAAATCCCAACGTGGCTGCAACATCATAGTTGCAACACCTTAAATAAACACACTAACGGGATGAAGATTGAAACACTTATGCAACATATGGGAATCTTTATTAGGAAACGTCGGTTTTTAAAACCATTTATCAGACTAACGGGATAAGATACTGTAAAAGACGGTTTTTTTCATCATGGTCCTACACGATAGTGGTCCAGAAGGGACCGAAATTTCGTCTGAAGTTTTATTTACAACTGTGGGATGTAAATTACCTGTAAGTTTGCTCTTCCTCCCCAGGAAAAACTGCTATGCAAATTTATACAAATTTTTGGTTTGATCTTTATTTTATATTTGCCTTGAAAAGTTATATAGCAACAACTTAGTGTTACAAAAATTTATGTGACATAATATTTCTTAATTTACTCAGATTTTTTAAGAATTCACTGATTTATACAAATTTTTGGCATGTCCTGTCTTTTATATTTGCCTCGATAAGTAACATAGCAACTCAGCTCAGCCTTACTAAAATTTACCTGACATAATATTGCTTAATTTACACAAATTTTCTAAGAAACTACGTAATTTATCTAGTTTACGAGGAGGATAGAAGAGATATTTTTTTTAGGTGACAAGAAAGAAAGAATGTAAATGAGTCATATTTTCTGGGTCAGTTCCTTTATTTTTTGTTATTGCCTCCTGGGGCTAGGCTTGAGGCCCTGCCTCAAGCCTCGTCGAGTACACTCAGATATTGGATCTTAAGACTCTGCTTCGACTCTTTCCCAGTGGTGTTTGAGGAATATGTGCATTGTGAATTATGCAGCGAATACGGTGTTGGTGATTGGAAGATGTGGGTTTACCACATATATTATTATTCAGAGGACTGAGGAGAGGTTGTTGAGATATTGTTGTCATTTACAGACGATGGTGCTAAGGCCCTTCCCACATCATATTACTAATTCCTAGTAACCACGGAGACTAGGGCCAAAGCCTTTTCCATGAGTCTCACCCCCAACACCACCCTTACATCACCCCAATACCACCCCCAACACCACCCTTACACCACCCCAATACCACCCCCAACACCACCCTAACACCGATGATCCTCAGGGATTCAAACATATTTGTGAGTTCTTTCAGCATCTCCAGTTTTTTTCCCTTGCTTCAGGCGAATAATAAATACAACAACGTTGGTGTATTTGGTTACAGAGAAATTGAGGTTATTCTCATTTTCTGTTTGAAAATTTGCCCTGAAAAATGTGAATTGTCTGAACCTCAGAAATGGTATAATTTTTTGATTGAGACTTTCTTATGGGAAAGGAAATATAACAAAGCAACATTCTTCTTGAGTTTAAGGAAATCCACATTTTTAAGGACTGCTTTTTTTTTGCACCACATACAGAATATTTTACTCAGATTCTTGGTTTCCGAGTAAAATTAACCCATATCAAAAATGACTTTAGGCTTCTTGCTCTCATAGCAACCTGATACAGACTTGCATTTTCTCTCACACCGTTGAATTTACAAAGGTGTTCACTGTTGAATTTACACTGTTAAATTTGCGAACGTATTATCCCACCCCGGTTCATTTCAAAGCCCAGACCTATCTAAGTTATACTACAACCCACAACAGTCACCTAACACTCGGATACCTATTGACTACGAGGTAAATAGGAGAGCAACTGGTAGAAGGACACTTACACCTGGTGCTCTTCAATAACTCCAAGGCTGAAGAACTGATTACCTATTTTTTGTATATAGTTCTACTGCTCTTCCAGTTATGTCCTTGATTTGTATTGATAAAGCCACTGGAGGGCGAAACGTCTACAATAAAGATACCCAGGGAACATCTCCATCGTCCCCTATCAAGTCCCTCTTCAGCAGGGTTGGCCTGATTCTTGTGAAAGGGTCGTATTCCAAAGAATCAGAGTCAACCGTCCCTTTCCTTCTTCACGTCAACCCACATCTGATAGAACCCTTACGGGATTATCATTTACCCATAAATTCAATATAATGTACCCGTCCTGTGAGAACTCTTACTGGAATAAGAATTAATATCTTTGTGATGTAGAGGTTAAGAAGACTGGCACGTTGAAGAGACACTTGTGCAACATTTGGAAATCTTTATTGAGGAAACGTTTCGCCGACCAGTGGCTTTTTCAGTCCAATACAAAGATTAACGGTGAAAGAGGAGGAGGAGAATGAGGTAATCAGTCCCACAGCCTGGAGTCGATGTATTTAGCCCATCACTTTTATCAAGCGATGGACTGGACACATAGACTCCAGGGACTGATTACCTCATTCTCCTCATCTTCCACCGTTTTTCTCTGTATTGGACTGAAGAAGCCACAAATGTTTTTAATATCTTTGATTACATCGCATCATCACCTAGAGAATAATTTCTTTCATGGGAGAAGGGGGACAGGAGCTCTCAACTCCTATGGTTCATGCAGCGCCTCGGAGAATGGGAGGCAAATCAGATTCGAGTCAAGGAGAGGGAAGACCTCTCCATTTCTTCCGATCAAGATCCCTTTATCGGCGTCAAGACCGGTGAGGGGATCGTGAACTCCTTTGAATGGAAGTTGAATTCCCTTGAAGGGAAGTCAAACCTCACTGAACTGAAGTTCAACTCCTTTGAAGAAAAACTGAACCCCCTTGAAGGGAGTCTAACTTCGAAAAATTGTTTTTAATTGACCCTAACTCTAAATACAAGCGACAAAAGAAAGAAACAATTCCTTTTGAGCAAGACTTTATTATACAAGTCTGCGGGGAAGGTCTAGGATACAGTACCATTTTTTAACCTCGTAATTTATTCCATGTACAGTTTAAATGAGTTTCTCCGGAGAAGAACAATCTAGCGGGCGACCGCCCATCTGCTTGGGATGGTTCCTGGAGTCTCGTCAAGCCTCAGAAACGTCGCCTCTGGTGGAATTCCAGCCATCATCGTCTTGTTTACGACCAACCGTTATTGTAAATTGGGTGAAACTACTTGTCAAGTCTTCCTCTCCTCAGAGATATTTCTAATTTACCGCAAAACGCAGAGCAGTGAAGGGGCGAGGGGTAAGATCTTGTTTATGCTCTCTCTCTCTCTCTCTCTCTCTCTCTCTCTCTCTCTCTCTCTCTCTCTCTCTCTCTCTCTCTCTCTCTCTCTCTCTCTCTCTCTCTCTCTCTCTCTCTCTCTCTCTCTCTCTCTCTCTCTCTCTCTCTCTCTCTCTCTCTCCTCTCTCTCTCTCTCTCTCTCTCTCTCTCTCTCTCTCTCTCTCTCTCTCTCTCTCTCTACACACACACACACACACACACAGTCTGTGTGTGTGTGTACGTGAACTCACTAAGTTGGGCTTACAGGGTCGATGCTAAGCTCCTTGCCTAGCAGCTTAACTTCAGTATTTGCCGACATTTGCTGGATTTTGGCCTTTTAGGTCATATACCTACTCTTGAAATTGAGTATAGTTTGACTCCACTTTAAGACTGGAAATGTATTTCCCTCTGACTCGTCTGCGCTCTCCCACTCTCTCTCGGCTCTGTTCCATGTATTTCAAGTTGTCTCTTACATCGAATCCTGCGAGTACCTTTTTCAATATTATCATATTTTTCTCCTGGACTTTCTCTCTTCCAAGGTTCTAAGGTTTATTTCCTTGAACGTGTTCATATAGTTCACCCCTTATCAATTCTGTAACCAGTATAGTTCACCCCTTATCAATTCCGTAACCAGCATAGTTGCAGTCCACTAATTTCTGAACATACTTTTTCAGTCATGGACTCATGCTCATGTCGTATATAATAAAATATACATATGTTGTAAAGTTGTTTTCTGAAGAATTCTTCACCGAAGTATCTGAAGGCAATGATAAGAGTTAGCAGCCTCGCATAGCAGTTTACACTTGTCTCTGGGGATGTGTTGGATGTAAGAATTACTTAGAGGTCCTTCGTATTCCTCGTTGCTTGTGATTTCTTCCCTCCCATTTTGCACTCTTAGTCTTTTACACTCTCTGCCTGGTAGTCCTCCACCCTCTCTGATTGTATGATTATACAATTGTTTAGTGTCTGGTAGTCCTCCACCCTCTCTGATTGTATGATTATACAATTGTTTAGTGTCTGGTAGTCCTCCACCCTCTCTGATTGTATGATTATACAATTGTTTAGTGTCTGGTAGTCCTCCACCCTCTCTGATTGTATGATTATAAAATTGTTCAGTGTCTGGTAGTCTTCCACCCTCTCTGATTGTATGATTTTACAATTGTTTAGTGTCTGGTAGTCCTCCACCCTCTCTGATTGTATGATTATCCAATTGTTTAGTGTCTGGTAGTCCTCCACCTCTCTGATTGTATGATTATACAATTGTTTAGTGTCTGGTAGTCCTCCACCCTCTCTGATTGTATGATTATACAATTGTTTAGTGTCTGGTAGTCCTCCACCCTCTCTGATTGTATGATTATACAATTGTTCAGTGTCTGGTAGTCTTCCACCCTCTCTGATTGTATGATTTTACAATTGTTTAGTGTCTGGTAGTCCTCCACCCTCTCTGATTGTATGATTATCCAATTGTTTAGTGTCTGGTAGTCCTCCACCCTCTCTGATTGTATGATTATACAATTGTTTAGTGTCTGGTAGTCCTCCATCCTCTCTGATTGTATGATTATACAATTGTTTAGTGTCTGGTAGTCCTCCACCGTCTCTGATTGTATGATTATACAATTGTTTAGTGTCTGGTAGTCCTCCACCCTCTCTGATTGTATGATTATACAATTGTTTAGTGTCTGGTAGTCCTCCACCCTCTCTGATTGTATGATTATACAATTGTTTAGTGTCTGGTAGTCCCCCACCCTCTCTGATTGTATGATTATACAATTGTTTAACTAAAAAATTCAGGTGCCACTATTTTGACCACTTCTGTTGCCTGTCCACATTTCCTTGTTTTGTGGCCTCCTGACAGATTTTTCTCATTTCCTTCGTTATTATATATCACTGAATGACTTTCATTTCCTTTCCCTATTCCAGTGCACTGCAGTTATCAAGGTTCTCATTCCCGCATAGTCTCCTTTCCTCTATTATACCTTTTCATTCTTTTCTCTGTTCCTAATTCTGCCAGATATCCAAAGCTTAACACAGTATGGTAACTGGCTCCAAGTATTTCTTTAAAATCAAATTTCTTCGGTGTTCGATTCACTTAGGCTAAAGACCAGATCCAGCCGTGTTGGTTTATCTTCTGAACATTGTTCCGAGGATACAAACAATGCAGAGAAACAGTATGAACACTAATAAGGTGGACGATAAACTTAGAAAGGGATTTTCTGTAGTGAACGAATAATTTTAAAATGTTCCGGATAAAAGAAGCTATATACAATGATCAGACAATATAACGAAGAGATTAAAAGCTTACGTTCAGTGGACGAACAGCTTGAAGAGCTTTAAGTTCCATCAGCAAATAGCTTATAGTGGACTAATACTTTAATGATTCTAGACACAGTAGACGAATTGGATGAAGATACTAGACACAGTGAACGAACCATTGAAACATGCTAAGCATAGTAAACGTATACCTTAAAATGTTATACATAGTAAACGTATACCTTAAAAATGTTATACATAGTAAACGTATACCTTAAAAATGATAGGCATAGTGAATGAACCCTTAAAAATGCTAGCCATAGTAAATGAAAACAGAGATTACCTACATTGAACAGTGAGATTCCAGGTATCCTCCAGGGTAGCTGGGGCGGCGTAGGTCTCCACAATGCAGCGCAGGAAGGACCCGTTGTCCTGCGGCCGAGGCGTCAGCACAAGACTGCTGGTGGTGACGTTCTTGTCCTCCGACACCTGTCCAGAGAGAAGCACAGTGGTGGTGAGGAGGAGAGGATTAGGAGTGTTGATGTGGAAGAGATGGTGAGGTCTAGTGGGAGAGAGAGAGAGAGAGAGAGAGAGAGAAGCTTTGGTGGGGAGGTGAGAGAGAGAGAGCTGGAGTGTTTACGAGGGTCATGAAAGCACTGGTAGGGAGAATCAGCGGGGAGGTGAGCTTTAACAGAGGGAACCTGGCAGTGGCGGGGGTAGGAAGGAAGGAAGGAATGAGGGAGGGAGGGGAGTAGAGTTAGGGAAAGAATAAGATATTAGTGTGGGGACGGACGATAAGTTAGCAACTCCTTCCCACAATTCTTCCCCGAGGCTTCCAAAAAGAGGGAGAGAAGACCGCACGATGACCGTGATAACCCAGGCAGCGGGAGGTGAACTGCAGACGAGCTAAGTGAAAGTCTAGGGTTTCCCAACACCCCAAACTTTTGAAGTCAGTCGTAGTGGTTAGTTTTACAGTGTTAGCCAGGGCTCCTGGTTAAAAAGTGAGCACTCAACCACTAACCTCATATATATATATATATATATATATATATATATATATATATATATATATATATATATATATATATATATATATATATATATATATATATATATATATATATATGCACACAGTATACATCAACAACATGTCCAATGAAAAGCCTTAATCAAATTGGACTTTGCCAATGCTTTCAACTCAGTCAGAAGGGATGCTGCTCTCCAAGCAGTTTCTAGGCACTTTCCTTCCCTCTATCCCTTCATAGAATCGTGTTATAGTGTGGCTTCTAAACTTTTGTTTGGGGACCATGAAATTGACTCGTGTGAGGGTGTGCAACAGGGGGACCCTCTTGCTCCCTTTCTATTCTGTCTAGCCATCAAGGATGTCACAGAAGCATTGTCCAGTGAGCTCAATATCTGGTTCTTGGATGACAGGACCCTAGCTGGCACTATACAATCTCTCCTGGGAGACATCAGGAAAATTAAAGATATGGTAGGTAGCCTGGGCCTATCTTTAAACCCCACCAAATGTGAGATAGTTTCCACCAATCCACAGATGATCCAGGACATTAGGGCTGTTTTACCAGGGGCACGAGCCATCGATCCAGCCAACAGCACTCTCCTTGGTGCTCCCCTTGGGCCCAATGCCATCGATCTGGTCCTGGAAAAAAAAATCTCCGACCTCAGGACGATGGAAGGTAGGATGAAAGACATTGATACACATGATGCCTTCTACCTACTCACCAGGTGCCTGTCAATCCCAAAACTTACATACTTCCTGAGATGTTCCCCAGCCTTCAACAGCCCGAAACTCGAGGAATACGACTCCTCAAGACCATGCTAGAGAGTGTATTGAATCTTTCCCTCGAAGATGGACAGTGGTTGCAAGCTTCACTTCCAGTCAGACTTGGGGGGCTGGGAGTACGCAAATCCTCCCAGATTGCCCTACCAGCCTTCTTATCCTCTTCCATAGCATCAAATGAGCTAATAAAACAAATTCTTCCATACAACCTCAGTGATTCAGCAGGAATACAGGACCCTAGCTACACCAGTGCCATCACTGAATGGGAGACTCTTGCTGCTCCAACACCAAAACCTAGTGAAGAACAGGCCTACAAACAGTCAAGCTGGGACAGCCCCATTGTTGAAAAGATACTTGCCAATATGCTCAGGGCCGTAACATCAGACAGGGAGACTGCCCGTCTCCTAGCCGTGAGTGCACATCACTCTGGGGACTTCCTCCAAACAGTTCCCATTTCGGCCATGGGAACACGCCTGGACCCTAAGACCCTTCGTATTGCAGTGGCTCTGCGCCTTGCTGCCCCCATTCACACGGAATATACGTGTATTTGCGGCGATGCGCAAGCCGACCAATATGGTCTACATGGTCTTAACTGTTCTAAAACCAAGGGTTGGCATGCAAGACACAATGAGGTCAACGACATCATAAAGAGAACCCTCGCTACAGCTGGATGCCCAGCCGAGAGAGCCTCGATCACTAGCAGCCAACAACGCCCACAACCCAGCAAACCGCCCGACGGGATCACCATCTATCCTTGGAAGAATGGCAAGCTCTTAGCATGGGATTATACCTGCGTGTCGACACTGGCTGACACCTACATCCATCACAGTGTTGGGCGACGGGGAGGAGCTGCTGACCACAGAGAGGAGTACAAGATCGGCAAGTACAGGGACATAAGCCAACAGTATAAATTTGTCCCAGTGGGATCGGAGACCTTGGGAGCGTGGGGAAAAATGCAACACGTTTCCTTAAAGAGCTGGGTTCCAGACTCATCGACACCACCAGGGACCCAAGGGCAGCCACGTTCATGTTCCAGCGTCTCAGCGTGGCCATCCAGAGGAAACGCATGCTGCATACTCGGCTCGCGTCCGGCTTCGGAGGAGCTGGAGGAGATTCATAATCTTTGACATATTGTACCATTGTATTCATGTTCATGTTTGTGTGTTTTATAAATGTATTCTGTCTATTAATAAAGCATTTATATGTATGTATGTGTGTATATAGGATGGGTGGTAGGAGAAGTGGAATATTCAAACGGCTTCAGGAAGAAATCCAAATATTCTTCCTTGATGCCTTTTTATCCACTTCTCCGAGGCTATGGGTCCCACAATTTGCACCAGAGGTGGACCCCATGCTATATTTAAAAAAAATAAAATAAAATATATATATATATATATATATATATATATATATATATATATATATATATATATATATATATATATATATATATAAAAAGATCACAGTAAACAGGTATATATATATATATATATATATATATATATATATATATATATATATATATATATATATATATATATATATATATATATATATATATATATATATAGCAAAAACAACCACGGGGGAGTTGAATGATAGGTCTAGGCCTTTCGTGTTGCAATCAAACACCATCAGATGAGACGGAGTTGAAAAAGTGTATTCCTTACTATATTTCTGAGAGCTTATACAGTGTGCAGTCCGGGTTCCTAGATGAAGAAATTAGGAAAATATTTGACATTGATATGAAACTGTGGTATCCTAAGGAGTTCTTGGAATCTGCCTTGCTGGCAGCTAAGAAAACTTATTATAGAACAGAATCTAGGATAACACCTCAGCCCAAGAATGTGCTGGTCCTCCCATATAATGAGAATTTATATATCCTGTCGAATCCTTTAAAATATTTAATATACAAATATTTTTAAAAATTCACGGACTGTTAGAAGCATTCTAATAAATAATTCACAACAACAGCGTGTTGGTGGTGTCTACAGAATTGGTTGCAACGGTTGCAGTCTCTCCAATTTGGGACAGACTGGAAAATCTTCAGAAGTTAGAATATCACAACACCGTTATTCGATACGTACAGCACAGGAGTCGAACCACATTAGAGCTTGTAATAACCCGGCAAACTGGCAGGAAGCAAGAGTCATCTTCCCTTGTTCCTCTTGGCTTGAAAGGAATATTGTAGAATCGGCAATTATTAAGCATGATAAGCAGTCATTATACAATATCAGTGACGGGTTGTTCAAAATAGATGCGTTTTTAGTTGAGGCAACAGTACACAGTCAAACATTGGGCTCTTATATGAATGCATTGGACTGCCTTAAATGTTGTGCCACACCGACGAATTAGGGCCTATTTTTCCTGCTTTGTCTGAAGGTTGAACCAGAGTTTGCCTCAGAATCATGTGGGATGAATAACTGTGGTCGTCTTCCTTGTAATTACAGATGCCTCCCTCTTCAAATGAGTTTATTTTAATGAGCCCCGTTTCCTTTGTATAACTTATAGAAGTCTCCCCTTTAAATGGTTCCGTTTTCTCGTCCCTTTAAATGGACCCACTTTCTCGTGGATAGTACTCCATAATTGCCAGTGACTTCCATATCACTGGTAGGCCGGGTCACCATTTGGAGAAGACCCGGGCCGGACGTACCGGCGAACCTACTACTACTACTACTACTATCACTGGTAATATAATTATGTATGTAAAATTACTTATATCACAGCAGAGTCTGACCGAATTTTTGATAATTGCCACGTTACTTTCGTTTAGGCTAATATTACAATATCATCGCTTGTGGGATTTTTTCTAATGGGAACTGGTATGCCTGGGGGCATTTCCTGTTCTCTCTCTCTCTCTCTCTCTCTCTCTCTCTCTCTCTCTCTCTCTCTCTCTCTCTCTCTCTCTCTCTCTCTCTCTCTCTCTCTCTCTCTCTCTCTCTCTCTCTCTCTCTCTCTCTCTCTCTCTCTCTCTCTCTCTCTCTCTCTCTCTCTCTCTCTCTCTCTCTCTCTCTCTCTCTCTCTCTCTCTCTCTCTCTCCCTGTTCTCTCTCTGCATCCGTATCTGCTCTGGCTCTCTCTCTTTCTCTTCATCTTCTATACTTCTATATTTTGTTGTAACATACTATAGTATATAGCTGACATCCTAGCTTTTTGCATTTAAGCTTGAATGTTTGGTATTGCAACAAAGTATAACTATCATTATCCTGTATATTTATATTTGCATAATATATATATATATATATATATATATATATATATATATATATATATATATATATATATATAGTAAAGCAAGCACTCACAAAAATATATATAACTTAATTTTTATTGACGCGTGAGCCCAGCCAAATATAAAAGCATAAAAGTATTAAGTAATATAATTAAATGGATTAAAACGAAAAGGCTGGAATAAAGTAGAGGAAAGGGTAACGTCAGAGAACGGTAGGGAGGAAATAAAGGAGAGAATAGTAGGAAGGAAATAAAGGAGAGGAAAGGGTAATGCCAGAGAACGGTAGGGAGGAAATAAAGGGGAGAATAGTAGGGAGGAAATAAAGGAGAGGAAAGGGTAATGTCAGAGAACGGTAGGGAGGAAATATGGTTGAGATCAGAGGCACAAATATGTTGGACCAGAGGATAATGACAGCGATTAATGTCTGACACAGGCAGCCATGTTTTCTGCAGTTAGTGCTGATGTGTTGATGTTCTGGCTGATGTGTTGATGATGTTGCTGATGTGTCGGTGTTCTGGCTGATGTGTTGATGATGTTGTTAATGTGTTGATGGTAAGGGGTGACGGTTGTGATGCTCTGGCTGATGTTTAGACGATCTGGCTGATGTATTGATGATCTGGCTGATGTATTGATGATCTGACTGATGATCTGGCTGATGTATTAATGATCTGACTGATGTATTGATGATTTGGTTGCTGTATTGATGATCTGAGTGATGGTTTGATGATCTGCCTGATGTATTGATGATCTGGCTGATGTATTGATGATATGACTGATGTACTGATGATTTGGCTGATGTATTGATGATCTGAGTGATGTATTGATGATCTGGTTGATGTATTGCGCTCGCGCGCGCGTGTGTGTGTGTGTGTGATGAGTTGATGGTTTTTCGTTGATTCTGGAGAAGTATTGATGGAGTGTATGTGTGTGTGTGACACGTTGATGACCCTGTCTATGTGTCAGTGGCGCGGGTGACGCGGTTGGTAAGTAATGATCCATAATTAACGTTAATCGCAATTGATGACTTAAATTATATCTGTAAACATCACTCACAATGTAAACATCACTCACAATGTAAACATCACTTACAATGTAAACATCACTTACAATGTAAACATCACTCACAATGTAAACATCACTACAATGTAGGAACATATGACTACTTAGCACTGGGAATTGTCAGGTAATCTGTTACGTTTGAAGAAGGGAACTCAATTTCTTGACGAAGACTTTCCATGGCATCAAAGTACCCTTCTCTTAGGATTGGAAAAAAAAGTGGAGGAAAGGATATAGAGGGGAAGGAAACAGAGGGAAGGAGAGTTAGACATAGACATGGAAAATCTGGGAGAGTTGAGTGCTTTGATGACTCCATCATTGCGTCAAGTGCTGCGTTGGTCTGAGCTTCCATCACACTAAACTAGAGTGTGATCTCGTTAGTCAGAGCTTCCATCACACTAAACTGCTCAGTGACCTCCAGACGGGTGCCAAGGCAGGGTGCCAGAGGGCTGTCGTCGTGGGTAGTCACCACACCAGCATGTCTGAGTGACACGTATGTGATGTCTGTCTAGCAGTGACACGCTAGTAGGTTATGGTAATTCTACCTAGTCCCGACCAGCAAAGAAGCGGAGGCCAGGAGCTGTGACTCGACCCCTGCAACCACAAATAGGTAAGTATACACACACACTTTGTATCCGTGAACGGCACGGTCAATAACATTAACGATAAAACACATAGTAGGGGGCAGCAGCGCCTGTACAATAGGAAGTAATCAGAATAGATCCAGGGAAGTCCAGATCCAGTTCCTTGAATCAAACCTGATTACCAGCCTCCAATCATATTGATTTGATTCCCCTTAATTAATAATGGTTCTACTACTACTACAACTACTTCTACTACTACTACTACAACTATTACTACTACTACTATTACTATTACTGCTGCTATCATTACTACTACTGCTACAACAACTACTACTACTATTACTATTACTGCTGCTATCATTACTACTACTGCTACAACAACTACTACTTCTATTACTTTTCATAAAACTACTACTATTAACTACTACAACCACTATTACTGCTACTACTAATACTTCTACTACTAGCAAAAAATATAATAATAATAATTATAATAATGATAATTAAAATAATAATTATAATAATAATAATTACTGACTGTGAGAGTGGCAGAGAGGACCCTCTGGTCACCACTCCACCAAGTGATGGTAGGGACAGGTCTGGCACCCAGTGCCAGGCACTCTACCACGTACTCGCGACCAGCTCGCAGTGCCAGTGTTTCCGGCGGCCGGATCTCCACGCTCAGTGGCACCACTGTGGAAGGGAAAAAATAGTGCCTTGGTCAGTGAGGGATTTGAGAGTGTGTGATAGAGAGGGGAAGGAGGGCCAGTCGGAAATATGGGAGAAAAAGAGGCAGTGTGTGGGAGAATGAATGAGGAAGAGGGATGTTGAGAGAAGAGAGAGAGAGAGAGAGAGAGAGAGAGAGAGAGAGAGAGAGAGTACTCACCTAATTGTACTCACCTAATTGTGGTTGCAGGGGTCGAGACTCAGCTCCTGGCCCCTCCTCTTCGCTGTCTGCTACTGGGTCTCTGCTCTCCCTGCTCCATGAGCTTTATCATACCTTGTCTTAAAACTATGTATGATTCCTGCCTCCACTATATCTTTCTCTAGACTATTCCACTTCCTGACTACTCTGTGGCTGAAGAAATACTTCCTAACATCCCTTTGACTCATCTGAGTCTTCAGCTTCCAGTTGTGTCTCCTTGTTTCTGTGTTCCCTCTCTGGAACATCCTGTCACTGTCTACCTTGTCAATTCCCCGCAGTATTTTGTATGTCGTTATCATGTCTCCTCTGACCCTTCTTTCCTCCAGTGTTGTTAGTCCTATTTCCCTCAATCTTTCTTCATAAGACAGACCCCTGAGTTGTGGAACTAACCTTGTCGCAAACCTTTGTACTTTCTCTAGTTTCTTTACGTGCTTGACCAGGTGTGGGTTCCAGACTGGTGCTGCATATTCTAGTATGGGCCTGACGTATGTGTGTGTGTGTGTGTGTGTGCAAAACAACACTCACTCTCACCCTGGGTTACATTCACAGGATGGAGAAACGAGCCTCCCCCCTTTCCTTCACCTGAATGACCCCAGCGGATTTAGCGCTTCGTTAAATCCAATCTACAACCCTCTAGCGGCAGTGGAATCAACTACGCTTCAGGTTTCTCTAGAAAGGTGCAGTTTTGGGTTTAATATCTCGAAAAGAAAATAAGTACTCAAAAAGAAATCAGAAAGTTACTATGTATATGAAATAATGAAATACAGTCTGTGTTAATTTTCAACTTTGTTGTCCTCTTGCGCCGGATTTAATAACTAATCGAGTATTTTTCATATTTTACATTGACGGTGTGTAGTGGCTGAGTAAAAAACCGAAAAAACAGAATGTTGTTATTCTGGCACTGTTGCTGCTGCTACAAGAATATTGTTATTCTGGCACTGTTGATGCTGCTATAAGAATGTTGTTATTCTGGCACTGTTGATGTTGCTACAAGAATGTGGTTATTCTGGCACTGTTGATGTTCCTAAGAGAATGTTGTTATTCTGGCACTGTTGATGCTGCTACGAGAATGTGGTTATTCTGGCACTGTTGATGTTCCAAAGAGAATGTTGTTATTCTGGCACTGTAGATGCTGCTACAAGAATGTTGTTATTCTGGCACTGTTGATGCTGCTACGAGAATGTGGTTATTCTGGCACTGTTGATGTTCCTAAGAGAATGTTGTTATTCTGGCACTGTAGATGCTGCTACAAAAATGTTGTTATTTTGGCACTTTTGATGCTGCTACGAGAATGTGGTTATTCTGGCACTGTTGATGCTGCTACGAGAATGTTGTTATTCTGGCACTGTTGATGCTGCTACGAGAATGTGATTATTCTGGCACTGTTGATGCTGCTACGAGAATGTTGTTATTCTGGCACTGTTGATGCTGCTACGAGAATGTTGTTATGTTGGCACCGTTTATGTTTCTTAAAGAATGTTGACTATCTTTTTGATGCTGCTATAAAAATGTTGAAAATATATAAATAATATAAGATACAGCTGGCATTGCAGCTGTACCTCACACTGACGTACTCAAAAGTGAATAGCAACCTGACGCTCTCCAGGAACTGTGACATTGCTTGGTCCACACACACTTTTAGGTCATATCATTTGATACATGTACTGTACACCTGCTTCCACACACACACACACACACACACACACACACACACACACACACACACACACACAGTTTTATGCAGTGTAAAAATAGCGAGAACCCAGACTGAAATATTCAGTGGTCCCTTATTTTTATTGTGTCTTTCTTTAGTCTGTTTTAATTGGAATTTACCAGCCTGCCACTCTATTGTTTATTTTGTAGATACACACACATACTATATATATATATATATATATATATATATATATATATATATATATATATATATATATATATATATATATATATATATATATATATATATATATATATATATATACTATATATATATATATATCTTTGCAATAAGGAGTCTGGGGGCTGTGAATACCTATGTATGTAGGCCACAGGTAGACTCGATATCCCTGCTCCAGCAGGTGTCAAAGGGAAACCAAACAGCGTCTAACTAGGAAGTGGGCCGTGATACGCTGCTGCATCTACTGCTTCTGTTGCTACTACTGTTGCTGCTGCTTCTGCTGCTACTACTTCTGTTGCTGCTGCTGCTGCTGCGTGTCAATCACTTTTCACGTAATTCTCCGACATTACTCGCGTTCAGAACAAAGTTAAGTCATTTTCTCTTTGAAACAAATGTTAAGGCAAAGTGAGACCATTCTCTAGAGAACTAACTGTCTGTCACTCGTTGAATTGTCTTCTGACACTCATTGTTTCAGATTCAATTCCTCTGCCAGCAGGTACTCAGACTAGAGTTCGATCCCCTCCATCCCCACCACACGCTAACTAGTTAGAGTTGTTTACTGTGATACCTCGGAAGGTAAAAAAATAAGAGATGTAAGTTTCGTGTGTGGGATCATGTGTGGGGGAGCACAAAATATCTTGCGAGGGGAGGTCATATGTGTGTGTGGGAAAGTATTCACGGACGTATACATTATTCGTGGGATCCACGATGAGGGAGAGGGAAAAGGAAGCATATAGTGTGTACCCGGAAGAAAAGGACGCATACATTGTATGGGAGGAGATGAATGCAAGCATATATTGCGTATGGGAAGGAAGAACGCATATATTGTGTGGGAGATCATAACGTGTGTGTGTGTGCACTTGCGTTAGGGACGGGGTGGGAAATTCCTGAGGCGCATATCGTGCGTGGAATCACTTCTGAGTATATGTGTGTTTGTGTGGGGGGGGGGGGGAAATAGGAGGGGAGGGGAAGGGGAAGCAGGAAACTCTGAAGCATATATTGTGTGTGTGGGATCGTAATATAAACCTGGCTGCCAAGGCGCTCTGAATAATTTACAAAGTTTTCGAAGAGGACCAAGAGGAAGGCTCACACTCCAGCAATCTGGACGAGCTAACTTCTGCCTCACGCAATAATTTGACGCAGTCAGCACAACATAGCAACATTTTCCAATGTCTTGAGCAGAGTGACTGTTGCGTTAGTGTCATTGTGTTAGATTAGGATGACTTGTGGTTCTAGTAGGATAGACTAAATAGAATGATACACTGTTTATTTTTTAGACTACAGAGAATGATTGGCGGTTCTAATGTAAGAGATTTAAGAACAAAAGTTAGGTTTCTATTGTGACAGATTTAACGACGTTCGGTTTTAATGTCTTGGACTAGAATGACTTACGATTATGTTACACTAAAGAGCACAATTTAAAGATCTGACGTCTTAGAGTCAATAAAATGACTTGGACTTGCTGTGATAGCAGAACTTACGGTTCATATCGAGGGTGAGGCCCACCGAGGTGGGGTGTGTGAGGTTGCTGTTGAGAGCTGCACACGTCAGCACCGTCTGAAGGTGACTGCGAGTGAGAGGTCCCAGAGTGAGGGTGTTGTAGGGCTCGCCCCCGAAGAGCGGCCCTGGAGTGGTCGTCCAAGCCGTTGAAGTGGTCGTCTGAGTCTCTTGTCCGGGGGAAGCCACGGCGCTGGAGGCTTCGACCTCGCTTATTGAAGCCTCCGACTCCATCTCCGTGTCAAGAAGCTGCGAGTCTCTGTACCACACGACTGATGGTCGTGGGCTACCTGTAAAGAAACCTAGCAATGAATATAATAATAATAATAATAATAATAATAATAATAATAATAATAATAATAATAATAATAATAAGACGAGCATGGACAAATTAGGCATTCTGTTATATAATAAGGTTATTCTGGAAAAAAAAATACTTGCCCGCCTTCGTTAGGCCTAAAGTAAGTAAATAACGTGGCCACCACAGGTGTCAAGTGTGGCCAAAACAGGTGTCAAACATAGCTACCACAGGTGTCATGTGTAGCTACCACAGATGACAAGCGTGGCCACCACAGGTGTCAAACGCAGCTACCACAGGTGTCAAACGTAGCTACAACAGGTGTCCAACGCAGCTACTACAGGTGTCAAACGCAGCTAATACAGGTGTCAAACGCAGTGCCACCAGTAACAGTGACCAACATAGTGCCACCAACAACAGTGACCAACGCAGTGCCACCAACAACAGTGACCCCCACAGTGCCACTAGCAACAGTGACCCCCACAGTGCCACCAGCAACAGTGACCACCACAGTGCCACCAGCAACAGTGACCCCCACAGTGCCACCAGCAACAGTGACCCCCACAGTTCCACCAGCAACAGTGACCCCCACAGTGCCACCAGCAACAGTGACCCCCACAGTGCCACTAGCAACAGTGACCCCCACAGTGCCACCAGCAACAGTGACCACCACAGTGCCACCACTCAGCAGTGAGTGTTGTCCTGGGCTCCACCAGAGCTCAGACTCAACACTGTGATAAAACTTTTCTCAGAAAACAAAAATCCTGGCCAGAGGAAATTGGACGGTATTCGGTCGGAAGTTTATGGAAGGAAAAAAAACTGCCTAACGCCATTCAGAAAGAATAAAGTTGGCGGTGGTAGCGGTGAAAAACGCAGCGCAAGAAATAAAAAAAAATAAAAAACTCCGAGAGATGGGGTTAAAAACATTGAAGGAGAGGATGCCTTACTGCAGCAAATTAAGTTTTGAGTTTACTGAGGAGAGCATTGCCTGCAAATTTCAGCTGTGTAAAACACGTAACGGCGCCAGAGAGTAGCAATAGCGGCGGGGTGAGTGTGCCCACCCCTCCCCAGGACTCAATAATGGTAGCGTGAGACTATAAACGCATTGCCGGTGTGAGTGCTGTCTGGGGCAACTCTGTCTCGTGTATCATGCGTATGAGAACCACCCAATAAAACCCGCTGCTGTTGTCTAGTAAAGGAAAAGATGAGTGTAACAAGCAGGAGGTTTAAGGATGCAATAAAAACAACAGCGGCGGTGGCAGTGAGAGTGTGATGTGCTAGACGTGAGGTGCGCACCAGAGACTTCAAGTATTCATAAGATGTGTGACTGTTGGTACACAACGCTGACAAGTCTACAACCGGACGTGGACGCTTCTTCCACTTGTGCCACACCTTGTTTACCACCCTCTTCTGTGTCTTAACTTCACCACTGGTGAACCAAGACAAGGAGATATGCAGTGAAGACAAGTTTCACAATCACTGAGGAAGGAAGACGTGATCTGCAGTGAAATGTTTAGTCGTGACCGAAAAAAAGAGATGTGCATTGAAAAACTGTTTAATGACGACACAGTAAAGAAGTGTTGACTTAGGAGACTAAACAATAGGAGTAGAGGATGCAGTAAATCCCTAATAACTAACCCAGCATACTCCGTGTCACTCGTGTTATTTTTAAAGGCTTTAGAACGGAATAGAACTTGTATGCAAATTCTCAAGAAAAAAAATTGCACTAATCATATAAAAATCAACAACAACTTCTAAGGATATCGATTTTTTTTTTTAGGTAAGCTCAGTGACTTTTGCTCCGTCATTATTAATTCATTTACTGGTACGACAAATCCTGGGAGCACGGGAGGCTGAAGGTGGTCCTTAAGGTGAGTGTGTTTATGTGGTCACTAGTGGAGTGTGTGTGTGAGGCCCTCGAGTGTGTGTGTGTGTGTGTGTGTGGCCCTCGAGTGTGTGTGTGTGAGGCCGTCGAGTGCGTGTGTAAGGCTCTAGAGTGCGTGTGTCAAGCACTCGAAACATCACCGCCGCCACAAGTGCAATGCTGAATAATGGGATCAGATTACGACTCGAATATCCTACTGAATATTCATAGCTGAAGCTACCTTGGTGCTTATACTCCCAATACCACTAACACTCCTATTACCACTCTCAGTACCACTAGACTCCCAATACCACTACCACTCCTAGTACCACTCTCAGTACCACTAGACTCCCAGTACCACTACCACTCCTAGTACCACTCTCAGTACCACTAGACTCCCAGTACCACTACCACTCCTAGTACCACTCCCAGTGCCACTTGACTTTCAGTACCACTAGACTTCCAACACCAATGGACTCCAAGTACCACTAGACTAACAGTATAACTGGATTCCCAGTACCACTGAACTGCCAACACCAATGGACTCCCACTATCACTGGACTCCCAGTACCACTGGACTCCCAGTACCACTGGACTAATATCACAAACAGATTCGATCTCCCAACGCTTCCAGGAATACCATATCACAGTTGTTAAACACATTGGTTTGCTTATCTCCTATCTCCTTACTATTGACAGTTCTGCAGTGCAGCGAAATACAGCCTTTGAGTAGCTGTTCTCTGCTGGTGGTTGTTTATATTTGTCTGTTCTCTCTGGTTGTGGTTTTTTTTATGTGTTGTTCACTGTTTATTGTATTTGGATGATACTTTCTGTTTGCCTTCTTCCTAGTTGCTTATTTCTGGTGTGTTTATATGTTCTTGATTGCACGAATTTTTTCTGTGGTTTCGTTTAGTTTGTGCATTAATCTGTTGCTCTCTCTCTTTCTCTCTCTCTCTCTCTCTCTCTCTCTCTCTCTCTCTCTCTCTCTCTCTCTCTCTCTCTCTCTCTTCTCTCTCTCTCTCTCTCTCTCTCTCTCTCTCTCTCTCTCTCTCTCTCTCTCTCTTATATATATATATATATATATATATATATATATATATTTATATATATATATAAATATATATATATATATATATATATATATATATATATATATATATATATATATATATATATATATATATATATAAATATATATATATATATATATATATATATATATATATATATATATATATATATATATATATATATATATGTGGTATTTAATCAATAACAACACTGCGACTAGCCGAGAACTCGAACCCATGTCGTTTTGGCCCGCCTCATGGTGAGCGAAAATCACATGACGCTCTAACCCAAGAATCAAGTACCCAGCAGAGCTAGGTGTTTTACCTTGATCCGAGGACATACGGTGGTTTGGGTGCCTCTGAGCTAATTTCATTCTACTCCCCGAATAATAATAATAATAATAATAATAATAATAATAATAATATTAGCTCAGCTTTTCTTTTGTTAGCATTCTTGCAGGTGTTTGGCAGTCTTGCAGGTATTTTAAAGGTGTCTGGCAGTCATACAAATATTTTAAATGTGTCTGGCAGTCTTGCAGATATTTTAAAAATGTTTGGGAGTCTTGCAGGTATTTCAAAAAAGTCTCTGGGAGTCTCGCAGGTATTTTACAGGTGTCTTGCAGGTGGCTGTCAATCATCCTTGTCCCGTGTAGTCTGCAACACCAATATTAGTTGTGAGTTGAGTGTTGCTGGTGCAACTCTGACTGCTCAAGGTTATACTTTAAAACATCATATTTTTCTTTTTACTTCGCTAGTACTGTCAGATATTTTTATTAATTCCTCGCCTATTTCCTTATTTGTTCGTTCGTTGTGGCATTCCCGTTGTGTTTCTGTTGTTTTTCCCGTTGTTTATGTTGTTATTCAAGTTGTGTTTCTGTTATTATTCCCGTTGTGCTTCTGTTGTTATTCCCGTTGTGTTTCTGTTATTATTCCCGTTGTGCTTCTGTTGTTATTCCCGTTGTGCTTCTCTTGTTATTCCTCGCTTGTTTATATCTTAAGGTCTTCATCTATGTTCTCTTTTCAAAGATGGCGGGGTTCTTGATCCAAGGGGAAGGAAAATATAGCCCAACCTTCGGGATCCAGAATCGTGGATAGTTGAGCGCTAGCTCCTCAGACTCCCGGAGGGGATACCACAAGTATTGTATTTTCTAACATATAAGGCGCACGTCAGAAGTATTATAATATCGAGCATATAAGGCGCAGGGTGAGTCTCCAAGACATTTTGGTGGGGGAAAAAGGCGCGTCTTATATGTCGGAAAATGAGTTATTAGGAATTTGTGTGTTGCTCTGCTTTCCCCAGGCAGTGGGTGACCCCTGAGGATTTAGCGCTTATCCCTAGATGTAATAATTTACGTCTGATTTTCATTTTGTTTGTCTTCGTTTTTCAAATTATTTTTATACTTCGTTTCTGATTCAGTTGTGTACAGTTTTTTTCGTGGCTTATATTTCTCTCTTCTGTTGTATTCAATCTCCTCTCTTCTTATCTCTTTCTTTTATTATATTCCTATTCCTTGGTCTCTTTATCTTCTCTCCCGTTGTAATCAGTCTCTCCTTTTCTCATTATCTATCTCTTCCGTTGGAGTCATTCTCTCCTCTTCGCCTTGTTTCTCTCTTCCGTTGAAATAATTCTCTTCTCTCCTTATCTCTCTCTCTTCCGTTGAAATCCTTCTCTTCTCTCCTTTCTCTCTTCCGTTGAAATCATTCTCTTCTCTCCTTATCTCTCTCTTCCGTTGAAATAATTCTCTTCTCTCCTTATCTCTCTCTTCCGTTGAAATAATTCTCTTCTCTCCTTATCTCTCTCTTCCCTTGAAATAATTCTCTTCTCTCCTTATCTCTCTCTTCCCTTGAAATAATTCTCTTCTCTCCTTATCTCTCTCTTCCCTTGAAATAATTCTCTTCTCTCCTTCCTATCTCTCCGTTGTATTCATTCTCTTCTCCCCTTCTTATCTCTCTTCATCTGTAATCATTCCTTGGTCTTTCCCCTTATCTCTCTTTTCTTTCCTGGAATGTGACACTCTGTATTTTCAGTTTGTGTCAGATGCGAAATACTCTCGCATCTCAAATTTATCTCCTACTCTGACACCTGAATAAAAGACCGCCTTTGTCTCTCTCTCTCATATTTATTTTCCACTGGCACATACAAATGGGCAAACCTCCAAGCTCCTTATCATCAGTGGGGGGGAAATAGGCATTACTGTTTCTTAAACACACAATGTCAACACTAATGAGGCAGGGCCATTGTTTTTTTTTTTGAGTGTTCTGGAACACCTGTTTCAGTGTCACACTGTGTCTCATCGAAGAAGCTTCTATGTCCTTAATAATCAATCACTCGAACATTTTGCTCTGCTGCGTGTCTAGTAAATGTCCAAGTCGGACCGAAATGTCGTCATAAGTTTGATTGTCCTATTTCCGGGTTATTTGTGTATTTAATAGTCATTTATCGTTGTTTTACCTTTAAGAAAGTCAAATTTCGGTACAGAGTGTTTGCTTGCTCTTGTGGGGGTCTCAGGAAAGACATAATCACAACATGCAAGATACTCAGAAAGGGATAGAGTGAGCTTTGACCAGGACGAGGGAAGGTCACTGACAGTAAAACCCGAATTAGCCAAAGAATAAATATATATATATATATATATATATATATATATATATATATATATATATATATATATATATATATATATATATATATATGCAAAAGATCACAGTAAACAGGTGATATCAAAATATCATGCAAAATAAACATGCAAGGTTTTAGGTACATTTTGCTACTTCTACTTACACTTAGGTCACACTAAACATGCATGTACAACAATATATATACACACCCCTCTGGGGTTTGTTCTATTTTCTTACTAGTTCCTGTTTGTTTCCTCTTATCTCCATGGGAAATTGGAACAGAATTCTTCCTGCGTAAGACAACCACTATGAAAAAATAGAAGAATTAGAGATAAGATAGGTCCCCTTAAAAATAATTATGGGTATCTTACTGACAAAGAGAATGAAATGTGCTCTATTTTTAATAATTATTTTCTCTCGGTTTTCACTCAGGAAGACACTAATAATGTCCCAAGAATTAGGTATTTTAGTGGGCCTGAAGAAGATAAATTATGTAGTATCACAGTCACTAGCGAAATGGTTATCAAACAGATAGACCGTTTGAAGCAAAATAAATCGCCAGGCCCTGATGAGCTTTTTTCAAGGGTTCTTAAGGAATGCAAAATTGAACTCTGTGAACCCTTAACTAACATTTTTAACCTATCTCTTCAAACAGGTGTAGTGTCTGATACGTGGAAGATGGCTAATGTAATTCCTATTTTTAAAGCAGGGGACAAGTCGTTACCATCAAATTACCGCCCAATAAGTCTAACATCAATTGTAGGCAAATTACTAGAGTCGATTATAGCGGATAACATAAGAAGCCATCTCGATAGGCATAATTTGATTAATGATACTCAGCATGGATTCACCAGGGGCCGTTCCTGCCTAACTAATTTATTAACTTTTTTCAGTAAGGCTTTTGAGGCAGTTGATAATGATAAAGAATTCGATATTGTTTATTTGGATTTTAGTAAGGCTTTTGATAGAGTACCACATCAGAGACTGTTAAAGAAAGTGGCTGCTCATGGCATTGGGGGAAAAGTGTTGTCATGGATCGAGTCATGGCTCACCAATAGGAAGCAGAGGGTGTGCATAAATGGGGTTAAATCGGAGTGGGGATCTGTAACAAGTGGCGTTCCTCAGGGATCGGTTTTGGGCCCGTTGTTGTTTATAATATATATAAATGACCTTGACGAGGGAATTTCTAGTGATATGAGCAAATTCGCTGATGACACGAAGATAGGTAGGATAATCGATTCAGACGTAGATGTCAGTGAACTACAGGAGGATTTAGACAAACTCAATTCCTGGTCAGAAAAATGGCAGATGCAGTTCAATGTAGATAAATGCAAAGTTCTTAAGCTCGGGAGTGTCCATAACCCAAGCACTTATAAGTTAAATAACGTAGAACTTAGCCATACAGATTGCGAGAAGGACTTGGGGGTGATGGTAAGCAGCAACCTTAAACCAAGACAGCAATGCCTAAGCGTGCGTAATAAGGCAAATAGATTACTGGGATTTATATCAAGAAGTGTTAGCAACAGAAGTCCAGAGGTTATATTACAGCTTTATACATCATTAGTAAGGCCTCACCTAGATTACGCAGCTCAGTTCTGGTCTAAATATTACAGAATGGACATAAATTCGTTAGAAAACATTCAGCGTAGAATGACTAAATTAATACATAGCATTAGAAATCTTCCTTACGAAGAAAGATTGAAGACCCTTAAATTACATTCACTTGTAAGACGTAGAATGAGGGGAGACATGATCGAGGTATACAAGTGGAAAATGGGTATTAACAAAGGGGATATAAATAAGGTCTTGAGGGTATCTCTCCAAGAGAGAACCCGCAATAATGGATTCAAGTTAGATAAGTTTAGATTTAGAAAGGATATAGGAAAGTATTGGTTTGGAAATAGGGTAATTGATGAGTGGAACAGTCTGCCTAGTAGGGTTATTGAAGCAAGGACCTTGGGTAGTTTTAAATTTAGGTTGGATAAATTCATGAGTGAAAGGGGTTGGATTTGATTGGGAATTGCACATGAGTAAATAAAATTATCAAAGCATATTTCTTGGGTAGCATTGAAAATTAGGTTGAACAAATATTCTGTTAGTGGGATGGAATGTGAAGGACCTGCCTAGTATGAGCCAACAGGCCTGCTGCAGTGTTCCTCCTTTCTTATGTTCTTATGTTCTTATGAATTCCAAGCGCTTTCGTGATTACTCACATTATCAAGGAACTATAAAATTAAACGTGAGAAGAAGGCTTATAAAGAGGCAGAATACACCTCACAGTCACATCACACTAACAAAGACTACACCTCACAGTAGCGTAACATCTCACGACTCTGTGAAGAGGAACATAAGAAAGGACCTGAAACTCTTCCCAAGAATTAAGATTAGTCCAATTTATCATTAAATTCTTCCCAAATTTTATTAATTATAAATGAATCCAATTTATATAAACCAAAAGAAATATTCATATTATTTTCAAAACTGCTTTTAATGAAACATGATTCTATTATATTCCTCTCAACCATGGACTCGCTTGATACAACCTTCTCAGCATTTTGAAAATCAATTGGATGGTTAAAGTCTCTCACATGAATAAATAGAGCATTAGACTCTTGTCCAGTTCTAATGCTATATTTATAAGAACATAAGAACATAAGAAAGGAGGAACACTGCAGCAGGCCTGTTGGCCCATACTAGGCAGGTCCTTCACAATCCATCCCACTAACAGAATAATTGCCCAACCTAATTTTCAATTCTACCCAAGAAATAAGCTTTGAAGATTCTATTAACTCAAGTGCGAGTCCCACTCAAATCCAACCCCTCTCACTCATGAATTTATCCAACCTAAATTTGAAACTACCCAAGGTCATAGCTTCAATGACCCTACTAGGCAGACTGTTCCACTCATCAACTACCCTATTTCCAAACCAATATTTTCCTATATCCTTTCTAAATCTAAACTTATCCAATTTGAATCCATTATTGCGGGTTCTCTCTTGGAGAGATACCCTCAAGACCTTATTTATATCCCCCTTATTAATACCCATCTTCCACTTATATACCTCGATCATGTCTCCCCTCATTCTTCGTCTTACAAGTGAATGTAATTTAAGGGTCTTCAATCTTTCTTCATACGGAAGATTTCTAATGCTATGAATTAACTTTGTCATTCGTCGCTGAATGTTTTCTAACGAATTTATATCCATTCTGTAAAATGGAGACCAGAACTGAGCTGCATAATCTAGGTGAGGCCTTACTAATGATGTATAAAGCTGTAATATAACCGCTGGACTTCTGTTGCTTACACTTCTTGATATAAATCCCAGTAATCTATTTGCTTTATTTCTTACGCTTAGGCATTGCTGACTTAACTAAACCCGAATTAGCCAAAGATAAATATATATATTATGTTGTTTTAATCTTAGTTCAAGACTTTTACCAGTTTGACCATAATAAACTTTATCGCATATTTTACTGGGAATCTTATAGACACATCCGTCAGCATTTTGGAAGGAATTTTTTATCAAAAGTCTTTTTACTGTATCAAGATTTTTAAATACAACTTTGATATTAAAATTCTTAAGAAAAGAAGGCATATCAACCAAGTTTTCATGGTAAGGGAGAACCAACATATTTTTGGTTGAATAAGGTTGGTTGTCCCTTTTTGGATTGTAAAAAGTATTTCTAGCTATTTTAAAAGATTTATCAATTATGTTTCTTGGGTATTTTAAATCATTAGCTATTTCATAAATTTTAGAGATTTCTTCATCTATGAACTCTGGACTACAAATGCGTAAAGCTCTCAAAAACATAGAAGAGAAAACCGACACTTTAACTCTATCTTGATGTGAAGAGTAATAGTGTACATAGGAACAATTATTTGTAGGTTTTCTGTAAATTTAAAATTTAAAATCAATGTTACCCTTAATAATAAAAACATCTAGGAAGGGCAATGAGTTATTTACTTCAAATTCAACAGTAAAATTTATAGAATGAGCTAAGCTATTTAATTTAACAAGGAAATGGTTTATGTCTACATTCTTAGGCATAAGGCACAAAATGTCATCAACATATCTATACCACTTAGCTCTATTGGGAAGGATTGTGTTAAGCAATCTTGTTTCGAAAAATTCCATATATAAATTAATAAGAACAGGTGAAAGAGGATTTCCCATTGCCATACCAAACTTCTGAGTGTAAAAATCATCATTAAATACAAATTTTGCATCAACAATACAAAGTTTAATAAGTTTAATGATAGTAGGAACTGGCAATGGTAAATCGTAATTAACCAGTTCTTCAGATAAGAACTTTAGTAAATCATCAACTGGAACTTTTGTAAACAAGGAGGTAACATCAAAACTAACCATATTGAAATCATTTAAATCAGTCAAGGTGCTTAATTTATCAACTAAATCTAAGTTGTTTTTAACATTAAAATTAGAATTTTTTTTCCAACAATTGGGCTCAAAATATCAACAAGCCATTTAGAAAGTTTATAAGAAACTGAACCTATGGAGCTAACAATTGGTCTAACAGGATTACCAGGTTTGTGTGTTTTATTTAATCCATACATATAAGGTAAAGATGGATTAGTGGAAGTAAATTTTTTAATTAATTCATCTTTGCCCTTCAATAGATGCTTTATTGTTTTATTGAAATTGTTGTTAACAGTTTCTAAGGGATTCTTTCTAAGTTTAGAAGAGGTTTCAAAATCATCTAGGAGGCTATTCATTTTATCTTGGTAATCGGTTTCTTTCATAATTACTATTGCATTTATTTTATCTGCTTTAGTAAGGCGCAAATTTTTATTATTCAAAAGTGAATCATAAGACTTAAAAAATCTTTGAGGGCAATTGGGAATATTTTGTTTTAACATTGAGCTATATACCATCCCCTTACTAATATTAATTTCATCAGTGGATAAATCAGAGGATTTCTCTAAATTACAGAAGGCTTTTGCAATTTCAACATTATATCACGAAATCGCTTGGAATTCTTCTATTTTTTCATAGTGGTTGTCTTGCATATATATATATATATATATATATATATATATATATATATATATATATATATATATATATATATATAATATATATATATATATATATATATATATATATATATATATATATATATATAGCAACGCAGTTCTTGCCGAATAGGGGCATGCGAAAATTTGGCAATTTACGAATTCCACTCATCGTGGGGACACGAAGCTGTGTATAGGATTAGTGAGAGAGGAACAAGTCTATTACATTTATAATATTGGTTCGCTAGATTTCCATTTTATGCATTTTAGCTTTTGATATAACTGCGTGTGGGTGTGTGCGATATTACTTTAGCATTTTTCTCAATCATGTGTTGATTGTACTGTGTTTAGCAATGCTGATACAAATGTTGCACTTATAAAATTATCTGTAATTTTTTTCATATATACAATAAAACAATAACCTCCGTCTCTCTCTCTCTCTATCCCCTTTCTCTCTCTCTCTCTCTCTTATTCCAGTCATAAATCCTCTAATTTACCACCGACACAAGGGAGGAGTTAAAAACGTTGTCTCCAATTACTGGTAGTCAACAGACATTCATCAGGTGGCCCTTCCTCCCTGGGGTGACTCTCTCTCTCATAAATACTCAACGTTGACGCTAAGATAATAGCCTCTCCTGGGTGACCATCATGCTGGGGCAGACCTGGATCAGATACCATAGCTTGTGCAGCCTCCTCTTACAAGTCTAATATGCGTAATATATCCTTTTTATAAGTCAGTAATACATACGCTCAGTGGTTTCTTTGTAAGGTATACCATTATAGTACTGGGTAGGGTTCCCTTTGCCCCCGGAACAGCTTGATTCTGGTCCATGTTGATATGGTAGTATCATGAAGTTGCTGCAGATCTATTGGTTGCACATTCAAGCTGCGAATCTACTTTTCCGCCACGTCCGAAAGGTTTTCGCCAACTTCTGACTCTACCACGTGCACGTCGCAGCAGAAATCGCGATTTCTCACACCAGGCGATGTTTTTCAGCTGTCCAGTTTGGGTGAGCCTGTGCCTACTGTAGCCTCAGTTTCCTGCTGGCGGAAGTGAAACCCGGTGGTCGTCTGCTGCTGTAACTTATCCAATTCAAGGTCCGACGTGTTGTGCGTTCAGAGATGCTCTTCTACGTACCACTGTTGTAACGCGTGGTTACCTGAGTTACTGTCATTGTCCTGTCAGCTTGAATCGGTCTGGCTATTCACCTTAGTTCTCTCTCATTAACAAGATTTTCTCGCCCACACAAGAGCCGCTCACTGGATGCTTTGTGTGTTTTATTTACATCTTTCTCTGTAAATTCCACAGACTGTTGCGCGTGTATATCCAAGATCGGCAGTTTGTGATATACTCAGACCATCCCATCTGGCACCAGTAATCAAAGTCACTTAGATCACATTTTTCCACATTCTGAAGTTTGGTCTGATCAACAACTGAGCCTCTTGACTGTCTGCATGTGTTTAGGAATTGAAGTGCTGCCATGTGATTGGCTGATTAGATATTTGCATTAACGAGCAGAATATTTCATTAACAGCAGAATATTTCATGCATTTTGGCAATTAATTTTTCTAAAAATGAAATAAGAAGACTTTAAAATGCAATTTCATATGAAAAAAATAGGGCCATGCTAACATTCAACAGTAATGGAATAGGATAAAATAATATTTATGGGTCATCTACAGTATATGATTAAGATCCGTGTGTTAAGATCCGTGTGTTAACACCCGTGTATTAAGACCCGTGTGTTAACACCCGTGTATTAAGACCCGTGTGTTAACACCCGTGTATTAAGACCCGTGTGTTAACACCCGTGTATTAAGAACCGTGTGTTAACACCCTTGTATTAAGACCCGTGTGTTAACACCCGTGTATTAAGACCCGTGTGTTTACACCCGTGTATTAAGACCCGTGTGTTTACACCCGTGTATTAAGTCTCGTGTGTTAACACCCGTGTATTAAGACCCGTGTGTTAACACCCGTGTATTAAGACCCGTGTGTTAACACCCGTGTATTAAGACCCGTGTGTTAAGATTCATGTGTTAATCATATATAAGTTTCTTGACGAATAAAACAAGAAGAATGTGAAACATTTAAAGAGAAAAGTTTGGTAAAGGACTTATGTACCTGAGGATATGTACTTCGAGAGGTGTGGGTCTCGGCTTATACTGAGAGTTTAACTTAATCATTATTTTAGGGATTAAACTGTTCATGACTCATGATGAACCGGTGGTATGAAGCTTTAATATGTTCTTGACTGATGATGAACAGGTGGTATGTAGCCTTAATAATCCTCGTGTAGTCGATAGTCTTTAAACCGTAATAGGTATGGATCACCGGAAGATGGTCGGAGCGTCACTGTTAGCAGTGATTCCGACACCATCTTGGCCAGCTGGCCAGTCATGGTTGGAACCTCACTGTTAGCAGTGTCTCCGACACCATCTTGGCCAGCTGGCCAGTCATGGTTGGAACCTCACTGTTAGCAGTGATTCCGACACCATCTTGGCCAGCTGGCCAGTCATGGTTGGAACCTCACTGTTAGCTGTGACTGACATTCCCCGGGACACATGTAGTCAGAGAAATTGACATCACCTCAGCTAAAAATAAATAAATAAATCGCCCAGCCCATCTAGGGCTCTAATCCCTAATTCATTTAAAATAGCTTTGAATAGTACTTAAAAAGAGACATTATGACTGGATGGAAACACCAAGTCATCAATGTAAAAGCCTTAAGGTTATCTCGACATAGGTTTTTCAGTTCTACCGTAAGATCTTAACAGTTTCTTGTCACATTTTTATATTTAGTAAGAAATTCTACGTCTTACCTACCTCCATGGGCAATGCAGGTGAATTTTGCCACTTCTCCCTCAAGGAAGGGTCCCAGGACGCTGCTAGACGTGACCTGCTGGCTACCTTGGTGCTCCTCCAAGATGGTAGTGTGTGTGCCCTGGTGGGCATCCCGGGTAGCGTCCACGAAGGGTCCCAGGACGCTGCTGGTTGTATCCTGGAGACTGTCACCACGCCACACCACCACACTCACGCTCTCTGGCGGTACTGTGGGAGGAAGCTGACTCTGAGTCTGGTGTAAGGTGGGTGTGTAGGGTGTGTGTGTGTGTGTGTGTGTGTGTGTGTGTGTGTGTGTGTGTGTGTGTGTGTGTGTGTGTGTATGTGTATGTGTGTGTGCGTGTGATTACTGCTGTCTTTATAGACACAACTAAGGGGAAAAAGACCTTAAGGCTAACTATAAGCTCCTCACCAAGAAGTTTGTGCCATTTTTTCTCCCTTGAATAAAACATAATTACCTCCCACCCATCTCATAAACAAAACCTTAATTACCTCTCCCTTTGTAAACAACAACAAACTAAAAAATCTGTCGCTAACTTATTTATTACCCTCTGAAAAAAGGCTGTTGCTATGTGGGAAGGTGTTATAAACTTTTCTTGGCAAGAGGCTCATGTGTGTCGTAGAAGCCATTGTTGTGGTTCAAAATACTGGAAATGCTTATAAGAGTTGATTTTAGGAGTCCCCGTCTCTTTTTTTTTTCTTCCTCTTCCTCAGCGTCTTGCCAAGACATTTCTGGATCGTCTTAGTACATAGCAACAGCTGTGTTAAGACGATCACCGTTGCAGTTGATATGAAGATGGCATATACAGTACAAGAGGTGTGAGAGATACATGTCTAGTACATATTGTTACATGTTTGTCACTGATTGTAATGCGAAAATCTCATCCAGCTCCTCAGAGCTGGGGCGCGTGCCCAATATACAGCAGGCATTACCCATCTGAACAGCAGCTCTGAGTCGCTGGAACAGAAAACTAGCTGCCCTGGGATCCCTAGTTACCCTGTTGAGTCTTTTGCCCAGCTCCTTGAGGAACTTAGATGCACTCTTTCCCCATGAGCCAAGGGTCTCCGAGCCTATGGAAACAAACATATAATGATGGGCAAGTTCTCCATATTTTCTCGACTTTTGGGACTCCCTGAAGGTGACAGCTGCCCCTTTTTCCTCCCTGGTGTATTGGAGATAGGTATCAGCCAAGGTAGATGCACATGTGTAGTCCCACACCACCTGCTTGCCGTCTGTCCAGGCTTGAAGGGTGATACCATCTGGCTGCTTTTGGCTGGAATCAGATCTGCATAGTTGGGGTGGCTCCCTTACTGCTGGGCATCCGGCTGTTGTGAGGCTCCTCTTGATAATGTTATTAACTTCTTCTTCATGTCTTGCAATCTTTCCTCGGATTTACGACACTCAAGAATATGGTACCCTAATCGGTCTGCTGCTTCACTGCCACAAATACACCTGTGTTCGGCGAGAATAGGGGCGGCAAGTCCAAGGGCAACACCAATGATACAACTTATACAGACCTAACTGACATCAATGATATACTATATAGAAAGCCCCTGGTTATGCAGAGCATTTCGGGCGACCCACATCAGTCAGCTAACACCCAGGTATCGTACTACTTACTGCTAGGCGAACAGTTGTCTCAAGGAAACAAGCCTAATGTTTCCACCCGTACCGGGAATCGAACCAGGGACCTCAGTATATGAGATGAGTGTGCTACCAACCGAAAATAATGACCAAAGTAAACTCTGAATACACATACGCTGAGAGACATAAATCTCTTACTTCAACATATATCCGTTGAGAGACGTACATCTCTCAAATACAATGAGAGATACGGACCTCTTAACATATATACACTGAGAAGCATAGACCTCCCAGCATATATACACACAATGAAAAACTTAGATCTCTCAGCATAAAGACAATGTCAGGCGCAGCCTTACGCGATGCTGCCAAAGTCTCGCTTCCAACACACGTACCGACCAAGACAGCGGTGGCTGGCAAACAGACACTGGATCTAAGTAAAAATAGTTACGTGTTTAGGGAATAACCGGAAATGAATGCCACAGATGCGTAAAACGAAAGGGTTGTGAGACGAAATAAAGTACGAGAGCAACAGCAACATCCGAAGTGGAAAGGGGGGGGGGGAGTATGGGATAGAAGTACAGGGAAGAACAAGGCATGAACAATATCGATGAGAGATAATTAGAGAAAATGGTAAAACGTACGTCCGAGGGGG
>WNWK01001450.1:47500-72500 GCA_009830355.1 Cherax destructor | reverse complement strand
TTTTCCGTAGTCAGAATGTTACCTCTAATGTTTAAACTTTAACCACAGGAAAAATAAAATATAATTGTCTCCCAAAAATAATTAGGTCCACCCATGACAGTCAGAAGGAAAGTAATCAATATTTTAGAATATAACTTGCATATGTATATAAATAAATGAAGACTTAGTTGACTGAATAAAAAAATTCTAAGGAAGAAACAGATGACAAGTGTTGCATCGCTCTGAAAGTCGTGTCAGACATGAGCGAAACATTGCATACAGCGAATAAGGTGTTAGTAAAATATATGAACCGTATACTCAGAATGTTGTGGATACTTAAAATAAATGTAACGGATACTTAAAATAAATGTAGCGGATACTTAAAATAAATGGAATGGACACATAAATGTGTTAAATTCTTAAAATATTTGTAATGGATACTTTAAATCAAATGTAATGGAAACTTAAGGTAAGTGTTGTGTATCCTTAAATAGAAGCGCCTTTGAAGTCTCTTAAAAAAAAGTAAAAAACTGGGATATTACGCAAGGATACAACGAAGCTGCAAGATATTACACAACCACAAGAATATAATGAAACTGGCGGATATAACACAATATTAAGACCAGGGTCACAGGGTGAAGTTAGAGTGGGTAATGCGAGGTAAATATTCATCAGTGATTTGATAAATACAAACCGAAATCGAACAGCCATTATTAACGGGACAGAAATGAGGAAGATCATCCAGGAAGTCATGTTAATGGCAGATTCGTTCACTGGAACAATTTGTGTACAAGCTTCAAATCTGTTCAGACGGAAGGAACAGTCAGGTGAAGGCAGAAACGAAGGGAAGAGCAAAACGTCGAGCCTGATGTCGGAGAGAGAATTCGTGTGGCAAATGCTGTTTATGGAATAACGTTTAGTCTGGGTGGCGTCATCAGGGACAATGAGATTAATTACAGCTTGAGAAGCAAGGGAGGTGAGGCGAGCTCAGGGTGTGCGTGCAGGTGAGAGGAGAAGTCCTTCGTGAAACAAAGGTGGTAAGGGAGGAGGCGGAGGAGAGGAATTGTGTTATGGCTTAAGTAATACAATGAAAACTTGTCTCGTGAGAAGGAAAAAAACGTAAAATTAAGAAGACGAATTATATTAAGAAATTTTGGCCTGTGTACAAAGCTTCTCCAAACAGTGCACTGGTCTCCGTTAGGCTCATCTCAAACCAGAAGAGCATGCAAGAAGTAGTGAGAACACTACATCCTGCCCTCTTCCACACACTGCAGTCTACTACTTCCCATCTCTTAGTCCTTGTCCCCAACTCCAAAAAATAACCTCCCCTTTAATCTCCAAATAATCAAATTTCCCCCCACCCCCTTGAAATTGCATCTCTATGCAGGGGCCACATAACACACCTCTCACGTCTTTAAACCCCACACTACTTCCCTACTCTTACCCCAGACCTCTCATACCATAACGCTTACACTCATAACACCTACAAAAAAAAACTTCAACACCTACATATCCTCAACAAAAACATCCTCACTGTAACACTTACCCTGATACTCTCAATCCACAAGATGGAAGTTGAAAGCAATGAAGACTGTTTCCAGAACTGAAGAGACATGATCAGAAAATATAAGATATTCAGAGACGTAAAGTAGAGAGAGAGAGATATATAGTTCTAAACAAATGAAATACATTAAGAACGGAGGTTAACTCCAATGGATTTTGAAATCCGGAAGTGCAGGGAAAACAAAAACCTCCCCAGATTAATATGTAAACAAAGGCTGGGTCCAAGAGCAGGATTTCAACCACCGGAGACCACACCTCAGCCAGTACAAACAGGCTACACGAAAACGAGCGAACGCGCACCCACAACCCCTTCCCCCTTTACCTTATGTCCTTTCATCCTCTCCTCCCCCACTCTCTCTTTTCCTTGTCCCTCCCTTCTCATTCTCCCTCACCCTTTCAACTTCTCCACCTCTCCCTTCCTCTGTGTCTGTACCTTTGGGCAAGCAGCAGTCAAAGGTCCTTGTAGCTAAGGAAACAAAACACAATCAAGTGAGAAAGCTACGAGAACAATAATATAAACAACAGCCAATCAACCTGCACACCTTGGCACAGGAGACACTAACATCACTACACCTCGCATCCCAGCCCTAGCAAGACACTAACAGCAACACATCTGCCTATCCAGTCCGTAAGCAGGAGACACTAAGCAACGCACCTGCAGCATCCAGTGCCGTAAGCAAGGAGACACAACAGCAACAGCATCTGAGCATCAGTCCGAAGCAAGGAGACACTAACAGCAACAGCACCTGCAGCATCCAGTGCCGTAAGCAAGGAGACACTAACAGCAACAGCACCTGCAGCATCCAGTGCCGTAAGCAAGGAGACACTAACAGCAACAGCACCTGCAGCATCCAGTGCCGTAAGCAAGGAGACACTAACAGCAGCAACAATATCAGAAGCAGATTTTAGTTGTTATTGTCTGCCTGAGCAGAACACTAAATAACTTCCGTAATGGAACACATTTAAGCTGTGTAATAAACACATTTAAACTGCTTAAGGGATATTATTTAAGCTGTGTAAGTAATATTATTTGAGCTGTGTGAGGAATACTATTTAAGCTGTGTAAGGACTAATATTTAAGCAGTATTAGGAATAATATTTAAGTTGCGTAAGGAACGGGAGAGTCACTTGCCTCACGTAGAGGCTGTATACACACTGGGAAACTTATTTCTTCGTATTTATCTTCAAAATATATTTTAATTCTTATCTGGGGAGAGTTAGTGTTAGTGTTAGCGTCCAAGAAAACCTCAGTTTTAATGCAACATGTTATGTAATTAGAACGTTCATTTTTTCCGAATTGCCTTTCGTGTGATTTCGTGTACTTACAGTGGCACCACCTGTGAAATGTTTTGTAATTCTCGGTCAGCTTCGGTCAGGCGTTGCTTAAGTTAGGTTAGGTCAGGCGCTGATTAATAAGTTAGGTTAGGTCAGGCGCTAATTAAGTTAGGTAAGGCGTTGATTAAGTTAGGTTAGGTCAGGCGCTGATTAATAAGTTAGGTTAGGTCAGGCGCTAATTAAGTTAGGCGTTGATTAAGTTAGGTTATGTAAAGTCAGGCGTAGATTAAGTCAGATTGGTTACGATAAGTATGGCTAGATTAGATCAGGCGTTGATTAAGTAAAGTTAGGTAACGTTTAATCTTGATTAGGTTAAGTTGACTTCAAGTTAGGTTAGGTTAGGTTTGGTTTCGTTACATCAGCACACTTGACACCTATATTTATAAATAATGAACCGTTAAATGCGAAACAAAACAAAAACTGGCGCACGTCTGGCAGCTCGAGGCAGTGGCTCTATCTTAGAGCGTGTGTTTTCTCCCGATCGAACAAAAATGGAGACTGGGTTGCTTAATGACCCAGGTAAAAATCCTCGCTACGTGAGTTGTCTCTCTCTCCGGGGCTTAGCGAACGGCAGATCAAGCCTCCACCACTACACTTAATGGCCCCACAGGAATAAATCGCATCAGACAAATATATAATTTAAACCTAACAATGATACAATTGTACCTTGGTACATTAGCACAATGGAATTATTTTCTGAAAATTTTCTCACCAAGATAGGACTCGCAGCAGTCGGATTCCAGCTTGGACAACACTTTTAGATTTAAGAAGGATATTGATAAAAGAAGCACTGAATTGGTAATAGAGTTGTGGATGAGTGGAACAAACTCCCGGCTGACGCCTGCAACGCGAATCGGCAAAAATCAAGCGAAAAGATCAGAATTACATTCTCTTTATCCTCGTTTGCGAGTGCAAATCGAATTAGGTTTCAGGCTGGACTTTGTACGAGGGGGAAAAAAAATTGCTGGGCTGAGCACACAGCGGGAGCCAAGTGTGTGAGAGAGATATACACAGAATAAATTCAATTTGTTCGTTGTGGTCCAGTTTTTTTATTTTTTGACGCTGCGGTTGTCGACGGATCTGTGAGTTCCGCTCTTGTTGGGCTATCACTTTGCCAGCGACAGCCGCATGCGGCCGCTGAATTATGTTAAAAAGTGAAAGGCGATAAGAGGAACAAGTGTTTGTAGGCACGAAGTTACTAGAGTGTGTGGAGGGAGAGTGTATGATTGTGGAAGGGGAGTGTATGCTTGTAGAGAGGAAGTGTATGATTGTGGGTGGGGAATGTATGCTTGTGGGTGGGAGGAGTGTGTCTCTGTGGAGGGGGAGTGTTTGGTTGTGGGTGAGGAGTGTGTTCGTAGGTGGGGGATTGTATGCTTGTGGAGGGGAGTGTATGCTTGTGGATGGGGGAGTGTATGCTTGTGGGTAGGGGAGTGTATGCTTATGGGTGGGGAAGTGTATCCTTGTGGGGAGTGTATGCTTGTGGATGGGGAGTGTATGCTTGTGGATAGGGGAGTGTATGCTTATGGGTGGGGATTGTATGCTTGTGGGTGGGGGATTGTATGCTTATGGGTGGGGGAGTGTATGCTTGTGGATGGGGAGTGTATGCTTGTGGGTGGGGAAGTGTATGCTTGTGGATGGGGAGTGTATGCTTGTGGGTGGGGAAGTGTATGCTTGTGGGTGGGGAGTGTATGCTTGTGAGTGGGGGAGCGTATGCTTGTAGATGGGGGAGCGTATGCTTGTAGATGGGGGAGCGTATGCTTGTAGATGGGGGAGCGTATGCTTGTAGATGGGGGAGTGTATGCTTGTAGATGGGGTAGTGTATGCTTGTAGATGGGGAGTGTATGCTTGTAGATGGGGAGCGTATGCTTGTAGATGGGGAGCGTATGCTTGTAGATGGGGAGTGTATGCTTGTAGATGGGGAGCGTATGCTTGTAGATGGGGAGCGTATGCTTGTAAATGGGGGAGTGTATGCTTGTAGATGGAGGTATGCTTGTAGATGGGGAGTGTATGCTTGTAGATGGGGAGTGTATGCTTGTAGATGGGGAGTGTATGCTTGTGATGGAGTGCTTGTAGATGGGAGTGTATGCTTGTAGATGGGGGAGTGTATGCTTGTAGATGGGGAGTGTATGCTTGTAGATGGGGGAGTGTATGCTTGTAGATGGGGGAGTGTATGCTTGTAGATGGGGGAGTGTATGCTTGTAGATGGGGGAGTGTATGCTTGTAGATGGGGGAGTGTATGCTTGTAGATGGGGGAGTGTATGCTTGTAGATGGGGGAGTGTATGCTTGTAGATGGGGGAGTGTATGCTTGTAGATGGGGGAGTGCATGCTTTTGGACATGCAATCGTATGGGTTTTACGAATTAGATTTGTGTTCGTGAACCTGTATTGTGGTTTGTGGAAGGATTTATGTGTTTGTGAACCTGTATTGTGGTTTGTGGAAGGATTTATGTGTTTGTGAACCTCTAATCACGATGCTTTGTAGGAGTGATTTGTGTGTTTGTGCACGCGTAGGGGGATTTGTATGTTAAAAGCAAGAGTATTTATGGAGGGGATATATATATGTTTATGTGCAATTACCTTATGAATCCTCATTGTAATGGACCCCCAGTATAACGCACCTCAGTATAGCGCACCTCATTATAACGCACCCCTGTATAAAACACCTTGGTATAGCGCACCTCAGTACAAAGCACTTCAATATAAAGCACCTCTGTATAACGCACCTCAGTATAACGAACTTAGTATAAAGCACCTCAGTATAGCGCACCTCAGTATAACTCACCTCAGTATAACGCACCTCTTTATAACGCACCTCAGTATAACATTTTTCAATGTAACGCATTTCAGTACAATGCATCTCAATATAACGCACCTCGGTATGACGTACCTAAATGTAATGCACCTCAGTATACCGAACCTCAATATTACGGACTACAACTATAATGAACCTTGGTATAACAGACCTCAGTATAACGGACGTTAATTTATCGGACCTCGGTATATCGGACTTTTGAAACAATGTGACAAACCTGCTGAGTATAATGAACGTTAATCTCGGTGGGAGACGGCCGACTTGTTGAAAAAAAAAATATATATATATATATGATGTAAATGGTTTAGAAAGCCGAGAAGTTAAAGAAAGAGACACCTGTTGAAAAGTTTCGCCTTTACATTTGTATGTTGTCTGCTGTGTGTAAAATTACTGGCTGTATTCCGTATTCAGTGTTCTCATTCCCTACGCATTTGCATTACTTTCCTCTTATCAGGATTGAGTTCCAACGGTCAGTATTTTGCTCTCGTGTTGAATTTGCGTCACTGAGAAAGACCAGAGATCACTTACTCCAACTCTACACTCTATGTGTTCATGTTTTACACCTCACTAACTCGAGAACACCTGTCTCTCACCCTCACTAACTCGAGGACACCTGTCTCTCACCCTCACTAACTCGAGAACACCTGTCTCTCACCCTCACTAACTCGAGGACACCTGTCTCTCACCCTCACTAACTCGAGGACACCTGTCTCTCACCCTCACTAACTCGAGGACACCTGTCTCTCACCCTCACTAACTCGAGAACACCTGTCTCTCACCCTCACTAACTCGAGGACACCTGTCTCTCACCCTCACTAACTCGAGAACACCTGTCTCTCACCCTCACTAACTCGAGGACACCTGTCTCTCACCCTCATTAACTCGAGGACACCTGTCTCTCTCCCTCACTAACTCGAGGACACCTGTCTCTCACCCTCATTAACTCGAGGACACCTGTCTCTCTCCATCACTAACTCGAGGACACCTGTCTCTCTCCCTCACTAACTCGAGGACACCTGTCTCTCTCCTCACTAACTCGAGGACACCTGTCTCTCTCCTCACTAACTCGAGGACACCTGTCTCTCACCCTCATTAACTCGAGGACACCTGTCTCTCTCCCTCACTAACTCGAGGACACCTGTCTCTCACCCTCATAACTCGAGAACCTGTCTCTCACTCCTAACTCGAGGACACCTGTCTCTCACCCTCACTAACTCGAGAACACCTGTCTCTCACCCTCCCTAATTCGAAGACACCTGTCTCTCACCCTCACTAACTCGAGAACACCTGTCTCTCACCCTCCCTAATTCGAAGACACCTGTCACTCACCCTCCCTAATTCGAAGACACCTGTCTCTCACCCTCATTAACTCGAGGACACCTGTCTCTCACCATCACTAACTCGAGGACACCTGTCTCTCACCATCACTAACTCGAGAACACCTGTCTCTCTCCCTCACTAACTCGAGGACACCTGTCTCTCACCCTCACTAACTCGAGGACACCTGTCTCTCACCTCACTAACTCGAGGAAAACCTGTCTCTCACCCTCACTAACTCGAGGACACCTGTCTCTCACCTCACTAACTCGAGGACACCTGTCTCTCACCCTCATTAACTCGAGGACACCTGTCTCTCACCATCACTAACTCGAGGACACCTGTCTCTCACCCTCACTAACTCGAGGACACCTGTCTCTCACCATCACTAACTCGAGGACACCTGTCTCTCACCCTCACTAACTCAGGACACCTGTCTCTCACCTCACTAACTCGAGGACACCTGTCTTCACCATCACTAACTCGAGGACACCTGTCTCTCACCCTCACTAACTCGAGAACACCTGTCTCTCTCCCTCACTAACTCGAGGACACCTGTCTCTCACCCTCACTAACTCGAGGACACCTGTCTCTCACCCTCACTAACTCGAGGACACCTGTCTCTCACCCTCACTAACTCGAGGAAAACCTGTCTCTCTCCCTCACTAACTCGAGGACACCTGCTCCTCACTAACTCGAGGACACTGTCTTCTCCCTCACTAACTCGAGGACACCTGTCTCTCTCCCTCACTAACTCGAGGACACCTGTCTTCCTCACTACTCGGGACACCTGTCTCACCATCACTAACTCGAGGACACCTGTCTCTCACCCTCACTAACTCGAGGAAGCCTGTCTCTCACCCTCACTAACTCGAGGACACCTGTCTCTCACCCTCACTAACTTTGTTTCACTGATTTTTCCAATAACAGGACCGTCACTACAACGTCTATCACCTTTTTTTCAAGCCACCAGACCACGTCGGAACACGTCGGAACACGTCGGAACACTGAGTGTAGTTACCTGTGTGTAGTGCCATACTTGTAGCTGCAGCAAAAGACCTATGTTTGTAGTGTCCAGTCTTTAATATTCCTTTCATCATATAATACTTGGTATTTTTCCAGAGTGTTTGTGTGTGTGTGTGTGTGTGTGTGTGTGTGTGAGGTTGCCTGCATTTATATATTTTAATACACAATTGTAATTATTATTATTCTTATAATTATTATTTTTATTATTATCTTTGGCCTTATTATTATTATTATTATTTTCAGCATCATTATTATCATTATTATTATTATTATTATTATTATTATTATTTATTAATTTATCAATTTATTAATTTATTAATTTATTATTATTATTATTATTATTATTATTATTATTATTATTATTATTATTATTGTTGTTGTTATTAGTGGTAGTAGCAGTAATAGTAGTAGAAGTAGTAGTAGTAGTAGATGCTGTAATACTAGTAGCAGTAATAATAATACTAGCAGTAGTAGTAGTAATAGTTGTTGTCGTAGCAACTAATAAAAATAATAATAAAATAGAATATTTTAACCATCAAAACAGTAAGTCGAATATCAGTGGATTCTTACTCTCAGTTGAAACTGTTAAAAAAAAGATAATTTTTGTCTTCTAATGAAGTTAGGAATGCACAGTGGGAGCAGAAGGTGATCCTTAATCTGGTCACTGAGCCTCTGGAATCATTTTCATGTATATACAAAAATACACACACATACACAGTCACAGAGTTGTCAGGAAGTGGAATACTCTTGGAAGTGATGTAGTGGAGGCAGGATTAATACATAGCTTTAAGAAGAGGTATGATAAAGTTGATGGAGAAGTAGGAGTGACCTAGCAGCGACCACTTAAGAGGCGGGGCCAGGAGCTGTGAATCGACCCCTGCACATACAACTAGGTGAATAAACACACACACACACACACGCGCGAAGGAGGGAAAGCTAAATATTGAACAATTTTGTAATTGGACTAGGATATGAGGAGAGAGAAAGAGAGTTAGAGAGAGCAACTTACCAACTACAGTAAGGTTAACTCTGGTAGTCTTGGTAGGGTGTAGTCGAAAGTCGACACGACAGGTGTAGAGTCCCTGGTCTTGCTTCGTCAACGCCTCCACATGGAGCATCGCTGGGGAGGTGGTCATCTCCAGCAGCGCCCTCTTGCCCAGTTGCTGCTCGTCCGACCAGTGTGTCTCCTCGTCCGAGCGCTCGTCCACCCTACCAACACAGGAGACGCACCTGTTATATTGAGTTGGTGTCTGCTGTGTGTGTGTACTCACCTAGTTGTGGTTGCAGGGGTCGATTCACAGCTCCTGCGTGTGTGTGTGTTTGTAGTGTGTGTGTGTGTGTGTGTGTGTGTGTGTGTGTGTGTGTACTCACCTAGTTGTGGTTGCAGGGGTCGATTCACAGCTCCTGCGTGTGTGTGTGTTTGTAAGTGTGTGTGTGTGTGTACTCACCTAGTTGTGGTTGCAGGGGTCGATTCACAGCTCCTGCGTGTGTGTGTGTGTTTGTAAGTGTGTGTGTGTGTGTACTCACCTAGTTGTGGTTGCAGGGGTTGATTCACAGCTCCTGCGTGTGTGTGTGTGTGTGTGTTTGTAAGTGTGTGTGTGTGTGTGTGTGTGTGTACTCACCTAGTTGTAGTTGCAGGGGTCGATTCACATCTCCTGTGTGTGTGTGTGTGTGTGTGTGTGTGTGTGTGTGTGTGTGTATGTGTATGATAGAGAGTTGTCCACCAACGATCAAACACGGTGTTGTTAACAGAGGGCATTTGCATATTATTTAAAGCCTTTACAACCAGTTCTGCAATCTGCCTACATGCTATTACAGGTGTCAGTCCACTGGATTTATAACCTAGGGCCCCTGTCACCACTTGTTCAACCGTCATCACTCAGTGCTGAGTATCACCTAATATCATCACCAGACAAACTGAACATAGTTATTGTTCTTTCATTTCTGTTTCACTCTGTCCTACATTTCTTTTATTATAGCTGAAACTGGATACATCAGCAGTATGCTGCTACCTTATTCTATATGAATTACACAGTGGGATCTAGTCCTATGTTTCCCTGCCATATTCCATCACGCATAATGGACCTCATACAGTGTTAAAATTCAAAGATTTCCTCCCAACAGAGCTGGAGTTACTATCATTTGGAAATTGCCACCATATACAAAGTGGGCCAAAAGTAGGCTTTCAGTTGTTTCACTATTTGTTCATGTTTTCGATTTAATTTATCCAAACCATAATTCCAAACCATTATTCCAAACCAGTATTCCATATCCCTTATTTACGTTTTGTAAATGTTATTAAGCTTAGGTGCAGGAGTTAAGTACATACCTACTAATTGTATGCCTACTTTTGGCCCACCTTGCATAAGCGTAGCAGCTGGGAGGAAGGCTGGGGAGGCTGCATAAAAAAAAACGAGGGGGCAGGGGTGGATTTCGAGTACCTTGCCTCAGAGAGACACTCTAGATTAGTGAAAAAATCGACAAAATATAACATAAAAGATACCAGAATGAGAAAAATAAGTTTAACATTGAACATTTCTCTGCAATCTGTTGAACAGCTTCGAATATCGTAAGAAATGTTGTTCGTGTGATATATGCAGCACCCTCGAGTGCACTATACTGTAGGTATTAATAACCTCTGTGGCTCTGACAACCAGAAATAGTTACGTCTGTTATAATATAGGAAAACAAGCAACTTCTCTCTTCTTCTGAAATATTTCTATGCTTTCTCTGACTCCGGAAATCAGCTGGTATATGTCAGACCCTCGACGACACCACCAGTTGTAAGTTGACATATTCTTTAAAGTTCGAAGTGTTATTTTTTTGTTATTGTCCTGCTTCAGGCCGTGCCTGTTGCATTGCAGGAATGCAAGGCAAGGGTTCAGGGAGTGCAGGGGAAGAATGCAGGGCAGGGGTGCAGGGCAGCAATGCAAGGTAGGGGTGCAGGGTAGGAGTGCAGGGTAAGAGTACTGGGCAGGGGTGCACCTATACTGATCTCATGCTATTATAATTAAAATTCAATATCGAGACCAGGGAACTGGACGCTTCTCAAGGCTGAGGGACTGACCACCTCTAAACTACTACTTCAAGGATGATGGACTGATCACACCCTCTTTACCTCTCCCCTGCTTCTGCTGTCTCCAGTTTTAGTCACTTCTGTATTTGACTGAAAAAGCCTCCTGTGTAGACGAAATGTTTAGAAATAAAGATATCAAAGTGTTACAGATATATATATATATATATATAGATATATATATATATATATATGTGATTTCGTGTGTAGGGCAAGGAGGAATAACATCTTGTAGGAGTGTGGAAGAGCCAGTTGTGGGTGTAGGGGAAGTTCGTGAGGCAGTGGGTAGAATGAAAGGGGGTAAGGCAGCTGGGATTGATGGGATAAAGATAGAAATGTTAAAAGCAGGTGGGGATATAATTTTGGAGTGGTTGGTGCTATTATTTAATAAATGTATGGAAGAGGGTAAGGTACCTAGGGATTGGCAGAGAGCGTGTATTGTTCCTTTGTATAAAGGCAAAGGGGACAAAAGAGAGTGCAAAAATTATAGGGGAATAAGTCTGTTGAGTGTACCTGGTAAAGTGTATGGTAGAGTTATTATTGAAAGAATTAAGAGTAAAACAGAAAGCAGGATAGCAGATGAACAAGGGGGCTTTAGGAAAGGTAGGGGTGTGTAGACCAAGTGTTTACAGTGAAACATATAGGTGAACAGTATTTGGATAAGGGTAAAGATGTTTTGTGGCATTTATGGATTTGGAAAAGGCGTATGATAGGGTAGATAGGGGGCAATGTGGCAGATGTTGCAGGTGTATGGAATAGGAGGAAGGTTACTGAAAGCAGTGAAGAGTTTTTATGAGGATAGTGAGGCTCAGGTTAGAGTGTGTAGGAGGGAAGGGACTATTTCCCAGTAAAAGTGGGCCTTAGACAAGGATGTGTGATGTCACCGTGGTTGTTCAATATATTTATAGATGGGGTTGTAAGAGAAGTGAATGCGAGGGTCTTGGCAAGAGGTGTTGGGCTAAAAGATAAAGAAGCAAATACAAAGTGGGAGTTGTCACAGTTGCTTTTTGCTGATGACACTGTGCTTTTGGGAGATTCTAAAGAGAAGCTGCAGAGGTTGGTGGATGAATTTGGTAGGGTGTGTAAAAGAAGAAAATTGAAAGTGAATATAGGAAAGAGTAAGGTGATGAGGATAACAAAAGAATAGGTGACGAAAGATTGGATATCAGATTGGAGGGAGAGAGTATGGAGGAGGTGAATGTATTCAGATATTTGGGAGTGGACATGTCGGCGGATGGGTCTATGAAGGATGAGGTGAATCATAGAATTGATGAGGGGAAAAGGGTGAGTGGAGCACTTCGAGTCTGTGGAGACAAAGAACCTGGTCTATGGAAGTAAAGAGGGGAATGTATGAGAGTATAGTTATACCAACGCTCTTATATGGGTGTGAAGCATGGGTGATGAATGTTGCAACGAGGAGAAGGCTGGAGGCAGTGGAGATGTCATGTCTGAGGTCAATGTGTGGTGAATATAATGCAGAGAATTCGGAGTTTGGAAATTAGGAGGAGGTGCGGGATTACCAAAAAGATTGTCCAGAGAGCTGAGGAGGGTTGTTGAGGTGGTTTGGACATGTAGAGAGAATGGAACGAGACAGAGTGACTTCGAGAGTGTATAAATCTGTAGTGGAGGGAAGGCGGGGTAGGGGTCGGCCTAGGAAAGGTTGGAGGGAGGGGGTAAAGGAAGTTTTGTGTGAGGGGCTTGGACTTCCAGCAAGCATGTGTGAGCGTATTTGATAGGAGGAATGGAGGCATATGGTTTTTAATACTTGACGTGCTGTTGGAGTGTGAGCAAAGTAACATTTATGAAGGGATTCAGGAAACCGGCAGGCCGGACTTGAGTTCTGGAGATGGGAAGCACAGTGCCGGCACTCTGAAGGAGGGGTGTTAATGTTGCAGTTTTATAACTGTAGTGTAAAGCACCCTTCTGGCAAGACAGTGATGGAGTGAATGATGATGAAAGTTTTCTTTTCGGGCCACCCTGCCTTGGTGGGAATCGGCCGATGTGTTAATAAAAAATAAAAAAAAAAATATATATATATATATATATATATATATATATATATATATATATATATATATATATATATATATATTAGTACGTTGCGTACACAATGGACCAGTTTTATTGGCTACATTTTGTCTTTTCTCAGTGGGTATTTTACTAAATTAAAATTCGTATTTTGTGTCTACCCTCTGTGCTGTAGACGGCGGCTTACAGTGCCCAAGGTCGCTCAGATTGCATCATAGGATCACTGAAGGGAATATTTTGGATCGCTTTTAAAATGCTTTGAAGGAACCCCTAAGGGAGAGTGAGTGTGCTGGAGTGGGACTCACCTAGGGCGAAGGGACACAATGTGCTCCTGAGTCTTTGTGTAGGTACAAGGAGTACAGGAAGTGGATAGAGAATTTACTGCGGTACGTTGTTTAAAATTAAAGTTTTGTTCGTTCTACATATAGTTATTTGAACAATAGTTCTTAAGTTTTACCATCCATCAGGATAGGCCTAACATGAAACACTTAGCCTTAAAAAAAAAGAAGCAGTAATCCTACTTCACTTCTTATTCAGCTCATTTACATATTAAAAGGTCATTTACCTCAAGTCATTTACATGTTATAAGCTGTTACCTTATATCAGATTACTTACAGCTGTTGTCTAACCTCAGTTCATTTACAGGTTAAGCACTGATATCCTACCTAAGCTCATTTACAAGCTAAGAGCTGTTAAGTAAGTCAACTCATTTGCAAGTTAAAATCTATTTATCTGCCAGCAAAGAACAGTGTTCCCTGCCAGCAAAGAACAGTGTTACCTGCCAACAAAGAAATGTTCCCTGCCAACAACAAATAGTGTTCCCTGCCAACAAAGAACAGTGTTTCCTGCCAGCAAAGAACAGTGTTCCCTGCCAACAACAAATAGTGTTCCCTGCCAACAAAGAACAGTGTTTCCTACCAGCAAAGAACAGTATTCCCTGGCAGCAAAGAACAGTGTTACCTGCCAACAAAGAACAGTGTTACCTGCCAACAAAGAACAGTGTTCCCTGCCAACAAAGAACAGTGTTACCTGCCAACAAAGAACAGTCTTCCCTGCCAACAAAGAACAGTCTTCCCTGCCAACAAAGAACAGTGTTCCCTGCCAACAAAGAACAGTCTTCCCTGCCAACAAAGAAGTGTTCCCTGCCAACAACAAACAGTGTTCCCTGCCAACAAAGAACAGTCTTCCCTGCCAACAAAGAACAGTCTTCCCTGCCAACACAGTACTGGGGGACAGAACACTGAGGGTCCGGCTGTCTGGCAGACGTAACGTTCCTCCAGCTGTCAGATATAAGTCGTAAAATAAACGACAAACTAAAAGCTTCAATCTGCCATAAGCTTGGAAACGTGTCACGAGGGAGAGGGAAGGAATGAAGGAAGCTTACAAGCTGCAACTTCTATGGCGTTAGCTGTGACATCCACGGTCTTAGCTGTGAAATCCGCAGTTTCAGCTGTGACATCCACGGTCTTAGCTGTGAAATCCGGAATTTTTAGCTGTGACATCCACGGTCCGGTCTTCATCTCATTGCAAGGCGTGTCAAGTGACTGGAACAGGAGATTCGCATGCTCAAGCAGTATGCTAAATCATTTGATAAACTACTGTATCATGACATCTATACGTGGTGACCTTCCCCACCACTCATCGTACAGACGTGATGAGCCTAAAAAAAATCCCACCACTCAGGGGAACAAACAGCATCACAATTGATGTTATCAGAAGCGACGGAGATGAGCCAGAGAATCCATCTCCTGAACTACCAGAGATGCTGAGGTTCCTGGCATCGCCCACCTACCACCAGCAGAAAGGATATTATTTATTATTATTAATATTATTATTATTATTATTATTGTTGTTGTTTTTATTATTATTATTATTATTATTATTATTATTATTATTATTATTATTATTATTATTATTATTATTATTATTATTATTATTATTATTATTATTATTATTATTATTATTATTATTATCATTATTATTATTATTATTATTATTATTATTATTATTATTATTATTATTATTATTATTATTATTATTATTAGCAGTACTAGTAGTAGTATTTTTATTATTATCTCGAGAAGCTCCAAAGCCACGAGGGTTATACAACACATTGATAGATGAAGGCTCGATCCTCCGTCCGCTGATCTTGTGGACAGGAACTCCGATGTCGTGCTTGGGGTTCCCACAGCAGCCAGGAAAGCTTTTCAACAGCACTATAGTTGTTAAATACTGTGATTGGAACAGTTCACATCTAATCCACAATCACGTTGCTAGGCCAAACAATAACTAACTCACAACATCGTGGTGGAACAATTCTCAGTACCATGGCTGGAACAATTCTCAATAACGTGGCTGGAACAATTCTCAGTACCATGGCTAGAACAATTCTCAATACCGTGACTGGAACAATTCTCAATACCGTGGCTGGAACAATCCTCAATACCTTGGCTCGAACAATTCACAACTAACCCCTAATACCGTGACAGCAACAATTTACAACTAATCCACAATACCGTTACTAGAACATACAATACCTAACAATACTTTGGCTAGAATGCTACACGACTAACGAACACTACCCTGGTTAGAACAATTCACGGCTAACCTACAGTATCGCGGAGGCAGCAATTCATACCTAACCCACAATACCATGACTAGAGCGATTAACAAAAACCCACAATGCCATGGCCAGAAATATTGACAACTAATTCCCAATACCGTGGCTGCTGCAACTGACAATTTCCAGCGGATTAAAACGTCGTCTAAAGATTTCATATGCGCTTTGTTGATTTGTTGTGTTGTACAACATAATTTCTTGCACTTGTGCAGTGTGTATTATTATTTTTATTATTATTAGTAGTAGTAGTAGTAATAGTAGTACTACTGTTTGTTTATTATTATTATTATTATTATTATTATTATTATTATTATTATTATTATTATTATTATTATTAGTATTAGTATTATTATTATTATTATTTTATTATTATTATTATTATTATTATTATTATTATTATTATTATTATTATTATTATTATTATTATTATTATTATTATTATTATTATTATTATTATTATTATTATTATTATTATTATTATTTTTTTTATTATTATTATTATTATTATTATTATTATTATTATTCTGTTGTTGTTGTTTAGTAACATTATTATTCAAGGAGAAGTGTTAAACCAGTAAGGGTCTTAGTGGGTGTCAGCTGATTACCTCAAACTCCCCCTCATCTCCCACTGTTCTTCTCTGGCTTGGACTGACAAAGCCGCTGGCTGGCAAAACCTTCACCGATGAAGATTCCCAAATGTCGCACAAGTGTCTCATTCTTCAACTTAACAGTTGAATAAACCATTTTCACACCAATTCCTCTCATTTTTTTTTAAGCTGAGTTGGTTCAGCTTATCCTCAAGCTGATTGTTGGCTCAGCTCCAGTACACCTTCATCCACACGTCTCAGTGAGGGGAGCTGAGTGTATTGTGGCTCAGCTCCAGTACACCTTCATCCACACCTCTCGCGTCAGTGAGGGAAGCTGAGTGTATTGTTGCTCAGCTCCTGTACACCTTCATCCACACCTCTCGCATCAGTGAGGGGAGCTGTGTGTATTGTTGCTCAGCTCCTGTACACCTTCATCCACACCTCTCGCATCAGTGAGGGGAGCTGAGTGTATTGTTGCTCAGCTCCAGTACACCTTCATCCACACCACTCGCTTCAGTGAGGGGAGCTGAGTGTATTGTTGCTCAGCTCCAGTACACCTTCATCCACAAGTCTCAGTGAGGGAGCTGAGTGTATTGTTGCTCAGCTCCAGTACACCTTCATCCACACCACTCGCTTCAGTGAGGGGAGCTGAGTGTATTGTTGCTCAGCTCCAGTACACCTTCATCCACAAGTCTCAGTGAGGGGAGCTGAGTGTATTGTTGCTCAGCTCCAGTACACCTTCATCCACACGTCTCAGTGAGGGGAGCTGAGTGTATTGTGGCTCAGCTCCAGTACACCTTCATCCACACCTCTCAGTGAGGGGAGCTGAGTGTATTGTTGCTCAGCTCCAGTATACCTTCATCCACACGTCTCAGTGAGGGGAGCTGAGTGTATTGTTGCTCAGCTCCTGTACACCTTCATCCACACGTCTCAGTGAGGAGAGCTGAGTGTATTGTGGCTCAGCTCCAGTACACCTTCATCCACACGTCTCAGTGAGGGGAGCTGAGTGTATTGTGGCTCAGCTCCAGTACACCTTCATCCACACGTCTCAGTGAGGGGAGCTGAGAGTATTGTGGCTCAGCTCCAGTACACCTTCATCCACACCTCTCAGTGAGGGGAGCTGAGTGTATTGTGCTGTAGAGTGTTACGTTACTGATCACTTACTCTGGATTTGGGAAGCTCAAATCTAGTGATTTGTTTTCTCTCTTAGTTGCTTCTGTTATCTGTTGGTTAAGTAGATTTTTTCATTGGTAGGTTCTGTTGTCTGTTGGTTAATTGATATTTTGTTTGTAGGTTCTGTTTGTTGGTTAACTGATTTTTTTCTTTGTAAGTTCTGTTGTCTGATGATTAATTGATGTTTTTTTCTTAGTAGGTTCTATTATCTGATCGCTAATAGATTTTTTCCTTAGTAGGTTCTGTTATCCGTTGGTTAATTAAATAAAATTCTTAGTAGGTTCAATTGTCTGTCTGTGCACTGAATTTGTTTCTTAGTTTCTGTTATATGTTGGTTATTTATTTGTTTCCGTGTTCTTAGCAGTTCTGTGGTATTAACCTGCTGAGCTAGAGTACTTCCTTGTACAATTTCCGGCACAGTGCTGTCGTGTGTTTTGTAATAATAATAATAATAATAATAATAATAATAATAATAATAATAATAATAATAATAATAATAATAATAATAATAATAATAAATAATAATAATAATAATAATAATAATAATAATAATAATAATAATAATAATAATAATAATAATAATAATAATAATAAAAATAATAATAATAATAATAATAATTACAATATTGCTGAGCCGGGAACGTTCAGAACTCTTGCAAGTGTTCAATTTGTAGTTGAAACTGTATTTAGGGGTGTCAGCTGTGGCCACAAATTCACTTTTTGTAACACCAGCTGAGGCCGTGCGCACACACACACACACACACACACACACACACACACACACACACACACACACACACACACACACATACACACACACACACACACAAACACACACACACGCACGCACACACACACACACACACAGGAGCTTTGACTCGACCCCTGCAACCACAACTAGGTGAGTACACACACACACACACACACACACACACACACACTTTCATCCACAGCCTTAATATTATCAAACATTTTACATATTCTGTATGTGAACTAACTGCTTCAGTGACGTCAGCCGATGACAGAGAGCCATGCAGGTCATTCAACCCAAGAGTGGTGAAGGCTTGAACCTCCGTCTGCCGCCCGCACATGAATACACGATCACTAAACACGTTTATAAAAATGACTCTCTCGTGGACTTCCTCAGCACGACCCCAGACAGTAAGCGGATAACACGGTATATATAAGATGTATTTGCCACATCAAAGCTAACTTTCTCTTGTTAGCTGAGATGAAGCACAAAGTACTTGTAAATTTATGCAATTCGGCGCGTTTAGAGTTATACGCCTGACTAGGCAAAGGTTCTGGAGACAACAGCAGTGGCAAAGGTGCCCAAAAGCTAATGCCTCGTGGCACCGGAGGCTACCTGACGGATGTAACTATCCACACAAGATAATCACCTGGTGTCCGGGGCCCAAGACTGATAAACAGCCTCCCATCATACATAAGGGGAATTACTAAGAGACCCCTGCTTGTCTTCAAGAGGAAACTGGACAAATATCTAAAGTCAGTTCCCGATCAGCTGGGTTGTGGTTCATACGTTGGAGTGCGTGAGGCCAGCAGTTACAGCCTTTGAGAACACCTTGGTGACACCATCTAAAATCACTACCGACTAAAGATTTCCAGTATTAATAATAATAATAATAATAATAATAATAATAATAATAATAATAATAATATTATTATTATTATTATTATTATTATTATTATTATTATTATTATTATTATTATTATTATTATTATTATTATTATTATTATTATTATTATTATTATTATTATTATTATTATATTATTATTATTATTATTATTATTATTATTATTATTATTATTATTATTATTATTATTATTATTATTATTATTAATACGTGGGGGTAATTCACAAGTTGCAAGTGGATCACAACTTGACAAATGGAACAGTTATTAAACAATTGCTTTTCTGTGTCTACTGAAAGCAGTCGTGGTGGAAAGTGCTCCCTGAAGTGTTAGTGGGACTGGAAAGTGCTGAGTGGTACGAGGGTATGTGGCGGTGCTAAGTGGTACGAGGGTATGTGGCGGTGCTGAGTGGGACGAGGGTATGTGGCGGTGCTGAGTGGTACGAGGGTATGTGGCGGTGCTAAGTGGGATGAGAGAGTAGAGAAAGTGCTGGTTGGTGCGACAAGACGTGGCAGACACTCAAGACAACGAGAAAATAGAAAGGAGATCTGATAACAAAAGAATCCAGTTGGTACAAAGCGGAGGACAAAGAGGATCGAGAACAAAGGAGAACAGGATGATAGGGAATGCGAATAAGAAGGCTAAGTGAGAGTATTAGTGAAGGGTGTTAGCGTAGATCGTAAGAGGGGGGTGTTAACGTAGCTCATAAGAAGGACGTTAGTACCTCATGGTACCAATAAATGGAGAGCATAAAACTTGAGCTATGCAAATGGCATCATTCTTACGTCAGAAAATGGCAGAGTTGAAAGTTTTGCGCCTAAATGGCTTCCACTGGTGCACCGTTTTTCATTCTAATTATTATTATTATTATTATTATTATTAATTTTTATTACTATTTTATTATTATTATTATTATTATTATTATTATTATTATTATTATTATTATTATTATTATTATTATTATTATTTTATTAACATTATTATTATTATTATTTTATTATTATTACTTATTATTATTATTTTATTATTATTTTATTATTATTATTATTATTATTATTATTATTATTATTATTATTATTATTATTATTATTATTATTATTATTGGTGTGAAGCATGGGTGGTGAATGTTGCAACAAGGAGAAGGCTGGAGGCAGTGGAGATGTCATGTCTGAGGGCCATGTGTGGTGTGAATATAATGCAGAGAATCCGTAGTTTGAAGATTAGGAGGAGGTGCGGGATTACCAAAACTATTATCCAGAGGGCTAAGGAGGGGTTACTGAGATGGTTCGGACATGTAGAGAGGTTGGAACAAAATCAAATGACTTCAAGAGTGTATAAATCTATAATGGAGGGAAGGCGGGGTAGGTTTTGTGTGCGAGGGACTTGGACTTCCAGCAAGCATGCGTGAGCGTGTTAGATAGGGGCGAATGGAGACAAATGTTTTTTAGGACTTGACGTGCTGTTGGAGTGTAAGCAAGGTAACATTTATGAAGGGATTCAGGAAAACCGGCAGGCCGGACTTGAGTCCTGGAGATGGGAAGTACAGTGTCTGCACTCTGAAGGAGGGGTGTTAATGTTGCAGTTTTATAACTGTAGTGTAAAGCACGCCTCTGGCAAGACAGTGATGGAGTGAATGATGATGAAAGTTTTTCTTTTTCCGGCCACCCTGCCTTGGTGGGAAACGGCCGATGTGTTAAAAAAATTATTATTATTATTATTATTATTCCTGAAATTAATGCAGGTGTTGACTATGGTTGAGAACCACGTACAGTCCCACGTCATCCTTTGTGAACTGCCCAGTTCGGAATATAGTCAGCTACTACGTTGCCGTAAATACACTTGCACTTAGCGTGAATTGGGGCAGCGAGGCGGAGAGCCCCTGGAAGTCTGTGGGACGAGATGTGTGCAATGGGCAAAAAATAAAAACTGTTATGTACTCTTGCTTTTCTTCGAGAATCTTGCGCCCTCTGTCGTATATGCACAAATCTTTTTTTTTTTATCATGATGAGCTGTCTCAGCTGATTCAGTCATGAACCACTGTTTCAGTTGGACATGTATTCAGGGCTGAAAGAATATCCCACTTTCTGATGCATGCAGTGTAACTAGAGTCGTCAATCATGGCTGAATTACCAGTACGTTCTGGTAGAATTTGTGTGCATATCTCAAGGAATCCAAGAACAAGAAAGCTAGATACGGAATCTGAGAGGCTTGCAGCCACTGTAATTCGTCCAGAGAAAAAATTATAGCCTTTATTAACTCTGACTTCAGAAGGGTATCGTACTAGTTCAGTGGGGGACTTTCAGAAGATAATAGCAACATAAATGCAGATTAACTTAAGGAAGAATAAACATCTAGGGTGGAAGTAGAAGACATCGGAAGAATTAACGCTTCCTATTCTAGTTTCCTTCAATTTAAAGTCAGCCACTATTCCCCCTTCCCCCTAGAAATTAATTGAAAGCCTTAGACCAAACCGAAGCATCGAGAAAACTGCTGTCAGTGGGATTAATGACTTGTACTTCTTGCAAGACGGCTGTGACTTACTCCATGGTGGGTTTCCTGCACGACACTGTTGCACATATGGGGTGGTTTAAACTAAAGGTTAAGTTTCTCTCCATTCTATCTGATTTTCCTGTTAGCCTCTGATAAAAACTGCACCCACCAGAGTGCCCTCATCCTGGAGTCAGATGTTGAGCTACGTGGCGAATTAATTGATGACTAGTTAGAAAATATGATGGGCGAGGGGGATATATATATATATATATATATATATATATATATATATATATATATATATATATATATATATATATATATATATATATATATATATATATATATATATATATATATATATTATATATATATATATAGGGGTTTCTGTGATATGTTTGATATCACCTGTTTATTAATGTTTATATATATATATATATATATATATATATATATATATATATATATATATATATATATATATATATATATATATATATATATATATATAATGCTTAACGATTCGCCAAAGAGAGAAATTATTTACAAACATTATCTCAAAGTGGAGGAAGAAAAATAAATTTAGAATTCCTGTGATATCATTCACACATACAGGAACATTTTTTCAAAAAAATTTAGTGTCAAGAGAGCATTAAAATGGTAGCAGTCTAAGTTTGGGTGATTTTGTTTGTGCAGTATTGCCAGCACATCAACACACGAGGTTACCTTCAGTGTTGCCAGTACACAACAACACTAAGTTAACTTCAGTGTTGCCAGTACACATCAACACACGAGGTTACCTTCAATGTTGCCAGTACACAACAACACTAAGTTAACTTCAGTGTTGCCAGTACACAGCAACACTAAGTTAACTTCAGTGTTGCCAGTACACAGCAACACTAAGTTAACTTCAGTGTTGCCAGTACACAGCAACACTAAATTACAGTGTTGCCAGCACACAGCAACACGAAGCCACCTTCAGTGTTGCCAGCACACAGCAACACACGAGGCTACCATCAGTGTTGCCAGCATACAGCAACACTAAGTTGCCTTCAGTGTTGCCAACACACAGCAATACGAAGCCACCTTCAGTGTTGCTAACACACAGCAACACACGAGGCTACCATCAGTGTTGCTAGCGCACAGCAATATGAAGCCATCTTCAGTGTTGCCAGCACACAGCAACACACGAGGCTACCATCAGTGTTGCTAGCACACAGCAATATGAAGCCATCTTCAGTGTTGCCAACACACAGCAACACACGAGGCTACCATCAGTGTTGCTAGCACACAGCAATATGAAGCCATCTTCAGTGTTGCCAGCACACTGCAGTATGAAGCCACCTTCAGTGTTGCCAACAATAGCAACTCACGAGACTACCATCAATTAAGTGGGGCCGTCAAAACGTAATTCCTTTAGTCTTGGTTATTTAGGCTGATAATTGGCAACAGTGAAAAGTGATATGACACCCTCTGTTCCTCTCTCTCTCTCTCTTTCTCTCTCTCTCTCTCTCTCTCTCTCTCTCTCTCTCTCTCTCTCTCTCTCTCTCTCTCTCTCTCTCTCTCTCTCTCTCTCTCTCTCTCTCTCTCTCTCTCTCTCTCTCTCTCTCTCTCTCACACACACACACATAAATTACAATAGTAACATTAGTTTCGTGCCTTTCTAAAACCATCTTCATACATGATTAACGAGCGAAACAGAGCGTTGTATTGTTGACGTTAACTCACACAACACGAAGCAAAAAAAATCATCAGTGAATGTTTTCGAAAAAAAATTAAGAGACTTCCATATTTCTGGTTATTTTTAATTGTATTTAGAAGTTGTTGAAGGTTCATTAAGCAGAGGTCTGTGACCTCTCACTTGTGTTGTTGTGCTCTGTTGTGTTGTTCTGTTCTGTGTTGTGTTCTGTTGTGTCCTGTGTTATGTTGTGTGTTGTGTTCTTTTGTGTGCGCATTCTGTTGTGAGTTGTGTTGTCTTATGTGTTGTGTTCTCTTCCTTGTTGTGTTCTCTTGTGTATTGTGTTCTCTTGTGTGCTGTGTTGTGTTCTCTTCCGTGTTGTGTTCTGTTGTATGTTGTGTTCTGTTGTGCGTTGTGTTCTGTTGCGTGTTGTGATCTGTTGTGTGTTCTGTTCTGTTGTGTGTTGTGTGTTGTGTTCTGTTGCGTGTTGTGTTCTTTTGTGTGTTGTGTTCTGTTGCGTGTTGTGTTCTGTTGTGTGTTCTGTTCTGTTGTGTGTTGTGTTCTGCTGTGTGTGGTTTCTGTTGTGTTTTGTGTTCTGTTATGTGTTGTGTTCTGTTGTGTGTTATGTTCTGTTGTGTTTTGTGTTCTGTTGCGTGTTGTGTTCTCTTGCGTGTTGTGTTCTCTTGCGTGTTGTGTTCTGTTGTGTGTTGTGTTCTGTTGCGTGTTGTGTTCTGCTGTGTGTTCTGTTCTGTTGTGTGTTCTGTTCTGTTGTGTTCTGTTGCGTGTTGTGTTCTGTTGCGTGTTGTGTTCTGTTGTGTGTTGTGTTCTGGTGCGTGTTGTGTTCTGTTGTGTCTTCTGTTCTGTTGTGTTCTGTTGCGTGTTGTGTTCTGTTGTGTGTTGTGTTCTGTTGTGTGTTGTGTTCTGTTGCGTGTTGTGTTCAGTTGTGTGTTCTGTTCTGTTGTGTGTTGTGTTCTGTTGTGTGTTCTGTTGCTCTGTTGTGTGTTGTGTTCTGTTGTGTGTTGTGTTCTGTTGTGTGTTGTGTTCTGTTGCGTGTTGTGTTCTGTTACGTGTTGTGTTCTGTTGTGTGTTGTGTTCTGTTGTGTGTTGTGTTCTGTTGTGTGTTGTGTTCTGTTGTGTTTTGTGTTCTGTTGCGTGTTGTGTTCTCTTGCGTGTTGTGTTCTCTTGCGTGTTGTGTTCTGTTGCGTGTTGTGTTCTGTTGTGTGTTCTGTTCTGTTGTGTGTTCTGTTCTGTTGTGTGTTCTGTTCTGTTGTGTTCTGTTGCGTGTTGTGTTCTGTTGCGTGTTGTGTTCTGTTGTGTGTTGTGTTCTGGTGCGTGTTGTGTTCTGTTGTGTCTTCTGTTCTGTTGTGTTCTGTTGCGTGTTGTGTTCTGTTGTGTGTTGTGTTCTGTTGTGTGTTGTGTTCTGTTCAGTTGTGTGTTCTGTTCTGTTGTGTGTTGTGTTCTGTTGTGTGTTCTGTTGCTCTGTTGTGTGTTGTGTTCTGTTGTGTGTTGTGTTCTGTTGCGTGTTGTGTTCTGTTACGTGTTGTGTTATGTTGTGTGTTGTGTTCTGTTGTGTGTTGTGTTCTGTTGTGTGTTGTGTTCTGTTGTGTGTTGTGTTCTGTTGCGTGTTGTGTTCTGTTGCGTGTTGTGTTCTGTTGCGTGTTGTGTT